>CAWUFW010010329.1:342500-705485 GCA_963921515.1 Calotriton arnoldi
TCCTCTTCTGCCTCCTATCCTCCACCTCACCTTTTTCCTTCTCCTCCTTTACCTTCCTCGCCACCTCCCCCTCGTCCACCTTTTAAACTACTTGCTGACCCCTTAGCTCCCTCTCCACAGGGATCACCTCATTTTGGGTTTAGTGAAGACAGTCCTGGGTCTCTTAGTCTACCTTACAACATGCCCTTAGACCCACACCCTCAAGAGGACCCACGGGATGACTATGACGTCGAAGTCACCCCTGCCCCCCGCACCCCCGGGTTGACAAGAAATATAAAGCATCCCCCTCTAAACCTGTTTACATTAAATGCCAACTTTCACCTGACTCCCTTGTCGTTCACACCGCCTACAAGCATGCCAACACCGAGGGCACGGGTGATGCACCATCTCCTGACAGGAGAGTAAAAAGATAGACGCAACAGGGAAGTGTGTCGCAGCACAGTCAACCACACATTGGCGTATTGCCAATTCGTTGTTTTACTTTCCCGGTATGACAGGGCACACTGCGATGAAATGCAGGAGCTTCTTCAGCACCCCGCGGGCGTACAACTAAAGGGGCAAGAACATCTGCAACACCAATATTCTGTGTGCCTTCGATGCTGCGGACACCGCTGCCTGCGGACTAAATTCCAGTGTCCTCCTTCGCCAACTTGCTTGGCTGCATGTTTCTAGCTTCATGTCGGAAGTACAGCAGCATCCGCTCAACCTGCCCTTCGATGGGGGCTGGGGAGCACATCGTTGGGCCGCAGGTTGATTATATGCCTGAAAAGATAAAGACGGACACTGATACTTCGATGACCAAGGGAGCACTACAAACACCCTCCACCCGTGGCTCCTTTCTGTGGTCTCAGTACAGCGGAGGTGATAAAAATACTACCCCTAGACAGCATCAGCAGACCCCTTCTCAGGGTTACTACAGAGGGGGGTTACATAAATAACAACTCTAGGGGCAAAGGCAGAGGCACAGCCACCAAAGGGGCTGCCCCTGCAATGCAGTGACACTGACAACATAACGCCAAAAAGTATAAGAAAGGGGCGTACCTTAATGGTTTGTTCAAATACCTTTGAAGGGATTTCACTTACCTCTTTCCAGACTTACAAACATGCATAGGTAATGCTAAATACATACATAGGTACTCTTTTTCCTTATACCTGTGCCTCACATCAATTCTGCTATTTGTATACCATTTTTCACATTGAGTAGAATATGTTTGACCCCTTAAAAAGTATCCAAAATGAGGAAGAATCAGGTGATTGTCTTTACCTTCTGGTTTTTCTTTTCTAATTGGATGCCCTTTCTGAGAACTTCCGACTTCACCCACTGTCTACCAGACACAGCCTTTTAACTTTCATTTGGGCTTGAGTGCTCTGAGATTATTTTCTAATTTAGGAAGTCTTTGTCAGTTACAGTGGAGAGACCATTCCTCTTTAGAGACAGTTCTCCCGAAATACTTAGCATTTACATTTTTCCCACGGAGAGGAGTAACGCAAATTGAGCCCTTATTGTGCTAAAAAATAAAGTGTGAGCTTCTGTTATCGAAGTTTTACAAACAAGATCATAGGAGTTTCCTCTTTGGACCCTCTTCCAAAAGTTTCTTAAATCGAAACATTCAAAAAAGATGTGAATATCATTGGCGTTGGGAGTCATACATCTAGGGCACTTAGGACTAGGTAGTGGAGCAAACTTTGCTATCTTGGCTGGAGTGTAATATAGCCTATTGATGACAAAGAAGTGGTTCTTTTTCAGGCTTGCTGGTTTGATGAATTTATATAGTGTATTCAGAGAAGGCTCAAACAGAGAATCTATAGATGGCTCAAGGGGAGTTTGCTTCCACACCGTGGACTGTGATGGGATTTCCAGGTCTTCAGCATCTAATAAAAAGTTGTACCACAACGATATCTCCTTCTTAATTGTACGCACTGATTGAAGAGATAACTCCATTTCCCAGTTTCCTCTAACATCTTCTTTTTCAGCTTCGAACCAGGATACAAGTTGTAGATACTTAAACTTGGAGAATCCAGAGCCAATCTTGGCCCTTAACAACTCCCATGGGTAAATCCCCTCTGCGTCTAATAAGTCAGACCAGATGTTTAAGCCCGCCCTCTTAATGGGTACAGCCAAACTATCCCTAAGACATAGAGGTGTACCGGGCGAATCCCAAATCGGTGCAAGATCTGAATAGTAACCGATTCCCCATCTTCGTCTCACTTTATACCACGTTTCCAGGGCTGCCCTTAGGACCTTCAGGCGTACTCGCTTGAAGAACCTCGGGGCCCCAAACTTATATATAAAGCCCTCTCCACCACCTCCACCCTCCATCAAAGCCATTTCACCAAGCAGCCTTCCCCACGCTGAGTCCTCTGGTTTTGAGAGTAACATCCGAATGCCTTTAAGTTGAAATGCAACCGAATACCAGCCAATGTCCGGAAGAGCCAGACCCCCTTTATTTAGCCTTCGCCTCAGCTTCTTCCAGGATAGCCTCACTCCCTTATCACCCCAAATAAAGCTCCCAATCCTACCCTGAACCTTACTTATGCTCTTACTGGGAACCCCAGGGAATCGCATTAAACAAATAGGTCAACTTAGGGAGAATAACCATCTTAACCAGGTTTACTTTCCAATATATTGTCAGAGGAAGATTGCTCCATCTACTAAAAAGACGATCTATTTCCTTAATGATTTTATTCAAATTCATCAGGGGGATTTTATCCAAGTCTTTAACAATATGTATACCCAAATATCTTAGCTCTTTGCTGGTTGTACCTTCCCATTGGTCGATGTTCCAACACATCACCTCAGTTTTGGAGGTGTTAGCTAAATAGCCTGACAGAGTGCCAAATTCCTCCAACAAGGCTTCAACCCGAGGGATTGCCACCTCGGGGTTGTTGGTATATAGAATTAAGTCATCAGCGTACAAAGCTAATTTACAGGTATATTGTTGAGACTTAAACGGGGGATTAAATGGTCTAATCTGATGGCTTGCGCTAATGGCTCTATATAAATATTAAACAGGAGGGGGAAATAGGGCAACCCTGTCGAGTTCCTCTCTGAATGTTAAAACTAGGGGTCAACATGCCGTTTAAAAGGATCCTGGCAGAGGCCCCTTGATAACAGTTCCTCAAAGTTTGAATGAAGATGGGGCCAAAGCCCATTACCTCTAAAACCTCCCAGAGGTACACCCAGCAGACCCTGTCAAAGGCCTTGGCTGCATCCAAGGCCACTATGGCCAAAGGGTCAGATCTTCCAATGGCCATGTCAATATTGCCTATTAACAATTGAGTCTGTTCCTGGATGAACCTCCCTGTTACCAAGCCCTTCTGGTCAATATGAACCAAGTTTGGGGCCAGTTTAGCCAATCTCCCCGCCAAAATGCCCATAAAGATCTTATAGTCGGCATTCAGCAGGGAGATTGGACGATAAGAGTCAGCTTTTAAAGGATCTTTTCCAGGCTTTAAAATCAATACGATAGTAGCCTCCTTCCAGGACTTAGGAACTTTACCTGTAAGACAGTATACTGAATCGAAAGTAGTGCTCAGTACTGGAGTCAATTCCTCTGTTAGGAGTATATAGACTTCATTGGGGAGTGCATCCATACCTGATGCCTTTTTATTCTTACATTTTTTTATTTGACCTTTGATCTCCTCGAAAGTAATAGGAGCATCTAAGATGTCAACACACTCTTCTGTAAGAATTGGTAGAGATTTACTCCTCAACCATGTTTGTATATGACCAATGGATGGGGTCAGATCTTCTTTATAAAGGTCTGAAAAGAGGGAAAGCAGGCAAGTTTGCATATCCTCAACATTGCTAGACTTATCCCCACTGCTGTTTATTATCAGTTCATTTATATTATTCTTAGTGCGGTCCACTCTTGCTTTCCAGGCCAACAGGGCACCGGCTTTCTCCCCATACTCAAAATTTTGCCTACTCTTAGTAAGCCACTGTGCCTATTTGTAGTATTTTTAAAGTAAGTATAAAAGTCAATTTGTCTTTAGTGTTTTTTGGGGATGATGGATTGCTTAGCCATAATCTATCACAGATCAATAGGGGGTTGTTGTAATACTTAGTGATATTAGCTCGGAGAGAGGTCTGTAAGAAATGGAAAGATCCTATTCCCCCGAAGAGTGATGATTGGCTTAAAGCTGTTTTTGCTATGGCGTGCTTAGATCAGGATGGAATAGAGGGGAGCTCGATAAATATTTGGCACCCCTTTATGACTTGGGGTCACAATTGAGGCTAATATAATCAGTCCTATGATTACACCTAGCTCCTGTCGAAAAAGAGCCGGTCTGGGTGACCATAGCAAATGCGGTAAGCTGAAGGGCGCATAGATCGAAACATCGGCTTTGTAAGATCCGCAGAAGCTTATTGGTGAGATGAGGACAAAAAAAAAAAAAAAAGGAGTTTCCTCTTTGGATAGCCAGTGTGTTGTCAGAGCAGCATTCTGAGGGAGAGAGACACCAACTTGGACTGGGGACTAGTCAAATTATTTGGGGTAAAAGTAGCTTCTTAGAGCCATTAAAGCGTATTGGCCAGTATGAGTAGTTAATCAGTAATAGGAAGTCCCACATTTTACAATCTGTGTTAATTTATAATCTGTTGCAGTTTTTTGTATACTGACATTTCTGGGTGGAGGCGGAATTAAATGTGTCTCACTTTGTCCAGAATTTGATTCAAGTTTACCAGAATAAAGTATGATCAAGAGACTCCTATCATGTAGTGATAGAAGTGCAAAATGTGTCGTTCATCAAAATTTGGACCATGCAATCATACAAACATTTTCTTTGAGTTTTTTGTCAACTTTACCAATCCTAAAGTTCAGGGCTTTATCTTCAAGGGGATTAAATGCCTGAACTGAGACCTGTCTTTGGCAAAGACTTAATGTACTTTATAAGTCCACTATGTTAACTCCCCCACCCACCCACAATGTTTGCCGCATGAGAGCATGTTTTGACACTTGATGACATTGTTTAATATCCTGACAACACTGAGAAATTTGCTTTGGGCAACCGACAAAGAAGGTGCCGAAAATGGAATTCCTCATATTGAAAAGGTCTTTATTAAATCTGAACAATTTAGAGTATACCCCCAAAGACCATGTCCCAAATACACAAGCCACCACAACAATACAGCCCAATCCCACCCCCATACAGAAAGTGACATTGCCCAGTTTTCAGTGATTTGAGCCCCTAATTCTAACCGTATGTGCAAGGCCAATGAGTGAGTTTGGCTTCTGACCCTCACATCACATCATCTGGATTATCTTAGTACACACATCATCATCACCTTCAAAAAGATGATGCAAAGACATTAATTTTGACAGTGCATTAATGGGCAACCGCTCTGGTTAAGCAGATGGCAGTTGTATTGGAAGGTCTACCAAAATTAAATATTTTCAAATAAGAGCCTCAGCTGTGTGAATTCAAGGACAGATGATATTCACATAGTAAGTTGTGAAGGCAAAGAAGACAAGCATTGGCATAGCCAATAGGTCTCGCTTTTGGGACCTTATAAGTATTTAGTTTTGCAGCACAATATCCTTGGTGCAACAACATCAGCTGTTGCATGGCTAAACCTTGTACCTTATAAGTGTTTAGCCATGCAACAGTTGATGTTGTTGCACCAAGGATATTGTGCTGAAGTTATCCAGCACAATATCCTTGGTGCAACAACATCAAGTGTTGCATGGCTAAACACTTAAAAGGTCCAAAGGCGAGACCTATTGGCTATGCCAATGCTTGTTTTCTTTAGCGTGCCCGGGCCGATTTTTAATCCCAATCCAACCCTGTATGTAATTTATTAGCGTGCTCAGTCTTTCTTGTGTTCCTTTGTAACTGTATATATGTAACTTGTTAGCGTGTTTAGTGTATCTTGTGTACCTTATATAACTTACCTGGTTCTTTTGTAAAGCGCTCTGACACCTTTGGGTAAGGTTCGCGCTATATAAAACTGCATTAAATAAATTAAAAAGACGTAAGAATACAAGCTGCCCTCCCGGGGTCACGTATATAGCTGAAGAATGCACGACCTTCCATCTGAAAGTTAATCTGCCTTTCTTCTTATTGAAAGACACAAAGCCAGTCGGGGAAATAAGGGAATAGCTGCAGGGTGCGAAATAGAGGGAGGCCCGTAAAATGTTCCAAGCAGAAAAAGAAACGTGCTGATCAGCAGGAAATCGGCTGATAAACAGGCAGTTTATATCAGGAAAGGCCTGGGGGCTCGCCCAGGACCACAAACCTTAATTAACCACCGTACCCTTCCCTCACCTTCCCAGACATTCAGCTATGAAAAGAGCTGCAATAAATAGGCCTCAGTGCGAGTGAACATTACTCGAAACCCTATTCGACTATCACGTTTACCAGTCTTTAAGGATGGTCGCTTGCTTTTTCTCTGTATTTGGAAGGATGGTATTCCTACAGATATCTGACCTTTCCGGAAATCTTGCACACACTGTGCACCCCATGAAGTTAGAAAACCTTTTATCGGAAGTCTGTAATTTTACTGCACACAGCAACGGGACATTAGATCTAATGTTCTGCTCGAAAAAAGCTCAATATTTCTTCTTGTCATGAGATAGCGCTGAATATATTTGCGATCCTCGTGTGTAATTATTGTGGTATTCGTGTCCAGTATGCCTAATAAAAAGATGTTTAAAAATATATAGATATATTCCTTCTTGTCAGTGAAGAAATGTTGAGAGGATGCACCACACCATCTCTCTGAGGCGCAGTGCAAATTTTAAACATGCTGAACCCGTCCGAGCCTGCCGTGCCCAAAATCTTAGTTCTTCCACCACACTCACTTAACTTACTCGAAAATCAACTGCCTATCAGGCTGCGTCTTTTGTGTAGCTTCTCTATTACAAAAAGCCATGAGCAACAGCACCGTTAGCTTCATTAACACTCACACAGCAGATAAAGCACCTGCAGCAACACACACACACAAAAGCAGAGCATATGCACTAACACTATAAGCTTCAACTACAAAAGAAATAGAAAAAACATCTATTTCTTTACTTTTGTAGTAATCGCTGCACCGGCGCTTTACTTTTAACATGGTTAGAGGTAAAGCGCCGGTGCCGTGCTTATAGCAAAAGTAAGGAAATAGATGTTTTTTTCTATTTCTTTACTTTGCAGCAATCGCGGCACCGGCGCTTTACCTAAACCATGTTAAAAGTAAGCGCGGGTGCCGCGATCGAGCAAAAGTAAAGAAATAGAAAAAACATCTATTTCTTTACTTTTGCTACTATCACGGCACCGCGCTTTACTTTTAATTTTAAAAGTAAGCGCGGGTGCCGCGATTATGCGAAACTGAAAGAAATAAAAAGTGACGCGGCCGCGAAAGTCAAACTAAACAAGCACGCGAGTAGTGCGCGCGCGCTTGCGAGCAGCAGGCGTGACCACACGCTCGTGCACCATGGCCTTTTGCTTGCACGTAACCGCAGGGAAAAGGCCATGACGCACGAGCGTCTGGTCAGCTTTTCAAACTCCCTAACTATAAGTCTCGCAGAGCAGCGCTTGCGCGCTACTCGAGGCTCGACCTAAAAAACGTAACACATTAGATCAAAGTAACATTGTCCAGTTGCTTTTGAAAAACGACAAATGACTCGGCAACTACTTCAAGATTGACAAGAAATACCTGATATGAATGATAAATGACAGCTCATTGCAGCAATCTGCGACATGGGTGTTTATTAGAAGCCCACCTAAGCCCAGAGTGTGTGTAACTGAGAATATTGCCTCAATGATTCAGCCAAGTGCCTAGCCTAATGTTGGTGGGTGGAGGAAACAACTTTAAATTAAAGGACGTGTCAATTGAAAATTGTAATAGCTAAGGTACGTTAAGAACAGAGATTCCCCTAGACAGCCTTAAGATATTATAACTTGAACGCCTACATTTATAATAACCACTTGCCTTGCTCTGTGTAACATTCCTTTGCATCTTTCCTTTACTCACTGCTCCATTGCAGAGAGTGACCAGCCACAATCAAATCAGCCTTGGTCATACTCCAGCGGGAACCGCTAATCCATGTGAACACAAGCGTCTCCTGACTGTTGTAGCATGTGGAACTTATCTATGAGGTGCAGCTTTTGTGCGGTGGGATCCACATCTGTGCATACCCATGCCGTATGAAGAAACTCAATGAGAAGAGCAAAAAAAAGTGGCAGACGGAACACTTCAATTGATACCCAACAGTGACACTGCTCTCTCTGACATTCTATTCCATTATTTATTTGCTCGTTGTGCCGTTACTGAGCAAAACTAATGACCTACAAACTGGTCCTGGTCCCACCCCAAAAGGGGCAGAATGCTCTTAAATGCAATGCCAAGGGCCCCTCAACGAGAAGACAAGCAACCCCAAGCTGGTTTCTGAAAATTGGACAAAGAGCAACAGAATGCTACTGCTATCTCATCGGCTTTCTCCTGTTAATATGAGGTATACCATTCACGGAATAATGGATTGTGGCCACAGTAATTATCTGTCATTCAGGTTCATTCAAGAACTCCTTTCATTATCTTTTTATTTTGCTCAGTAGAAAAGTGAGCCTCTTGAGTTCCCCAGTATAACAAAATCTGTGTAAAGGTGTAATACAGTGTTCTTAAACCTCGCTCATTTTCAGGCCAGCTCTTAAATTATATCTCTGCTCTCTGAAATCCTGAAGCTTGGAAAAGGAGTGAGCCAAATTTAATTCTGGAACCTTGAAGACGTGCGGCTTGGTGATAAATTGTTAAAAACTGTGTGGGTGTTACCGATTGCCCAACAAAACTCGCTGGATGTTCTTCTGACAGCAATATTCCTTCATTTTTTTCTCCTTCTTACCAATCCAAGATATGGAAATGTTTCTGTCTATAACTGCTCCGAAATGCCATTTGACATTTTTCTTTGATATTTCTCGTGCTCTTCTTTGACACCACTTTTCTCCAGCAGTAAAACAGCCCTTGAGAGACCAGACTGCACCTTGGCACATAACTGTAGAGCTTAGGCCTAGCACTCTTGGACCCGACAGGTCTCTCCATGCACAGTCCTTACCTTGGCCACATAGTTGGCAGGCTCTAAGGTCACAGTGCCGCCTGATGCCCTAGAGATTGGACCCACCCAGAGAAATTGCACTTCTACTCAAATGCTGGAAACCAGGTACAAGGGAGAGATCGAGTGCCTGATGAGCGCCACATTCCTTTAGCTCACACGTGTATAAAGCACCCACAAAATGGTAGTTTCTTTAGAGTTTCTCAGGACCACTGTCAACAGAAGAAAATTATTTTCGACAGTCAAGGGAACTGCTAGCTTAATGATTTTTACACCCTCAGGCAAGACCTATTTTGGCGCTCCTCGTTCGTAACGACTTTGAATTTATTACCTATTTTCAGCTAACGTAGTCCCTTCAGGTATTAAACAATATTGACTTGTATACCACCAGCCGAATGTTACTGAAAGAAAACGAACAAGCATTGATTAAGCCATTCTTGCAACAACAATATTTTGCAAGGAATTAAATGTTTTACTATCTTTTTGCTCCCAATGTAGGAAATAATCAGTAAGAGTGATTTATTGGCTCTTTAATGTGCTAGTGCATAGTATTAAAGTACAACATATGCTTACAGCCCTTCAAATTGTAGTTTTCCAGATATTACTAACTACAAAAATCCTCCTGCTTCCTTGCTCCTTCAGATTCCCAATCGTCAATCCGCTAAACCGGCATTGAAGGCTCTTCACTGGCTACTTGTATCGGAGAGAATTAAATTTAAGTCTTTATGTATCGCCCACAAGTCCTTCTGGGGGAAAGGACCGTCTATTAATCAATCTATTACCTCTCCCTATCGCCCAAACAGATGTCTCCGCTCGACCAACCTCCGTCTTGCTTCAGTCCCCAAAATAAAAAAGGTGAGAAGCGGCGGGCGTTCGTTCTCCTACAACGTCGCCAAGCTTTGGAACGCCCTTCCCCCTCACTTACGTCTTGAGTCCAATCTTCTGGCCTTCTGGAAACTTCTCAAAACATGGCTTTTCCAAAACCCCACCCAGTAATCTGTCATCTTCTGTCTGCTACCGCTATTAGCGTTGGGATGCCTTAGGGTAGCTACGCGCTCTATAAATATTTTTCTATTCCTATTCTATTTCTACATGGTATTCTGAAGGCAGCAGTGAAAATCTAAGCCCTGCTGAGAGGATTTTCACTGTTCCATTGGCTGAAATTAGATAATTTTGTTCTTAACTCTCTTCCCATCTTGCCTCTCCTCTTTGTGTGTGTACTTTTCTAGCTAGATAGTTACTTCTGACTACTGAGTAAAAGAAATGTGAGGGGGGGGCAGGCATACAGAGGGGAAGAGAATAGATGGAGTGGTGAAATGGACAGGGAAAGGGAATAGAACTAATGTTGAGGTGGAGAAATAGGTAAGAGAAGGGTAGGCCTAAGGTAAAGGAAGAACGTTGAGGTCGATGTAAAAGAGTAAGAGGTGGGTAGAGAAACATGTAAGGATTTTGAATAAGGCAAAAAGAGAGAATGCTATGGAGATTGTAGAGAAAGAGAGGGGAATACGCTGGGGGTTAGCTGGGGGAGAGAGATTGAAAAAGAGGTGTGTTAGAGGTAGACAGGTAGAGAGGTGAGTTAGTGAGAAGAATGGAGAGATGCATGTGATGTAGCAGGAAATGAGAAGAAGTATAGATAGACTGGTTGGGAAAAAAGAGTAATGAGGATGAGAGAGAGAGAGGTTAAAAGCAGGAACAAAGATGAGGCGAGGAGAGACAAAGGTGAAGTAGAGAAAGAATTGTGAGGTTATTACAGAGAGAGAGAGATTTGTGAGGTAGCAAAACTGGTAGAGATAGGTGAGGTAGAGATCTATGAAAAGAGATTGGTAGAGAGAGGTGAAGTAGAGCAGGTGAGTTGAAATAAAGGAGGTGCATGGATGAAAGAGAGGAGGTATTGATATAAAAAAAGAAGCAGCGAAAGAGGTAGCAAGAAAGGAGTAAGGTAGTGAGAGAGATTAGGTAGAGGAATCGGGTATGGAGAGATGAGGTGGATCGAGAGGTTATCTATTGAGTGAGGTAGACATGGAGAAGGGAGTGGTAAGGGTTAGCACAGAAATATAGAGAGGTGGGATACAGAGAGCTATGTTGAGAAAGAGCTACCTTAGACAGAGGTCACACTGAGAGTTGAGCTAGAGATGGGAGGCAGGTAGGTACCTAAAGATGTAGAGGTAGGCAGCTAGACAGAGAGGTAAGAAAAGATGGCAAATGTAGATGAGGTGTGGTGAATGAGGACAGAGAAATAAGACAGGTTTTTTTATAATAGCCACCAATTGCTTGAGATCATAATGATTAAGGTTGGGCAAGAAGGTATGTATACTAAGCTTTTTTGAAGTGTGTGTGACCAGATGTAAAAAATAAATAATAATCTGTTTCTATGCACACCTTTAGTACCTTGAAACTATTAACTGTCAAGATCATTTTACCAGGCGGCCCACTGGAAACTTGGGTACTTATTGCCCACTTTGGCCATCCAATAAAATAGCTCTGGCCAGGGTTATTCTTTCTAAAGGGCAAAAGGTATTCCAGTCATAATCTAGGAAAAGGGATAGTGGAGGCCAAAGCCTGTGTGGCCACACATTCAGCAGCTTATTTTATCACTGTGAAAATAACATCAACATTGAAAACTAGATTTTGATTAATAGTAGCCCGCCAGCCAGCCCACCATCTCCAACTGGACACCGATCACGGCCGAAGACACCGCCTCGACCATGAAAAGCATCCACTCGGGGGCCCCCACCGACCCCTGCCCCCCTCACATCTACCACAGAGCCGTGGCCACCATCGCACCCGAACTACAACGCACCATCAACACCACCTTCAAAACAGGCACCTTCCCAGACGACTGGAAGAGCGCAGAAGTCAGACCCCTGCTCAAGAAGCCCACAGCTGACCCCACCGACCTCAAGAACTATCGGCCCATCTCGCTCCTCCCCTTCGCAGCCAAAGTTGCAGAGAAAACAGTCAACAGGAAACTGACACGATTCATTGAAGAAAACGCCGTCCTCGACCCGTCCCAATCCGGATTTCGAAGCAACCACAGCACAGAGACCGCCCTACTCGCCGCCACAGATGACATCCGCACCCTCCTGGACCAAGGCCACTCCGCAGCCCTCATCCTACTCGACCTATCAGCAGCCTTCGACACCGTCTCCCATCGCACACTAGTCGTCCAGACTACACGACGCATGAGCATACAAGGAACAGCCCTGGACTGGATCCGATCATTCCTCACCAGAAGAAGCCAAAGGATCAGACTCCCACCCTTCCTCTCCGACCCCACGAAAATCACCTGCGGAGTCCCACAGGGTTCATCACTGAGCCCCACCCTCTTCAACATTTACATGGCCCCCTCGCAGCCATCGTCCGACAACACGGCCTCAACATCGTATCCAACGCCGACGACACCCAGCTCATCCTCTCCCTCACCAAAGACCCCACCACTGCCAAACTCAACTTCCAGAAAGGAATGCAAGACGTCGCAGTCTGGATGACCAACAGCTGCCTGAAGCTCAACGCCGAGAAGACAGAAGTCCTCGTCCTCGGTACCACCCCTTCTGCATGGGACAGCACCTGGTGGCCGACCGCCCTCGGAAGCCCACCTACCCCCTCAGACCACGCCAAGAACCTCGGCATCGTACTCGACTCATCACTCTCCATGAACCGACAGGTCAACGCTGTCACCTCCAGCTGCTTCAACACCCTCCGCGTCCTCCCGCAAGACCTTCAAGTGGATCCCTGAGTCAAGGAAGACAGTCACCCACGCACTCATCACCAGCAGACTGGACTATGGAAACGCACTCTACGCCGGCATCAACAAGTCCCTACTCCGCAAACTCCAGACAGTACAGAACACCGCCGCCCGACTCGTCCTCGGCATCCCCCGACACGAACACATCAGCCAACACCTACGAAGTCTCCACTGGCTCCCCGTGGAGAAAAGAGTCACTTTCAAAATCCTCACTCACGCCTACAAATGCCTACACAACAACGGACCCAAATACCTCAACGACAGAATCAACTTCCACGTACCCAAAGAAACCTCCGATCTTCCAACCTCGCACTGGCCGAAACCCGCGCATCCACAAAGCCAGAGCAGGCGGAAGATCCTTCTCTCACATTGCAGCCAAGACCTGGAACGAGCTACCGGCAGACATCAGACGCGCCCCTCCCTGAACACCTTCAGGAAGACCCTCAAGACCTGGCTCTTCGGCTAAACAGATCTGCGGACCCCCCTCAGCGCCTTGAGACCCTCACGGGTGAGTAGCGCGCTTACAATTCCCTGATTGATTGAGTACACATATATGGGGTGTGGCCAAGCGGTCCAACATGGCGGATGCGCTCTAGGCGAGCTCCCGTAGCCCATTCATTAATCCGCCAATTATCCTGCCTAATTGGCCTTCCTGAGACTTTTGTCCCTGCCGAGTTTCCCTGCATAAATCGCTGCCGTTCGTGGGAGCGGCGTGGCGCAGTGTAGAACCAGGGCTGTCCTGTGCCGGGTCGGCGAACGTGGGCGAGCTGCTGCCTAAAGGAGACGCCGGGATGGGGACTAGAGGGCCGTAGCAAGCCCCGAGCAACCCTCCCCCACCAGAGAAAAGCTGTTGCGGGACCTGTGCAAAGCTACGCGACACCCAGACGGGGATCGCTGGGAGAGGCAAGCCCCACGGCTGTCCTAAACCGAGAGGAGGCGCGCCCCCAGAGAGGCCGGAGCGTGGCGCAGGCGGGCTGCTGCTGGGCCTACCCGCAGAGTGAAGAGTCGAGACACCTGGGAGCGGCCCAGTGTGAGCCGTGCTGCAGGGAGCGCCGGTCGGGTGTAGGCCAGAGCACCCCGGACCTCGGCGGCTGGATTGGGCCTCGGCGATGAACGGGGGCAGACGAGGAGCCGCTGGCGTGAGCGGAGCTGCGAACAGGCGCGCTGCGATCGGCCTGGGGTCATGACTCCGGGCCCGCCTGACCGATTCTCCTAATGCAGTTGGCCCGGGCGGAGGTGAGGTAGCCTGCTGGGGTCGGGAGCCGGAGGGGATGCCATGGACATGCCGTGTCAGGGCCTGGCCGCCTCCTAGTTGAGCCAAACACATTGTGACCCCGGGAGCCGTGCTTGAGGGACTGGGGCTCGCAACAAAACATTCGGCGCTGGGCGCCCGGCAGCAGCCGACTGCCTTGCAGGCCTGCGGACCCCGGTGGTTGAGAACGGCCTGCGCAGGGAGTGATACAGCGGCAGCGAGGGGGCTTGGATCGGTTCCGGGCCCCCAGATTTAGACCAAACATTGGCCCCACCAAATTTGTTGGCTGAGCGGATGGCCCTGGGGGCGGGAGCCACCTAGCCTACACAAGAAGTGTGGTGCAGCTGGACCTTGGGGCCTAGGGACCTGGCTGAGCGACCTGAAGACGGCCTGCGCCTGACAGGCAGATGGGACACCCTATGGGGGTTGGGGGTGCGCTCACCTGTGGAAGCGGTCGGGCTAGGTCCTGGTGCGGCTTGTGGGTAGGTGCCCTTCCCCCTGGCCTCTGTCCACCAAGAAGATACCTGGGATGGTTCCTGGTAGGGAAAAACAGGCGTCCCCTCCCCACGAAGACACATCTGTGCGGCGCCAGCGCAACACTGGGAATTTATCCTTGACCCGTACACCAGCAGTGGCCGATAGCCCGGCCTCATAATGACGAAAGATAAGGTGTTGGGGGCACCCACCAATCGGAGCACCATGGACAGATATACGGGCACCGCTGTCCAAACGCAAGAGCCCAGTGGTTCGGTCGGTGCTATGCCAGACAATGCGGCGCTGATGGCTGCCATCACACAATCCAGAGATATGTTGGATGTCAAAATAGGTGCGGTGGGCTCGGATGTTATGCTCATATGACAGGATCTGCGTAATGCAGTTGACAGGATCACGGAGTTTGAGACAAGGCTGTCGGGTGTCGAAGATACTGTTACTACCCTATAAAAAAGGTACACCCTCACGAAAGGCTTGGCGACATGGGTAGAAGATGCGGAGGGACGGGCCCGAAGAAATAACCTCCGCTTCGTAGGCTTCCCGGAGGGCTGCGAAGGAAACGACATGGAAAAATTCCTTGCTACATGGCTCATGGACTGGCTCCCTCCTGATTCGCTGTCTCAATGCTTCATAATCGAGCAGGCACATAGGGCTCTACTTCAAAAACCACCCCCCAGAGCCAAGCCGAGACCTGTCATAGCCCGGATTCTAAACTACCATGACAGGGACGCCATCCTAAAACAGGCCAGACTGAAGGATTCCCTTTCTCATTCCTCCCAAAGCATTATGATCTTTCTAGACTATACTAGACTGGTCCAACAGAGACGACAATCCTTCACCGAGTCTAAAGGTCCCATATGCGCTGTTGTTCCCAGCTCAATACACACAATTGATGGACGGAATGCAGAACAAATTAAAACATTCACCCCCAGTCAAGAGATCTGGGTTAAATCCATCATTCTTTTGCTCACCATGCCACCCCAGTTTAGACCTGGCCATATGCAAATCAGTCTTGACCCTGTGCCTCATGGGAACAGTCCAGCCCGAACTGCCAAGCCAGGTCCTCCCTGGACCGGAAACAAGCATCCTAGGACCGGTTTCGGGGTTTCACCCCTCTTCAGCCAGGATAGCTTGATTCCAGTGGCACAGTGAGCCCAGGACCCACGTCTGGGCATACCTGGCGCACTTAGGGCGAGAAAGCAAAAGACACACAATTGATGGACGGAATGCAGAACAAATGAAAAATTCACCCCCAGTCAAGAGATCTGGGTTAAATCCATCATTCTTTTGCTCACCATGCCACCCCAGTTTAGACCTGGCCATATGCAAATCAGTCTTGACCCTGTGCCTTATGGGAACAGTCCAGCCCGAACTGCCAAGCCAGGTCCTCCCTGGACCGGAAACAAGCATCCTAGGACCGGTTTCAGGGTTTCACCCTCTTCAGCCAGGATAGCTTGATTCCAGTGGCACAGTGAGCCCAGGACCCACGTCTGGGCATACCTGGCGCACTTAGGGCGAGAAAGCAAAAGACACACAATTGATGGACGGAATGCAGAACAAATCAAAACATTCACCCCCAGTCAAGAGATCTGGGTTAAATCCATCATTCTTTTGCTCACCATGCCACCCCAGTTTAGACCTGGCCATATGCAAATCAGTCTTGACCCTGTGCCTCATGGGAACAGTCCAGCCCGAACTGCCAAGCCAGGTCCTCCCTGGACCGGAAACAAGCATCCTAGGACCGGTTTCGGGGTTTCACCCCTCTTCAGCCAGGATAGCTTGATTCCAGTGGCACAGTGAGCCCAGGACCCACGTCTGGGCATACCTGACGCACTTAGGGCGAGAAAGCAAAAGACACACAATTGATGGACGGAATGCAGAACAAATCAAAACATTCACACCCAGTCATGAGATCTGGGTTAAATCCATCATTCTTTTGCTCACCATGCCACCCCAGTTTAGACCTGGCCATATGCAAATCAGTTATGACCCTGTGCCTCATGGGAACAGTCCAGCCCGAACTGCCAAGCCAGGTCCTCCCTGGATCGGAAACAAGTATCCTAGGACCGGTTTCGGGGTTTCACCCCTCTTCAGCCAGGATAGCTTGATTCCAGTGGCACAGTGAGCCCAGGACCCACGTCTGGGCATACCTGGCGCACTTAGGGCGAGAAAGCAAAAGACACACAATTGATGGACGGAATGCAGAACAAATCAAAACATTCACCCCCAGTCAAGAGATCTGGGTTAAATCCATCATTCTTTTGCTCACCATGCCACCCCAGCTCGGCTGAGAGTACTTTTTCAATCGCACACACTTTTTTTTGACTCTCCAGAAGACTTATTTGTCTGGACAGATGAAGCAGTGAAAACTAAACCAAATACGCCGCCCCATCTCGACTCTGACTCGTCCTCCGGCGACCTGGCCCGCAAGCAGCCCAAACCTAAGGAGAAATGGAGCCACAGATCCAGATGCCGTCGCTGCTCCAAATCCTGCAGTGACTCCAACATAAGAACATCGGGGTTCCAACACGAACTGACAGCTTCCTGAATGTACTACATGCAGGGGTAAATTGTGCAAATTGTAGCTGTCAATGGCAAAAGACGGAGTGGGCTACTCCCCTCTAGAGAACATTCTTAGACTCTAGGGGATGTCTTAAGTATATGGGTAGGTTTTTGGGGATAGATTGGCGGGATCCAGAGATATTTTGGATGTCAAAATAGGTTGGGGTCTGAGCTGCATCTACGCCGCAACAGATACGTCAACCGTTTTGAGGTATGGGGGTGGGGGGGGAGTTCAAAACGTTATGGTTTATACTCTTGCTGTGTCTAACCATCATACAAAGAGTACCCACCTAATTAAGGCCACACACCGGCCTACTTTGCTACCCATGTGCCGCCCAATCATATGCCTACAGACATGACAGATGCCCCGGGGAATGGGCTCTGGATAGTTACCTGGAACGTAAGGGGTGTCCTGGACAAGATAAAAAAAGGGCGCTATTCTACGCCTGGCCAAACGATATCAGCCAGACATCCTGCTGCTGCAGGAGGCCCATCTCCTAGGTACGAAAGCACCATGCCTCTCCAGATTTGGATATCCCCGGGTCTTCCACTCAGGATTCATGAGGGGCTCTCAGGGAATCGCTATTCTGATCCATCCCAGTGTCCTCACACTAGATCATGGATAGACCCACAGGGTAGGTACATAGTCATAGTGGGCACAATGCATGGGGAACAAATCGTCCTGGGTAGTGTATATGCCCCTCCACCCCTCACCTGGACCTTCGCGGAGCGCCTAATGGCGCTCTTGACTGAGACATGTACCGGATTGGCTGTTGTCAGAGGAGACTGGAATGACGTACTAAAGCTGACTAAAGATAGATGGCGCGAGACAAAGCAACTGCAAATGACGCGGGTCTCACGTTTGAGCTCCTTGGTGGAGGGACTGGGGTGGTTAGACACCTGGAGGAGACTTCACCTGACTGAGCAGTGATACACACATTATTCTGGGGTACACGACTCCTGCTCTCACTTAGACTACATATTTGTGCCCTCCTTCTGCACCCACATAGTGAGGTTTTACCCAGGGGTTTATCTGATCACTCCCCGGTGACACTTGGGCTCCAGATTGGGCCTGGGCGCCCCGCCTTTCGCTGGCGTCTTTCAACCTGACGGTTACACGACAAACAATATAGGACACACATGCAACAAGCGATCGAGGACTACTTGGCTAGAAATGTGGGGTCGGTGGCATCAACTAAGACTTTATGGGAGGCCATGAAGCCAATGCTTCGCAGGATAGATATCTCCTTTTTTCGCGGCACAACGCAAGCACCGCCGCGAAACACTAATGCAATCGGGGGCCCAACTCATAGACTTGGAACGGTGTGGACTGAGGGAGAATGGTGTTCAGGTGTGTCGTCAGCTGCTTCTTATGCAGCAGATTCACGCTAGCGAACTTCTAGACGAAGCTAGACAAGCGTGGCTCGCCTCACGGAGCAGGATTTACCAGTGGGGGGGACAAATCTAGTACACTACTACACTGCCTGTGTAAGCAGGCGTTGCACCCATCCAATATTTCAAGTATTCTCGGCCCGGACGGCAAGGTGCTCACTCAGCCGTCACAGATAGCCACTAGTTTTGCAGCGTACTATGCCCCAAGGGAGATAATACTGGAGGCAACTATACAACGCTTTATAGATGATCTGCCGCTGAAGGCCCTCTCGGACGCAGCAAGAGCCGACTTAGATTCCCCTCTTACAATCGAGGAGCTAGGGGCTGCTTTGAGGGATCTGCACACGGACAAAGCACCGGGTCCTAATGGCTTCCTGTGTGAGTTCTTTAAGATTTACTATCCCCAACTCAGCGCCCACTACCTGGAGTTGGTAAACGCAGCTGCGGAGGCGGGCCAGCTCCCACCAGATTGGAGACACGCCAAAGTGGTGGTTTTCCTTAAAGCTGGCCGACCCCCGAGCAACACGCCTTTTACCGCCCTATTTCTTTACTGAATGTTGGAGCAAAAATACTGGCTAAAGCTCTTGCCAACTGCCTAACGTCGTATATTACAGAATTGGTGCATCCAGATAAGGCGGGATTCATGCCTCATCGGGCAACGCATCACAACATTAGTCGCGTCCACAATGCCGTAGCTGCGATAGAACGATGCGATGGATCGGCGGCATTGCTGCTAGCAGATATCGATAAAGCTTTCGATTCGCTCAGCTGGTCCTACCTCTTCGTGCTTCTGTGTCACTGTAATATAGGCCCGCGTCTAATGTCATACATACACCTTCTGTATACAGATCTCTCAGCTTCGGTATGCGTGGCGGGATCAGTTTCCCACATCTTCCCTATAGGGAGAGGCACCCGTCAAGGATGTTCAATATCTCCCTGCCTGTTCGCGTTAGCGATGGAGCCGTTGGCGGCGTGGGTTAGAATTGATGCACAGGTGCGTGGATTTGAATGGTCGGATGGCATCTCCGACCATATAGAATTATATGCGGACGATGTTCTATTTTTCCTATCTTATCTTAACAGTGCGGGCCCGCGACTGCTTCTCATCATGCAGATTTTTGGTGAGACATCAGGCCTCTTCAGGAACTCCCATAAGTCAATGCTATGCTCACTGAAGGGAGCTAGCCAACTGGGCACGTGGGAAAAAGAAGTAACAGTCACTACAGAGGGTTTGAAATACTTAGGGGTCTTTTTGTCGGCTTCCCAACATACGTCATGGGAGAAAAACCTTGCCCCCCTATGGACACAGGATAAGGATGAGATGCGAGCCTGGTCGCACTTGCCCCTGTCTATATTTAGAAGATCCGCCATCTTCAAGATTGTCTCTCTTACTCGTCTGCTGTATCAGATGCAGAACCATCCATATCCGATACCAATTACGTGGTTCCGACACATTAACGCGACTTTGGGGCAGTTCCTGTGGGGAGGTGGCTCCCCCCGGGTAGACTTACGAACTTGCTTCCAATCCACTTATTGCGGGGGGATGGCTACAGCAGATATCCAATCATACTACTCCGCCTCTCACCTATACTGGTGCTAAATGAATGGTGGTATGGCAATAGGCAGGACCCGGCATACGCAGTGGAACGCTGGTTAATGGGAGATATAACCCTCCACAAATACCTTTATTCGGGACCGGCACTCCAGGCTCTGCCACCGGCGATGAGAGTGGTGTTTAGAACCTTGAAACAATCTCTGCGTAAGATGGGATGGTGGGGTAGGCTGACAAGTGAGACCCCTCTATGGCACAATGGCCTATTGCCCCAACTGGCAACGCTGGCGTGATTTTGGGGCTGGGACAATATCGGCATCTCTCCGCTTGGGGCGGTGATGCAGGGATGGACCCTAAAATTGTTCCAGGAACTCTAAAGAGAGTATGACATGCCCTGTACACAATGTTATAAATATCTTCAATTTCGACATGCCATATCTCCCTACATCTCTCAAATTGACGCCCTGCCTGTATTTAATCCAATAGAAGCCACGGTTTTTATGGGGGACCTCAAGGACCACAAAATAAGTAAGATATATCAATCCCTTGTCACCAATAGCTCTACCACACTGGACACACTGAGAGAGGCATGGCTTTCAGACTTGGGCCAGATCAAAGACAATGACTGGACGGAAGCGTTGGCTTCCCCTCGCGGTGCGGCCATTGCCTCGCGATTAAGACTCATCCAGTTTAAGTACTTGCACCGGTTGTACTTTACTAGACATAGGCTTTTTGAGGGCAGGACTAGTGGCCTCCCCTGTTTGTCTGTGGTGCGGAACTGCAGAGGGCACCTTCCTACATACCATATGGCAATGTATGACACTAAATTCTGGAAGGGGGTTATGATGTGCGTCTCTGAGTTGCTGGGCGGAACATTCCTATGGCACCACGATTGGCCCTACTGCACATTACAAAAGGGATCGGAGGTAACGTTATAAGCGACACTTATTGTTCCTAGGCCTCACCTTGGCAAAAAGGGACATCGCTAGGTTGTGGAAGGCTGCCTCTCCCCCATTGCTGGCGGTCTGGAAAAAGGGGATGGATCATTGCATGGGTATGGAGCTACCTATATTTAAGGCCAGGGGATGCCCGCAGATACACCCTAAAATCTGGAAGAGATGGACAGAATACAGGGGCCTCTATATCGAGCCCACAACAGAAGTGTTATGTGATCCACTAATATCCAAGACACAGTGGCTGGGGGGTACAAACATGAGAGACAATAGAACAGATATAGCACAATTGGTTACATTTCGAAATGTTTATGATACAATTTACTCTGTATTGTTCCTGTATTGTTTTGATAAGATGGAAGTCGACAATATAGAAATATCGCAAAATTTCGCTGATTCGTCCCACAAACCTGGTCGAACGAAATTGTATTGGGCTGTTGACACAATAAAAATTGGTTCTTAAAAAAAAGTACACTTATATGTGGAAAGTAAATTTATGTTAAAACCAGAAAGAGCGTCCTGTCCTAAAGCCTATGCAAAACAGAAAAGTGTATGTGAAACTATGCATGACCATCACAACTAAAATCCAGTTAACCTAGCCTGTTCCCAGTCCTGAAGAGAAGGATGAAAGTTGTGAAAAAAGCTTAAAATGTCTTATGCTGTGGAAAATACCTTGACAAAGCTTGATTCTTCTTGCTTTCCACAGGTGTCTCGATGAAGTTGAGATGTCAGACGTTCCTTCAGCAGCACCTGCAGCTTCCAGAGTCCCAGAGTGCCCAATCTGTGGCAAACAGTTTAGCACAGTCAAAAGCAGAGCTGCTCACTTGAAGCGATGTGCAGTCACAATGCAGGTCCCTCCACAGATGTTGCTCCAGGCTGTCCAGATGCAGACAATGGACTCTGAGGTTTCAGTTCCTTCTATGGCAAGGTGAGTGGGAGTACTAAACTTCAGCAATATCATAAATATCTCTATGCAGCGACAAGCTCTAGATTCTATATATCATACGTGTGAGTGGAGATATATATAAGCTCAATATTCACATAGGAATTCTTGGTGCTAGGATAGCAGTGTACAAAAGGAGAACACAAACACAGGGATTTTAGACAGGGCAGATAATCTTTCCCTGTGTATAGAAGCCTTCTTATCAAACAACTTGCCAAAGAGAGAGATCGGGTGAGTCCTTCCAAAGTTGGGAAGCAAGCACTGAAAAAGCCCAACCATCATCGCAGGCAGCATGAGATGGAACATGTTTATGTATTTTTTGAAGAGTCCATTAAGGCTCCCCTGCACAAAAAGCTTGATGTACCAAACACAGCACTTAAAATGGATACTCGGCAGACCAGATAGGCAGTGTAGTGAGCCCCAAACTTAAACACATTTTAAGATTTGCAGATTCTCAGAATCAGTTATGAACCCTCTGTTACTGTTGGATGAGTTTAGTAGGAAGCCCAAGATAGCATGTGTTGACGTCATTGCGCCTAGAGTACACCAGCTTGGGGAGAGGCTGAGTGAGTTTTGAGGTTTTCTGCACAGTCCAGTGAAGTATTTCACTGAGAAGGGAAGCAGAAAATTAGTTATGTGTGTGCCTCACTATCCTGAGATCAAGATCCACAGGACTGCATTGAATGGCAAATGGTATTAAGAGCAAGTTCCTTGACGAGTGAACATTAACCTTTGTTGCAGAAAAGGATTTCAGTGTAAGTTCACAATTGATTTCATTGGCTGCTACTGTGTCCATGTTCCAGGTCTTGGAGTGCTGTGCAAGTTGTTGGTTTGTGGCAGCAGTGTATGCTTCCTGATCCTTCTGTCATAATTCTAATCTCATGTTAGATTCTGGCAGAGCAGCTGCTGGGAAATGGCTGGGTTCTGCGCTACTTGGTGCATCTCAGTGGGGTGGGGGGATACAGACCCTTATCCTCTGCAAGTAAAATCGCTGCCCCCTCCCCCCATCCCCTAGCTATCACCCCTCATCCTTAGCTGGGGGTCTGAGTTTTAGTGTGCATCCAGGTGTTTTTGCAACCTTTGCATTGTGAAGGGGCCTGCTGGTGCAATCTCCATTTCCAACATTGCTGGTGTCTGATTTCCCAGACCGTGCTTTTACCAGAGGGATCTGGTGACCTTCCTGCATTCCCACATTTTTCAGTCCATATTGGAACTGGGACAGCTTTTCAATGTTGTGTATAGACTTTCTCTTTACAACCCATGCACCTGGAAGTATAGCTTTTTGGTCAATCGTCCATAGTTTTCTGGTATCTTCATTTCCTCTGGAGATACATGACTGTGGAAGCAGGAGGTGGTAGGGGAGTTTTCTCCAGATGGAACTGTTCCCATCCTCATTCGAATTTTGCAGTTGTTAGTGAGATTTAGTGGAGTTTTCACTTGATGCTACTGTTACTGTCCTCATTAGGAGGAGGCTTCTGGGACTTTTTTTATTTTAGTGATTTGTTCTGCTTTTCGTCTGTTTGTTTATTGTTAAACATGACCTAGACCTCTGCTCTTGTCCACCTTGGTCCTCTATTGGTTTCTGTTTCTATCTCTTCTTCTCACCCTACCATTAATACATTTATTTATTTTACTGTTATACTAACTGTGTGTAAAGTGCTTTGGGTGAAAGCACTTTTGTAAATGCAGTATATATTAATAGAGAAAACTTCCACACGGATCACAGGTGGATGCAGGTGTTGTTGGAAGAAAGGAGAGATTCTTTCTCAAAAGCCTGAACTTGTCGAAGGCTAACTAGACAGCCTTAACCTCCTCTCCTATAAATAGTTCTGTGTCCAGCTTGAAACCAAGGTTTCTTTGACCTCATTCTTAAACTAGTTTTACCATGACCTGAAAAATAATGAATCTGGTAAATAATTCCTAACGCACCAAACCTAATGCCCATTATCAGATGAAGGCAAGAGTAGTTTTGGTGAGGCAGCTGGTAAAGCACCTGCATAGTTGGCCAATATAGGAACTTTGATATTCACCATCAATCTGGGAATCTCAACTAAAATGTTTAACTATAACAGTATGAAAATTCATGTGTTCAGCAGATGTTGGTTTTGCAGCCTGTACAGGTCATTGTGTGGTTTGCACTCCAGTCAAAGAAACTGTCTTTGAACTCCACCCCCCTTATGAAACACTGTACCTTATATTTTCTTCTGCATTTTGAGGGAAAGGCACACCTCTATGTAGCACTTTATATATTGTTTACCATATGTTACAAACAGTTGATGCACCCTACATGGTCCAGCTAATTCAAAACAGAATCCTACATCTGGGGTTATTTTTGTCCTAATTAGGTACTCAGATAAGGTGAAACAATCACCTAATACAAACCTTCGGTTAGTTAGACAGGAGGCTCAAGTGAATGTATTAGAACATCTCTTCTTTTTTGCTTTTACATCTGTTTATTCAAAGAAAAGAAAACCACGAAGAGATCAGAGGAATGCCCATTACAGAAGTATTCACTAATCATATATTCCCCACCCAAAGAAACCTCCAAATGTAGACCAAACAATCAGGACCTAACCTCCGTGCTGGTATAATGCTGTAGCCCAAAGGGCTCAAAAGGGAGCAGAGGGACAAGATAATGGAATCAAAGACAGTCGCGTAGAACAAAAACCCCAAATAAATAATACATTTCCTATGCTTCGATCACTGAAGAAGGATCCTTGGAGGGGATAGCTAAAGACTCACCCATTCACTGCTAATTTGGAAGCTGAGACTGGAGTTCTAACACGGATAAAGCAACCCAGGGCCACTAGAAAGACCAGCGAGAAACACCTCTGCTGATTCCACTCAGATAAAAACATAATGCTTTCCACCATGATGAACTCTGAGCCTTACTGGGAACCCTGTAGAGACAACAAGGCCTTCACCTACCATCTCCCCTTCACTGACAGCAACTCGTGTTTTTTGCACATGGTGTTAGGGTGTAGATCAGGAAAGAACAACAGGAGGCTCTCACCAAATATCACCATCTTATTTATGGTTTTCTGCATGTGAAATCCACGTCTCCTATCCGCAGGGATGAGTGTCACTGTCAAAGCTTCATCAGGGTGTGTTGTCCGCAGATTTGTTGTCTTTTTGTCACCTTAGAGGGGGATATTATGTATGTTTCATAATTTGCTGGCTCTACCGGCAGCTCCAATATATCCCTCAGCACATTCTCCATTCCATTTGAATTGTCTACAGGCAGCAGCGAGGGCACCCCCAGCACTCAAAAGAATTGCTCCTCTCTGATGATTATCCATGACAGGCAGGTGTCCATTTTTAAAATACTGTCATTTGCGTATCTTTTAAAGTCACCAAATCTGCCATCATGGATACAGTTTCCATCAAGTCAAGACACTGCCATTGGCCTGTTTCTCATTGCTTTTAGGCCGAGCTCCACACTTTTCCCTACCTCAGAGGCCCAACATGTGCTGGACTGACTCATCCACGGCCTGAGTCTTTGTTGTTTTCTGTTCCAAGACCGCTTGAAGCACATAGATTTCAAAAGAGCACTTTTGCCAGGTGTTGGCTTCAAGTTCTCAGATGAGCTTGCTCTGTCAATTGCCACTGCCTCTTCGTATTTACATTGCTCCAGGTAGTAAAGAAATCTTTGTGGTTATTCTTGTCGCCCATGTTGCTTCCCTCAATCTGTTGTCCCTTAGTGCTGTATGTTGGACAGCAGATCCCCAAGGCACTAAAGCTGGTGCCCACTAGACCCCTCCAAGCAAGGTCAGAGCAACCTGGGGCACCACAATTGGGGTCAGACTTTCAATCCATACTGGCGAATGCTGTGCCACTGGGTTTCAGAACACGGGGCCCCAACTCTTCAGGGGCTTAAAGTGTCTTCTTTGGGTCCTTTCACAGCTGCCTGCCCCCAAATAGCCACACCTGTCTACTGCAACACAGGTTAAACCATGGCCCTCTAAGTTGTTCCTCTCTGTGCTCCCTCGGCTCTACAGATGTCCCGGTGGCTTCTGTGATGCTTGTCCCTGTTACAAAGACAGGAAGCCATTGCTGAACCAACATGATGAGTGAGCACCCTCGCATGGTTAGAGGGAAGAAAAGGCTGCTAGGATACCTTTCCTCACAGGACTGCCATCTGCCAGTTCACGGACCCTTCCACCCTGTCTGACTCCTGCCTTGATGAGTTCTGTGTGGCAAGACAGGCAAAAGGCTTACCGGCTCCTAGGCTAGGTGGCCATCTGGAGCGCCAGTGGCCCTTCTTCCCCTGTTTCTACTCTTCTTTATACTATTTCTTCACATTTGACAATCAATAAATCACTAAAATACATATTTGAAAAATACTTAACTAAGAGGACAGTAAAACTACCCCCACACCCACAGTGATATTTGTGAACAGAAACAAAATGATATATATAACAAAGGAACAAAAGTGTGTGGGTGTACGTTTTGTATAAATTCACTTTCGGACAACCCATTGAAATCTGATGAGAAATTCAATGGTATGTCTTATTTACACGGAGACAGTATAACATTGTTGATATTTTGGTCCCGCTGAGGCTACAAAAGCATAGGACTGTCTTTAGTTCCTCTCACCATACAAGCCCATAGCTATAAAAAACATAAATATACAAGCACTCATAACTAAATTAGACCTATTAACATAACATGATATAAATAGATATAATCTGGCCAAAATACATGAATTCATCCAATGTAAATCCTGAAACATTTTTCAGTTAAAACATAATTTATGCTTTGTATATCCCAACAACTAAACAATCCATGTCTCATTCATCAAATCAGACATCAAATACCTGATTAGATGAAACCACAACAAAATTATTGCATGATTGGTCCATTAACTGTTAAATTGCTCAGTCTTGTAATTATTTTTTGTGGTTGCATTTATTCACATATTTTGTATTGCGCAATTAATTTTGGCCTAGTTTTAGAGGTCCACAGGATTTGGAAAAGAAAACCATACCAGCCTGTGGGAACTTTTTCAGGAGTCCTTGGACAGTCATGGGTTACTGGACTCGGTTTGTACCAACCAGAGCCATTTACCACTAGTGCCCAGTGTCTTAACCTTATTGGTTGACCCAAAATGGATCAACAAGTGCATCCTTTAGCGCTTGAATTTCAGGGTGATGAAGTTGAGCAGTCCAAAGCTACTCTGGGAGTTGGTGGGGTGGGGGAGGGGGGGGGGGTTAGAGAG
This sequence comes from Calotriton arnoldi, assembly GCA_963921515.1. Taxonomy (NCBI): domain Eukaryota; kingdom Metazoa; phylum Chordata; class Amphibia; order Caudata; family Salamandridae; genus Calotriton; species Calotriton arnoldi. The sequence goes on from CAWUFW010010329.1 coordinate 369,639, forward strand.
TCAGCATTCAACAGTTATTGGGTGACAAGTAAAATAAAAATCACTGTCCAGCCAGTACTTTGACTTGTTGACAAGAAAATGCATTAATCTTATCACAGACAATAAATAAAAAGAGCACTGTACACAGTTTACCTGAGGATGGTTAATCGGGCACTAATGGGAACTGTACCCCCGGTATGTTATGGAGCAGTCTTTTCTGGTGCAGTTTCTGGGCCTTTGTTTCTGTATGGTGGCAGTACTATATGATTTGGAAGGGAATATTGCTTGTCACTGTGCTCATTCTCAATAACGGCTAACACTCCTGTCTTCCCTCAGGGAACAGTGTCACAGTACCTTTCTTTATATCGATGGCAAAATTTGTTGAGTCCTTTCAAAGGTGCTGCCTGCGAGCACTGCTGTCAGCGGAGGCTGTCCTGCTTCAAAGGTGTGCATTCTGCACAGCCCACCAAGCAAGGATATTTCAGTCAGGGTATAAGCCCAACTGGTGGAGTTTGCACATAACCTAGAATCTGTAACCAAATGTAGGTCATAGTAGCATCAGCTCAAGTCTGGTGGAGTTGTGCGGGTGGGAGCAGAGCTCATCATTGGTAGGATCCTGTCGATGAGATTTTTCTCAGGCCATCTAAAGCCTCTCTCTCAAACAACCGGGTGCCCAACAGGGGTTGCAGCGGTGTCACTCCTCCAGACATTTTTAGGCTTCTCTGAGGACTTGGAGATTTATGAAAATCTGACCTCGTTGATGGTCGTTGCTTCAGTGATGCGGTTGGTCTAAGTGCTAAGCCTCGTAATGTAATTCTCTTTGGGAGGAATTTTGGGAACCCTCAGTCACAGCACTTTCGCAAGGGAGACCTGTCTGCGCATTTGGACCTTGATCGGAGTCTCTTAATGCAGGTCAAGACCTGTGCTGTTGTGTCGATGTTGCCTCACTTCAGTAACTCGCAGCCTCTGCTTCTTCTGAGCAGTCTCTTTTTTGTTGTTGCAAGGATTCCTCCCATGTTCCTCCTGGAAAGTCAGTCCGCTCTCTCCTTGAAGTAGGTTGCATGCACCCCTCCTGTCAAGTTCATAGAGTCTTCGGTTGGGTACTGGCTCTGAATCTGGCAGTGGGAGTTGGTGGACAGTGCACTAATACTAGAACTCAAAAAGAAATTCCTGATCACCAGGGGTATTGGGCCCAGGCTTCTTGTCAGGAAATCGTGACACAGTGACTGAAGTTTGTGCCTCATCTTTATACTGACATTGCAGACACTTTTTGTGTATTCACTTTTTAATTCTGTGCAGCACTGTGGTTTGTGACAAGTGTGTGCCGTAAGATGGGGAAAGCTGGGAGTCTCCTCTCAGTAGCAACCCAAAATGAGAGTACAAAGGAGACTGTCCCACTTAACTACGTGTTAACCTGTGGAAAGTAGCCTCTCCCAGGAAACAGTGGACCTGGAAGAGGTAGCAGGAACTCCCTAACTTCAAAGCGATCTTCTGTCTCTTTTCCTAAATTCAGCAACACTCTACTGTCAGACTTATTGAAAGAGATACCTGGAATGTTCTTGAAGGAGGACCCGCAGTTTACATTTGCTGTCTGGGCTGTCCCTCCAAGCTTTCATCTTAGATGCCATAGAGAGATTATGCCTGATACAAAATGGAACCCACTGTGGCTGTAGCCAAAAGCACTGTCTCGCTCTTCACACACATTCTTCACATGTGGGCAGCACACGTAACATGTGCATGTCTGTAGTACACACCCAGATGACATCCATTCCTCTAATGGGTAGGCAAAGGACCCGGTTATAAGGGATGGGTGAACAATTTCAAATGTGCAGGAGGCCTGTAGGCTGTTCCCTTGAAGCAGACAATAGGGAAAGAGGCCGGCCCTGACCTAAAATCATTAGCATGCCACCACTATCCATCCTCTACAGACCAGCGAGAGGATACTAGTCATCTTCTACAAATGGGATGGGCACTTGGTGTGCCCTCCTGACTGCAGATCCTGGCTCTGGATCTCATCCCACATCTCAGAAAGGCCTCAGCGCACACTCATGATCGTCATGTGAGATGAGGGGTCAAAAACACTACATCTTGCTATGGAGTACAAGCTGGGGGCATACACTCTCCAAAGCCACACAGGAGACCTTTCTCACACAACTATAACAAAAGCAAGAAGGAAACTGAAGAAGAAAATATGAAACTTGACCACTACCAGATACCTAAAGGCATTGATTTGGGCTCATTTTGTACCCTTTGGTTATTTCTGGCCATCTACAGTACATCCTATTTTAGATACAATAAATATTTCTTTTGTATGTGATTTGATTAAATGCTCCTATCTGTTTTCCTCTAGAAGAATTGTTTAGTACTCCACAAAGAAAACTGAAATATAATCCATTGCAGTTATCACTTATTGCTTTGAATTCTCAACATGTGGGCGGGTGTCCTTTTTCTCCTACTTCCAATTTCTGTCTGTTTCCACCTGTAGTTCTAATTTGTAGGTTGCTAGGCTGGTCATTTTTGGCATTTATTAGAATGCACTCAGTGCTGACTCTTCACCTTCTATATTCTCCAGTTAAAAGCGACATTGCCTCTTCTCCACTGTCTTCTCCAGAAGAGTTGATAAAGCCTGAATATTTAGAGGATTCAACAAAGAATGTTGTACATTTGTCATGCATATTATTTAATAGATTTTATTGATCATCTAGGGTAACTGCATAAAGAACAAAATTCCTGTGTCCTCAGCAGATTTTTCTGTGGTCTGTGTTCCTAGGTGTACTGATCCGTCATTCATTCCTAGGTGTGGAAGAACCCATTTGTCCATCACCTCCCCAGAGAAAAATATGAATGGTTATGGAATCCCTTGATTCTGATGTTGAATGGGAACCTATGCACCCTTCTAAATGTCATCATTCTGTAATGCCTAAATAAATGACCTTAAATGTTGCTACCCCTATCCTAACCTGCATTTTCAAGTTTCATTTTGATGGTAACGCTTCTCTCCTTACTTGGAAGTGAGTTACCCGTGATGGCCCATTTCTTTGCACCCAGCACTGGAAACCATTCAGAGCCATCTTATTCAAAATTCTTACATGGTGTAGCAAAGTGGATTATTATGTGGTGTGGGGGGTTAGTCCTCACCATGTAATACTATCATGATACTCCAAAGATGGTCCTTGGATTCACACTAATAAAGCCTTAGCTCGGTCCTGGTAGTGTGGCAAAGAGCTATCTGGCTTTACTAGAGGAACATTTGTTAAGCATTTCAGAGTACCAACATGGACGATAAGTAATTGACATGACTCAAGCGAAATCCGACACAAATTTATAAAAATAAAGTGTATGTTTATCTTAATTTAGACAGCAAAACTAACTGAATACGATACATGTAACCGCAGTTATAGATTTTAGAAGTAATAGAAAATCAATGCAAAATAATACCGTGAAAATTTAACATTGCGGTCAATGGGAAAAACCACTAGTGACAATCGGTTACTTGCAGGACGAGTTGCATTGTACCTTGCAGGGTAAAGGTGATGTGGGTCTCAGGACCAGGCCTCCAAGTCAGTTCAATTTTACCTGGCCCGTGGAGCCCGGGTGCAGAGTTGTCCTGGCTGTCCCTGGTGCTGAACAGGAGTCGCGGGAGAGCTGCTTTTACCACTGAAACGATGCTGCGGAGGAAAAAGATGCAAAAAGACAATGATGTGGTTGCTGACGTCGATTGAGGGTCGGATGGAATTCCCTCTTAATGCAACATTCGAGTAAAGGGGTCGGTTGCCCGACTGGCGACCAACAAGTCTTGGCAGCGGTAAGCAAAGCAGAAAGTAACTTCGACGTCCGGTGGCCCAGGGGAACGCGGTAGCTGCCTGCAACTTAATGGAAGGCAGGACTACAGTTCCCACAATACACTAGATCATCTGGGTTTGGGCGATCCCCCAGAGGACCCGATAGCCAGTGATTCTTCGGATGTGGAGCATTGTTTTACCTGCAGTTTGCAAGGGATTAGTTCCACTAGTCCAGGGGAGTCTGATGGTGCTTCAGTCTCGATTAGGCAGTTCCATGAGCGTTGCTACAGGTGCAAGGAATCCCTCTTTTGCTTTGTACAAGTCTTTTTGTCGCTGGTGCCGGTCTCTTCTTTTGTCCTCTTTGATGCAGGTTGATTAGAACTGAAGTTCTGGTGTAATCCTAGATTTAGGGGAGTTCGGGGTGTGGGGGCTAATAGCCAATGGGCAGCTAGTTCCTGCAGCTAGTCCGCCCCTGAGGTGACCACATCCGGGGGTGTGGGTCACCTTTTCTACCCAGAATCTTCTATTCAGCCACTGCTAAAGATGGCAGAAATAAAATTTTAGTGCACAGACCAGGCTGCCCACCCTCGAGGTGTGGCCAGCCTTCTGGGGTGTACACATCCTTGCATAACTAATTTCCCGCCTGCTCGAGTGCGAATGTGCCTGGGGGAGGGCTGTTTCCTCCACTGGGAGTCAGCCCTGATGCATATTTAAAACGATGCAGCCTTTGAAGCTCCGCCGTGATGTGCCACTTCACTAGCCTGCTTGGGAGGAGAGAGGTGTAACCTTCTTCCTGCCCTAGCCTGCTTGGGAGGAGGGAGGTGTGGCCTCCTTCCTGCCCAAGCCTTTGTTCCTGATTCCCGGGAGAGGTCACCCTGCCTACAGGAGTTCAAAATCCTTTCTTGGCGGCAGCAAATGCGGGAAGTGCAGGCTGGCCAGCAAGAGCACAGAGCAGCTATGGGCAACCAGGTGGGCAACCTCTAATGTAGCCACTTGGGTGCATGCCACATCACACAAGGCACGAGATTTGTGTCGGGGTGAGAAGGCATGTTGTTGGATACCAAACATGACATATTTCGGAGGTACCATAATGGAACTGCCAACCTCAAGAATGCCTGGATGGCAGCCCATGTTATCCTATGGACCGCTAACAAGTCTAGTAGTTTCCAATGGTGTATGCCACTATAGGGACATGTAGGCTTGCACTTTTATGTCCTCACCTTTAATATACTGCACCCTGCCTTCTGGGCACAGAAGGCCTTCCTTAGGGGAGTCTGACATATATTAAAAATAGTGTATTGACTGTGCTGAACATGGTGAGGGCACAGTGGAGCAGTTTGCACTGCTCCTGCAGTCTGCAATGGCATACCTGCTGTCAGTAGTTTACTTGGGTCACTCAGGGTGGCATAAAACCTTGCTGCAGCCCTGTGGACCCCTTTACCACCTATGCCCTGGGTACCCCTGGTACCATATACTAGGGACTTATAAGGGGGGTATAGTCTGTCAATTTGGGATTACCAAGTCGAATATAATAGTTTTAGGGAGAGAGCACTGGCACTGGAGCACTGTCAAAGGTCTTGCAGTCCAAAAATGGGGGCAAAAAGTGGGGGGCAGCTGCAAAAAAATCCCTGTTTTCTTACACATGGCAAATGGAAAACTCTGTAGGATGGACCAGGGGCTTGTCATTGGTAAAAAAGGGTTGAGGGCTATGCATTGCATCTTATCCATCAAGAAGGAATGGATACATTGTAACACTGTGCCTGACACACCTATTTAGGAGTGGTACACAGTATGGTGTGATTGATGCGGTTGAACAACGCTGACAGGTCTGAAAGCAGTTGGGCTCCAACACCACAGTTGTCCACACTTCTACTCAAATCATCTAGCACAGACAAAACTACGGATCCTGTACTATGGTTAGGCCTAAAGGCTGCTCCACAGACATCAACCAGCCCCATTACTTTCACAAAATGGTGACATGCAAGTTTTTCTAATTGCCCAAGTAGGGAAGCATAAAGATGGGACATAGCTTGTATGGATCCTCCAGACGGCTTACTTCCACTCAATGGAGAGGATTCCGTGGGCTAAAGAGCTGTTAAAAAGTAGCAGGAGAGTATCTATAATATAATGGCAAGTCAAATTTATTAGTCTTGCTGGACAAAGATCATTTGTGGTGCATGACAGTCGTGACACCGTGATTATGTTTAACAGTTGGGAAGAATGAATGGGTAAAAAGGTGGTGAGGGAAGCTAAGATAGATGAAATCGGGAGCTCTAATTTGATGTTTCCGGGGAGGCAGATGACCTCAGCTGATGGTATCTCTGATTTTTAGATTTTGTTCTTGGAAAAAAGTAGATAGGTCAGCACAAAGGTCCCAAGAAGGGGTAATGATAGATTACATAGAATGACATGACAGAAGTTCACCTACAGTTCAAAACAATTCTTTAGACCGATTAAATGCTTTGTGAGAAATGGTGCTTCTTTGCCGCCTGCATTTTTTATTTGTATGGAACCAACTGCGCCAGTTATTGATATTTATAGTATGGTGAATAATATCATCGCAAGTTGCTTTTGGCTTATCTTACTGTGAGTTTTGTACCTTTTAATTCAGTTGAGAATCAGCAGGTGTCTGGTGAGTATGTACTGCTTCCCTGTGTTTAGTATGCCTAAATGAGGAAGGTAATTATTAATCAAGTACAGTGGTAATGAAATTGTTGAAGTGCGCAAATGGGGATTAGGGGTTCATAGTCTATGATGGATAATTTGTCGGAGTCTAGTTCTGTTATTTTTTTTCTTCTTTTTTTCTGGACCAGTTATAGAAGGGATATAATTTTTCTAGTTGAGTCCAGTGCACTGATAAGCTGATCGTCTGTTGAATTTAGAGGTTAACATTGTACTGGTTACCAAGTTGATCAGTCCAGATGATTTGGATAGGGTCCTCCACCACATTGTTGTATAGGGTTGACTGAATGGGATCCAACAGATCATCTCCTTTGTGTGTAGGTTTAGAGTTCAACAATTTTAAGTTAAAGGCGTTAAATCCTTTATGCTTTTTTTGGGCAGCTGCTGTAGGGGTACACACATAAAAAGTTTAGATCATCAAGCAGCATAGTGAGGTTACATGTATATAGAGCAAATGGCCAATTACTTTAATTAAAATGGGAGCACCGTTGAGGAGGAACTGATCCTAGTTTGTTTACATGACTAGGCCAGACGTTCACAATCGCAATTGATTGAAAGCGTTGCAGGGTGGACTCAAAGCATTGGTGAACCATCACAGCGACACTGCCCCCAACCCAGAGCTCTCTGTACTAAAAAGTTTGTAGTCTGTTGCTGTGAGTTCATCTAGAATTGACGTCATTAAGTCAACTATTTCTGACCTATGTTTTACAGTTGATCTCACATTACATAACATAGCATTGAGTGTAACAATAAAGTCTTGTTGTCTGCTGGATGAGGAAAAAACTCCACAAAGTGGGATTTTCTGATAGAGATTTAGTTCCTGAAAGGTATGATTTAATTCTGAGAAAGAGGAGCGGGCATCAGAAATCAAGATAAAAGAAATGTGGGTGAGTAACATTTACTCTTGCCCAAACCATGGACCAAGTAAAGATGCTGTCTTAGAAGAGAGGGAGGCAGCATTCCAGGTTGATGGCTGCAGACGGACCCACCTTTGGACACCCTCTGCGTGCATCCGTGGTTGAACTGAGTTTAAATATCCTCTATCGCCCAGCACATATTGCAGAGTGAAAGACTAGATTGCTAACTGCTTTCAATATAGCTGCTGTGTGTGGCACAAATACCAGCCTAATCAAGATGGCGGTGAGGAATCCTTCTTGCTTGGACTTTTGAAGCTCCTACAGCTTTATAAGGTAGAAAAAAGGTAATAATTGATGAAAAGCCCTAAAACTCAAAAACATTAAGAGCAATCTCAAGGTGACAAGGCAGTTGTAAATAATCTCAAAATCAAATTACAATAGACCAGTTCAAAGTAATAATCAAATTCAAGTAACGAATTGGCAAATTCAAACAAAGGAAAAGTCTTGGGCAGTGAAGCAGTGGGCATTCCTAAAGACTCTTTCACCGGTGGTGGGCATTTTTTCTTCTTTTCAGGGAAAATGATAATATTCATGGTTCAGATATGTGGCTAAACAAACCCCACTCACTCATTGCTTGTCAGAAGCATGTTCTTTTTGAAGTGAGTTTTTCAATTAATCTGGAAAGTTCCATTTGTTCCCATCCAGAGACTTCCATGGGTCTCGCGCATCTACTTCCTTAGAGGATTACCTACCTGAACTATGTAGTGAATCGTACCTTTCGCCACTCCACTTCTGATTACTTTGTGGTCAATTTACAATCTCATTAGTAATTGGCCTCTTCCATCTATGTTGTATCTTTGGCACAACTTCAGATGAGGATTCTGCAGCATCATCTGACTAGGAACTTGGTTCAGTAAATACATGTTAAGTCCAGAAAGATCACAGTTCCCAGCCATGTATTGGAATCTCTTTGATTGTGGGCTGCAGAGTACAGTTCGATAAAGGAGGGCCAACCTCGGACTTTCATTTTACAATGTTAATAGACTCATATGAGTGTGGCTGAAGTGCACGTTGCCAAAGCCATCAGTCTCATGGTCTCTCTGACTTCTCCTCACAAAGGATCTGCTTTTCAACTTCCGGCAGCTCAAAGCCATTTTTTAGACATAAATATCTTTCTAACACTGTGTGAGACGTACTTACAACACTACTACAACACTCTACATAAACATTCAAGGACAGCATTGTATTTTTCTGTGTCACATTGTGGTTTAGATCTAGGATTAGTGCCTCAGCAGTATTCTTAGTATAATAATGTCCTTTCTTAATGGGAAAAGCAATACGTAATCATACTTTCTCAGCATTATGCGTCATACTTGTCACTAGAGGTAGATCACTTTTAGAAGTTTTACTAACTGCATGAAAATCCTGAGGTGGCTGTTAAGCGATATTTTTGCTATTGAAAACCGTACTCGTCAGAATTCTCTTGCATAAATGTTTTAATGTTTCCTGAGTTTCTAGATCTTCTAGTCAACTAGTGAGAGGTGATTCTTCTTCTATCCCTTGTGTGCTTTAGGCATTTCTGTAGAAAATATAGTTCTTAGATGTGCAACTAGAAAGAATCCAAGCAAGGAAGCCATATGTAAGTAAATGACTATGATGTGATTGGGTATTAAAGAGGAATTTAGACCATCTAAGATTTGCTTGAAGGATGATCTAGGTTTTATCTCCTTTTTAGCTTTTACAGATGTTAAGCATTATTGATCATCTACTGCGAATTCCCTGAATATACTATCTGAAGTCTTTGTTTTTTTTGTGAATGATTTATTAACTTTTTATTTTCAGGAATCTCAACTCAAATTGACGGTTATTAGTGCACTGTACATTATGACAACTTGGGAGTGCATGTCAACCCCTTACTAAGAAGTATAATGATTATATGATTCATAAATTGTTATACATAAAAAAGCAGTATCTAAAGAAAGCATGTGGTGAAAGCAATCAGAGATTAGTAAATTAAATGATGACCCTTAAGCCGACGATTGGTGAATTAAGAATGACACCGTGGAAAAATAGGCATATGGTTGCCAGTTTGGGGGCATGTGACCAACAACCATAGATTTGGTCGATAGTGGAACGAGATGGAGACAGAAAAAGATATATAGGTACAAATGGGGGGAGCTAAATTAGAAATGAAAGTAAAGGAAAGGGAAAAGGGGGTCTGACAACTGAAATAGGGGGGTGTAAGAGAGTATTGCAGAGGTAATTAGACTAGCTGGAGGTTTACCCATAATGGGGGAGAAAAGAAGAGGCTTCAGATGAGGAAGAGTGGGGGGAGGTAGGTAAAAAAGGTGGAAAGGTTATCTGGAGGAAAGTAACTACACAGAATAGGATACAAAAAGTTTTTTTTAGCCTTTTGTGGAATGGCAGGTCTTTTTAGCATCCTATGTCAACTGGTAGTGAGCTCTAAAAGGAGGGGGTGCTCTGGCTAATGATTGCGGGACAGTTTTGCATGATGTCAATGTTTTTGGGTTTCGAACCTTAAATTAGCGAGGGTCCTCAAGTTCTTATTGCGAACAAGAAATTTTGAGAGCCCTAAGAGTGTAGCGTGCTAGCATACATTTTAATTTTGCTTCTATAAGAAGCCAACAAAGGCCCTTTACTACTAGTGAGATATGGTCCTATTTTCTGATTCCGGATATCAGCTTGGCCACTGAAAGTAGATTTGCTTTCATTGATGCTAAACAAGAGCTGGGAATTCCTGAGAGAATAGAGTTGCCATAGTCCGAGCAAGATAGGGGCTGGCCTATACAACACTGCAGAAGTGCTTTGGATGCAGGAGAGGTTTCAATTTTTAAGTGGCATGAGCCAAAACATTTTGATTTTCCTAAAATTGTATTCATAATGTTATTTATATGGGCTTTGAGCTAGTTCTCTTCATCCGTTAGTCTGTTATTGTGTCATTCATATTTTTCTTCCTCTCACTTAAGAATACAACATGCGGCAGTGGGTCAGCCCACTTCAGGGAGAGGATGTGGCCTAATGGCTAGAGCGGCCAACCTCGAAGCTGGGGAACCGAGTTCGAGCCTCGGCAGGGACGCTGGACATCCTGTGATTCTAGGCAAATCACTTAATCTCCCGTGCCTAACAAATTTTTTGCTTTTACACATTGATTTTGTGTTCCTTGGACTGGTAGCTCATCAAACAATCCCATTTTATGACACTAAGTACAAAACAAAACAAGTGTTGACAAAGCTAGGAGGCTGACAGCTAATACCAGACCTATTATCTTTGCAAATGCTTTTTTTATTTTTTATTTAAGCAAGTGTGTGTGTGCTGGGGGGGGGGGAGAGTCCTTACAGCTTTAGCCATGTGTGTGATTTGAGAATGCATAGATAGAAGGTATCGATCAACAGACCCAATAATTTGTCTTCATCAACCATATAGAGGCAAAGCAGTCAATGATGTATTCCATGTTTAATTTGGGTTCATGAGGTCTTCAATAAGGATCATTTTGGTTTTGTTTCAGTTTAGCTAAAGGATGTTCAATATCCATTTGTGAATCTTTAATCTGTTTTTTAAAGTGCAGGTGTCCTTCGGAGATAACAATTTTATGTATAACTGGGTGTCAGCAGCATGCTAGTGAATTGCCACAATAACCTCCTCCAACAAGATTCAGTGATTTCTTGTACATTTTGACTATCATAAGCACATGGATGCATTCTCAGGGGGCCCTGTATTTGACTGAGATAGGTACAGAAGCGATGTTACCCAGCCTAACCAACTGTTTAAGGAATGAGGAGACCCATCATATGACTTCACCTTTAAAAAGCATGCAGGATTTAATGGCTAAGATGAGCGTTTGATGGTCAGTCTTATCGACCACTGCCAACATATTAAAAAAGAAAACGAAAGGTGGCAGCCCTTGCCATTGTCTAGTATGCATTGAATGCCATCCAAGACTTTAAGTATGGTTGTGTTGGTGTTGCAGCCTTTGTCAAATCCAGATTGGTAGGGGGCTAGCAACTGTTCTTCTTCAGGGTGCATAGATTCTTGCTTAGCAACATACACATTGTATTACTTTACTGAACTATGACAAATTAGTCTTGGGCCAGTATTTGGAATGTTGCTTGGGGTTTCCAAGGGTTTCTTAAATGATGTGGTGAAATGTCATTTCAGTAGGCTCCAAGAAATGCAAAAAGAAATGATGGGTGGAATGATTGAATTCATCTCAGCCACTGGTAATTACTCTGTACCACATCCCAGTCAGTCTTTCTTACTCACCATGCCACCTCAGACAGGAAAAAGCCATATGATAATTGGCCTCTGTCCTGCTCCTATAGGAACAGTCCAACCCAAATTGCTGGGCCTGGTCCCTTTTGAACTGGATCACAAGCAACCTCAGACCAGTTTCAGGCTAAATGGCCCACTTCAATAGGTTGCAGCTCAGATCTAATGACGCAGTGAGCACGAGAACCACATCTGGGCATACCCTTCGCACTTAGGGCATCTCACTGAGGAATACAAAAATAGTGATAGGTGGAATGCTTGAATTAATCTCAGCCATTGAAAATTACCCAGGCTAATTCCCTGAACAAGTAGACCCATAGGATTCTCCAACTTCATCCACCTAGTAATGATCCTTGCCTTGAGTAAGAATTAAATCTCCTTGTGCTTAAACAAATCTTTTAAGCCTATGGGCTCTCGTCAGATAGACATGTTGACATTGAAGATCCCATTTTGATGATTGTTTCCTGTAAGATAAGGACTTGCAAGCATCTGTCTCTTTCATCCGAATAGCCCCGTATTGTCATCCGCAGCAAGGATAGAGTTATTTCCCTCAAGATTGTTATGGTTTAAATTTCTTTATTGCATATCAATAACAACAATCATATGTAACCGGAGGTGTAACCTCTGGTAGTAATGGTAACAACAGTTGTTAATCTCACAACTTCCCCCCCCCCCCAAACCCAGACCCGGTGATACGTACTAAGTAGTGAAGAGAAAGAGCCGATTCTCCCAACCACCAACACAAATTAACGGTTATATGTTAGGGCAGTGTCTGACTCCGATAGACAGAGTAGGCGTAGATACTTAGGGCAGGTGAGTTCCCGGAATTCTGTTGTAAGGAGGGCTACAGAAGGCTTCCAAAGTTTGGGGAAGGATGAGATTTGATTCGTCAGAATAAGGGTAATGCGCTCCATCCCCATTATATGCCAAAGTCTGTGTAGCCCGCGTAGGTGGGTGAGAATGTTTCGACTTCCCCAGTGCGTTAAAATATTCTGAAGAGCCGCCAGCAGCGCTAAACCAATCTGCCTGCCTCTGCAGGACTTTAATGGGAAGGTGAGTGTGTTAGGGAGGCCAAGGAGGATGTATGCCGGGAATCTAGGGATTTCTGTCTCAAGATGTGTGTCTATGTCCTTAAGGACTTGCTCCCAGTACGTAGCTAATTTCGAGCATTCCCATAATATGTGAAGTAGCGTACCTACGGAACCGCATAGGCGCCAGCAGTCAGGTGGAGTAGATGGTCTGTATTTATATAGTCTACTAGGGGTGAGGTACCAGTACGTAATGATTTTTGTGGCTGTTTCAACACCTGGGATATTGCGAGCTGTGTGTCGAGCGTGTTAGTAGATGTCGTCCCATTCTTTCAGAGACAGTTCCCTTCCTATTTCTTCCTCCCACCGCCGTTCAACTGGGGATTTCGCAGTTGGGCGTTCAGGGGCCTGTAGTTTATATAGATGGGTAATAAGGCATGTGGCTGACGTGCTAGAAAGGAGCCAGCGTTCATAAGGGGTGAGGTGACATTGTCCCCTGGCCGGACAGAGGGCTGTAGCACCCAATGGTGTATTTGAGTGTAGTGCCAACGCTCTCCTTCGGTAAGATCGTGGTCTTGGCGGAGAGTGTCGAACGGGATGGGACCTTCGGCATCAAACAGATGTCCCACCGATCTACAACCTGCCTGGGTCCAACGGTGGAATCTGCTGGGTTAATGTGCAATAATTGAGAGTCACTGTCTTGGAAGTCGTGGGGGCAATCTGGAGTCCCAGATATCTGATGTGTGAGGTGGCTCACTGGAAAGGGAAGTTCTGTTGAAGGGTAGTTAATGACCTTTGTGACATAGTTAAGTTTAAAGCTTGTGACTTATGGATTTTTATTTTAAACCCTGCGACTTGGCCAAAGGCGGCAAGTTCATCGAGGAAGGCTGGCAAAGATGAGACCGGGTCCTCGAGTGTCGCCAGAACATCATCAGCGTACAGGCTGATCGTGTGGGTGTCGCCGCCAAACTTGATACCCTTAACTGTGGGATGAGATTGGACTCTCTGGGCCATAGGCACCATATATAGGGCAAAGAGTAACGGTGACAGCGGGCATCCCTGTCTGGTGCCTCTATTAATAATGAATAGGGAGGAGGAATGACCGTTTATCCGAATGACAGCAGTGGGGCCGTCATAAATGCTAGCGATTCACTTCCTAAATCTGTCCTCCCATGCCGAAATCTACTAAAGTGGCCATGAGGTAGCGCCAATGAACTCTGTCGAACGCTTTTTCAGCGTCGACCGATAAGATCATAAGTTCCTGGCCGTGTCTCTGGGCCTTATCGAAGAGGTGGGGGACCCTGCCGGTATTATCCCCGCATTGGTGTTGTGGAACACACCCAGCCTGATCCGGATCAATGAGACCCGGAAGTAAGGGATTGAGGCGTGCCGCTAGGATACCTAAGAATATTTTAAAATCTATATTTAAAAGGGAGATCGGCCTGTACGAAGAGCATTGGGTTTTGTCTTTCCCTGGTTTGGGTATCACAGCTATGGAGGCCATTTTCATCGAAGGAGGCAAGGTTGCCGAGGACCCGAGAGCGTTGAAGAGTCTGGTGAGGAGGGGTGCCAGGATCGGACAACAAGTTTTATTATAAATGGCTGGGAAGCCGTCAGGCCCAGGGGACCGAGATAGTTTTAGTCGGGCTATGCATGCAATGACTTCCTCGATCGTGATCGGGCAGTCCAGGTCTTCCCTTTGTTTCGAGGTTTGAGCTGCCTGGAGGTACAACGAAATGTCCTCTGGCTGAAGGTTCTGCTCAAAGTAAAGCGTTTGATAGTAATCTCTAAACGCCTCAGCTATGTGGGAATCTTCAGTCTGCGCCCGGTCCTCAGAGTCTAGGACCTCCTGGACCTGCTCCTCTTGCCACTGAATCTTCAGTCTATTGGCGAAGAGGCGGCCTGCCCTGTCGCCCCGACGTAAAATTGATGCTTTAAGCGGAGTGCTGCATATTCTGCCCTATCTGTATCTATTCCAGCTAGTTGAGTTCTGGCTGCCTCCAACTGCCTCCACACCCGGGGGGCAGCGGTACGTTTATGTATGCGTTCAAGTTCCACAACTTGTTTAGAAATATTGTCCCGTTTATTCCTACGTTCTTTGTTTTCAGCCACGGATATTGCAATCATCTCGCCCCTGACCACAGCTTTCAATGCAGCCCACAAAATGGAAACTGCTGTTTCTTGGTTGTCATTGATAGCCAGATAATCTTTAATCGTTCTAGTGATTTGGTCCACGTTCTCGGGACGTTGCAAAAGACTGTATTGCAGGCGGTAAGTTTTGGGGATTGGGCGCTGTTTGGGGATATCTATATTGATCGCAACCGCCGCGTGATCCGACAAGGATTGGAGTTCGATAGCGACCTCCTGCACCGATAGACCAGGTCGTGGCTCCCCAGGAAATAGTCTAGCCTGGCATATGTTTTCCTAGCGTATGAGTAATATGTATAGTCTCGGACCTGCCGGTGTGTGTTCCTCCAAAGATCGATGAGCCCCCTATTGTTGAGCCAGGCCAGTCCCTCTCTAGAGAGAGCGCCTGTCTGCCCCTGTTGTGCAGATCCATCCATGACATTGTCAAGGACAAGGTTTAAGTCGCCCCCCACCTAAGACTAGGTGGTCGGAGGTTCCCATGATCTCTGTCACTGCTTGTTTTAAAAAGGCCTCCTGACCGTCATTGGGCGAATATATAGAGGCTAAAGTGATTGTTTCAGAGCCTATTTGTAGGGAGTACGCCAAAAGCCTTCCCTGTATTTCGGCCTCTTTGGCTATTTACCCTGCCCTTGAAGTGTTGAGAGACTATAATGGCCACCCCCTCTGACTTGTTCGGAAGGGAAGAGAAGAGTTGGCATGGAAAGTGTTTGAAGCGGAGCCTGTGTTCATCCTGGGTAAGAAGGTGGGTCTCTTGTAATAGGCATACGTGTGCTCCAGAGTGTTCCAGGTAAGACAAGATAGAGCTCCTCTTCAGGGGGTGATTGAGGCCTTTGACATTTAAAGTGAGAATTCTTAGTCGGTCTGACATTGGGTACAATTGTGAAGTGCTATGCCCAGTCTATTTGTGTGTATGCAGAGGGCCGTGCGTGTGGTGTAGCTGACTGCGATGGAGAGTGTGAAGGTCAAGGGCTCACAACAGAAATTCCCAGGTCCATACAACCAAGAAAATTCAAAACAACCCAAAATCCCAACAAACAATAACAACAGAAAATTAGAACTAGAGCAAAAAAGGTTAGGGTCCATTTAGGTTAGGGGTCATCGAGCGCCTCTGCGCTGTGTCAAGGCGAAGCTGGAGAGAGATGCAAGGAACTGCAAGCAGATGAGCAGGAACTGGACATCTGGAGGAGGAACACCCCCCTCCCGTTAAGGTGATGCAGGTCTCGAAAAGGTTCCAGCTAAGGTGTCAATGACTGCCTGTTTCTGGCTATGGTGTCAGGATCTGGACGGGAACCAGCCGGAAGAGCGCTTGGGCCTCCCCTCACTCGGTTGGTCGATCTGTCTGTTCTCTCTCTGCCATCTCGAGTAGCTGCGGGAGGGTCATCCCCCAAGTCCAGTATGCGACGTGAGTCCTCTGGGGACCTAATTTGATGCAGTTTCCCTTCATGCCTGAAGATGATACGGAAGGGATGCCCCCAGGAATAGGGCACACCCGCCCCACGAAGGTATGAAGTAATGGGGCGGAAGTCTTTCTGTTTATGGAGGGTAGACGCCAAGGTCCTGGTAGAGGACTAGGTGAGAGCCTTGATAGTGTAGAGGGTGTTTGTCTCTGGCCTTCTGGAGGATCCGCTCCTTTAAGGGATAGTCGTGGACACAAGTAAGGATGTCCGGTGGCGGGGCTTTAGGCGAACGCTTGGGTCCCACTCTGTGTGCTCTATCAAGTATGATAATTAACTCGGGGCCCGCTTCCAGAATGGTTCGGAATAGGTCCTTCACGTAGGCGGTGATGTCCGATCCCTCAGATCCAGAGGGAACTCCACAGATCCAAATAGTGTTCCACGGGACCTGTTCTCCAGGTCCTCTGTGTGGGCTTGGAGGTCCAGGTTCTGGTCCCTAAGGCGTAGGATCTCCTGTTGTAGTTGTTCTAGCTCCTCTTCTCTGCTCGTTTCATGGTCTTCAAGTGTGGAGACCCTCTCGCCCAGCCCGTCCAGATCCGCTGTGTTTCTTTTAACTCCTGTGTGACTTCCTTCCTAAAAGAATGAAGGTCCTCCCGCAGGGAAGCGAACAGCGACTCCAGGTAAGGGCGGGTGATCGACTCATCCATGGCCACGGAGTCAGAAGGCCCCTCAGGCGCCCGTACAGGCGTGTCTCCCCTGGCCCTCCGGTTGGCTTTAGTAACATGTCTTTGAGATTGCAATCCTTTTTCCCTCTTGCTGTAGCCATTTGGGGGCAGAGGGAAAGCCAGGGGCCAGGCCTCAAGGTCAGCACAGGGGATCCCCACGTGTCTCGGCGGGCGCCCCGAAGTCAGGGCGTCCTCTAGTAGCTACACTCCAGAAACCGCCCAGCCAGGTGCTCAACACTGCTAGAATGCGCCACTTAAGATGTGCAGGCCGGAGCTGACGCCGGACCAAATCCTTACTCGTCTCAGACACCCAGGCTCCCACGCAGGCAATGTTCACTGGGCACCCCCCCTGTGGCCCCCAGGGCTCTCCAGAGCTTTTAGGCACACATGTCCGTAGTCAGGCGAGCAGCAGGGGGTAGACTTGAAAGATCAAAAACGCTCACCTTGGTGTCAAAGCCTCTCTGCGCGATGTCGGGATCACCCGAGCCTCACAGCGGCCAAGAGGGCCCCCCCTCTCACCGTCACCCCCGCTCTGTCAACAGGCCCCGGGAGGGCTACCGGAACCAGGCACTCAGCAGTGTGTATCCCCGGGGGTGCAGCCACCAGCGCAGGCCCAGCACCCGTCGTTCAAGCTCGGACCAGAGCAGCGACCACGTCCCCCATAGTCAATGGGTCTCCGGTTCCCCCGGGGCAGGCAAATCGCAACTCCAAAGGCACTGGGGAAGGCCCCCGCGCACGCCACCAGTCGAGAGTCACTTAGGATGCCCAGAGGGCCGCCTCCACAAAGTTCTCACTGTCGGAGCAAGACAGGGCCGTCCGCAGCCCAGGCCCAAGCTCCGATCGCACCCACTGCAAGCTTCCACCTCCGCGACCTCGTCTTCAAGGCCCCGGAGCAGATCGTCATCCAAGGCGGTCGCGACTCGACCAGTCTCCCGGAGCCACCTCGGCCCGGCCCCTGCAGGGGCTCCGGATGTCCGATCACTAAAGTTCTTGAAGGGGTGAGGTGGGAAGGTCGCCGAGCCCCCGCAGGCAGCCGCCCCCTTCACATGACCCACACGCAGGGCCCAAGGCTCAGGCCGCACCACTGCCCCGCACTCCAGGCACAAATGCCGCCACAAGGTAATCCAGCAGCAACAACGACTTCCTCCTACCAGGGCGATCCGCTTGGCTCCTCCGGAGTCACGATCCCCTCTCCAAGGTCCCAGCTTTGGGGGCCCCCCAGGGCCAATCTCGACGCGGGGCCTCTGTCAGGCCACGCCCGCAACGGGCCCTTCTCCACACCTTGCCGTCAGCTCGGCCCAGGGCACGCCATCATCTCGGGCGGTAACTCCTCCGTCGGCCTCTGTGTATCGCTGTAGTTCGGCCTCCGCAGAAAGCCCCACCTCTTCGCCAGCTGCCCGCAGGGACGAGCGCTGCAGCGGGCCCAGCCCCAGATCTTTGTGGCTCACAGCCCTGCGCCCCCTCGCAGTAGGTCAGGCGTCCAGGCCTCGCAGCTCCGGTCCCCAATCAGTTCTGCTCACCACACAGGGGAGCCACACCGGAACGCTCTGCGGTGCCCGCAGCTTCTCCTCTACCTGGGCTGCACCAACCAACGTCTCTGGGGACGAAACCCGGTGTAACGCTACATTAAATGGCCGGGCCCGGCAGCGGGGAGCGGAGAGAGACAATTCCTAGTCTCAGCCGTCTGCCATCTTGGCCACGCCCCCTCTCAAGATTGTTATGTGGAATGTTATGTGAATGAGGAGATTGTTCCTTCACTGCCTAGGCCCTATGTCTCTTAAGTTGAAGACACTTGCATAGGCTGAATGTTCCTAGCTCTGTGAAATATTACCAATTAAATGGAAAAAACTTTCAGTAGTTCAGTTTCTTCTTGTGACATATGATTGTCTTTCTTGTGACAGCAAAGCAGCGCTGCCACCCATGACTAAGTAGATTGTATTTTGCATTTTAAATAATTGCAAAATTAGAGGAGTTTGGCCTCTGATATTCATTCAGTCAGAGCAAAGACAGAATTTATATAATTCTGAAAACACATTCCCATTACAGATTTTTTAGGGTAACTACTCCGTATTATTTTCTTGATGCATGTGTCAGAAATGTGGTTTCAGGCAGAAAGTCTATTACACTTCTATTTACATGAAACCTGTTTGGTTTGAATCCAAGCTCCTCCCAAACCTCATCCCCCAAATTCCAGTGTGCTGTGAAATCAGATTCCCAGCCAGTTGGGTGGGATGGGGAGGAGTACTCAAGAGAACAGAAAAATTACCTTCATGGTGATTCTAGTGTTAGTCTTTGCCGTCCCTCCTTCACTGCACCAACTCAGCCATTCTATACTTTCAGTAAGCTGTGCTTCAACTTCACTTGCCTCACAAACATATATGAACTGTGTGTAGAAGTTGGTGATACCTGGGTAAGAGGAGAAGCGTGTTTGTTGAGAGACTTTCTGCACATTGATGGACCTCAAAAAGCCTTTTAATAGACTATATTTTTTGGGGGGGCTGCTTGTGTGGCATGCTAGTCATTCCAAGTAGGTTTTGAAGGACCAGGAGCAAAGACTGAGTACTGAAATTGCAATGGGGTATTTTTCCTATTGCAAGCACAAATTACAGAGCTGATGCTCCTTGGGATACCATGGGCACTTTACTTTCACGTACCTCTCTGTTTGACTGGATACCGGATCAAAGCTTCAAAAGTTGTATCCAACATCTATCTCTAACTGTTCACAATCCTTTCTTGCATTTGAATCACTGCAGCACAGCTGGGAGGACCAAGCGCAAAGGATCAGCGAAGGACTCTGCACCACCCAAGAAGCACAAGCCTAACAGTGAGATATCAAAGGCAGAAGACATGCTAGTCGCCCTGGTGATGTCAAGGTCGCTTTTGGAACAGGAGAGCCCGGATGGAGCATTAGCTATTGCCACTGTCAAGCCAGAGCTTACCCTGCCCATAAAGATGAGACCTGGAGCAGGTACTGTGCTTTAAAAGATCTGACTATATATATATTTTTTATCTTGAAGGTGATCTGCATGAAACCTGGTCCTTCGCAATTGAGCAGAAAATACCATAGTGTACTTTTATTTTTTTCTTATGATTTAAGGTTAGGTTACTAAGCTTTTTTTTTTTCTTGATATTGTGTGCCTGAAGAGAGTTTGAAACCTCAAATTCCAGAAGTTGTAACTTGCAAGCATCTAAAATAGCATGATAAATAGACAGATAATCCTCCTACTGACCACAGAGCTTAGCATTTGTACATAGACTCGGAGTGATTTTTTTTTTATCCCTTGACAGCTGGTCAAAATAAAACACTTATCCATTGTGAAGAGAAATATCAGCATATTATGTTTCGTTAAGGGCAAATGTAAATTGAGTTTAAGATTTATGTCCTATTCATAGTTGATTGGTGTCCCCATAACTAATATTAGTGCCACTTTTTGCCAGTCTCAGCAGAGACGGTCTGTGAAATACTTTCCCTTCACAGGTAGCCTTCGCAGAGTACCTTTGAAGAACATTGATGAATCAGTGAAGTGAAACTGCTGTACTCTGCTTGTTTTTTCTGCTTTGGTTTTAAAATATACTTTGGGTTACATGTCTTTTAAACTGCCACTTTGCCTTTAGCAGACCATTTAAAAAAACAAGCCTGTTATCGATTTCTTGTGTCATGAAAATGAAGTCCCATAATTGCTGATGACACAACAGAGGCTTTTATTGAATAGTTCTTTGGCATCCTTTTAGTTTTCCTTAAGAACACAGTTTCCTCTTTCTAATATTTGGCATTTCTTTTTAATTTTGCCTTTTTTATTTGCTTTTTTTTGGTGTGCCATAAGACAAAATTGTATGATGGTGTGAGAAGTACAAATATAATACATAGAGTGATTCACACTTGAATGACAAACATAACTGTAATTGTCAAGCTGTCATAGCAAAACCACATAACTGTAAATATAGAGACGCTATCCTCACAGAAATAAGGTGCAAGAGTTCAATTAGGCGAGTCACACTGAAAATTGATGATACCCTTGAATAGTCCCAAGAAGTGCAACACAAAAGACAGATATATAATGATCAAATGGAAGTAAAAGAGATGCAGGTGCCATTCATGCCTCCCTTGCCAACTACATAGTATCAGAACTTTATGAAAACATGTTTGGTAAACAGCAAGAGGCCTGACACTGGAAGGAAAACGCAAGACACAGTTGATAAAAACTTTGAAGGAACATGAAACCGAGTGAGAGTACCCATATTGAGAAAACATTTTAAAAGAGAACCAAGATAATGGAAAAAAACTTCAAGTAAGAAACATAACAACAGGGGAATGAGAGAGGCCATGATAGGGCTAGGTGGGGAGTATTAACATAGAAATATCTATCTATGTATATATCTATCTATCTATATATCTATCTAAAGTGCATAGTTAATTTGAACCATTACACCAAAATACATTTTAAAATTCTTGCAATAAGATATTTACATGCTAAAACGATAAGTACTTTAAGGACAAAGATGTCTCACATCAGATCAATAGTAAAAGTGTCTCCAGTGGGGTAGCTATTCACCTTTAGCTGTTTTGCACTCACTGACTGGGCCTTTACCTTCACCAAAAATAACTGTGCAAATCTAACAACCCTTATGTTCAGATGAATATTTTCGGGGTTGAGGCCCTGCATTCGTCCTCTTCGTCTGTCCTGGACCAGTCAGGGATCTGATCCCGGGTGGGCTGGTCACCAAAACACAGGCGCATGAACCCTAACTGCAGATGGAATGGGTATACTTGGTTGAAATAAGGTTTTAAAACTGTAGGAGTTAATTACTTGCCAGGCGTGCCGTTTTGTAGCCAGGGTGGCTTTATCCTCCTGAAAGGAAAGTGACCTGGAGTTAAAATTAATATATCTCTTAAATTCTTTGGGTGAGATTTGCAGGTCCCATATGTTTTCTGCATGGAGGAAGTATATTATATTCTTTAGATGGATGTTTAGCCCCTCTTTTGAGTTGCCTAAATGTATTTCCTGCCAAACCTGCGCTGACTTTGTGTTGTTATTGGCCTGGTGGAAGGAGTGACACTGTTCCAGGAAGATTTTTTAAATTTTATTCTGTTGTGTGTAAGAGAAAAGAGTATGTAAAAGGCGCTGTGATCCTACTGGGGTCAGACTCGTTAGTAGCAGGTTGTTTGTGTACAGGATGTGCGTCATAGGTAAACCACCAAGTTTTGGGGGGGTGAGCATTTAAAGAGTTTAGAGCATGTGATAAGTCTGAAATGTATATGTTGAACAACATTGGCGTGAGAACACACCTATGCTTCAAGCCCGTTGTGTATATCTTCCGTGAAAGTTTGGTACCGTCTCCCAACTTCACACTTAGCCATGTGTCATTATGCAAGAGTTGAATTGTGTTTAGGATATTAGTTGGGATCCCAGCGTGCATTAATTTCTGCCATAATAAATCGTGTGGAACCCAGTCGATTGCCACCTTGAAATCCACTAAACGTGTAAAGCGTAGTTTTTGTGGTAAGGGCAGATCTCAACCAAATAAAGTTAAATTTGACAGCGTGCCCTGCCCAATGCGGAAACCAGATTGCTTCCATGGAATAAGCTCTAGGGAGTTGGCCCATGCTACTAGGTCCTGTAGAACTAGACTTGCAAAATATTTGGCATCAAGTTCTAATAAAGCAATTAAACGGTAGTTACCCGGATTACTTCTCTCTCTCCCTTTAAAAATTGGATGTATTATTGATCCATGGCATGACTCCAGTATCAGCTGGTTTCCCAGCACTGAATTGAATAAAAGATTATGGGTTTTGTGCCCAGTATTCTGTGTCAGACTTAAAGAGTACAGTGGGCAAACCATTAGAGCCCGGTACCTGATCTTTCTTGCTCATCCTAATGATATCTTCTAGGATTCGTACATTTCGGTCAGTGAGCTTCAGGGACCCAGCGTCAGCATTGGCCACTACTGCTAGCATTTTTGTTCGACTGCACGCTTCCTGTGTACGCTCGTTTTGCAGCTGGGAGGTCGGGTCTTGTGTATTTCCTGTGTTGCTCTATGATTTTAAATTGAGTACCTTATTGTTGTCTTTGGGTTGATTCACTGACCGGGTTATGGTTCCT
Organism: Calotriton arnoldi; assembly: GCA_963921515.1. Lineage (NCBI taxonomy): Eukaryota > Metazoa > Chordata > Amphibia > Caudata > Salamandridae > Calotriton > Calotriton arnoldi. Next base: position 392,622 of record CAWUFW010010329.1, read on the forward strand.
CAGATACTGAACCCATAGTTTTTCAGTGACATTTGAATTGCAGAATGATGGATCTTTATCGATTTCATTTATAATTTTCCAAAAGGCTTTAGGATTATTTGCTTTGCATGAATGAAGGACCTTTAGTTAACAAGACTATTCACTGGTTGCGCAAAGTACTTAATTGCAGATCTGTGATCAGGAGTGACATTGCTATAGCTAGGCAGTACAGCAATAACCATGATAACTTCGACCAAATTGGCATAAGATTCGCCTACAGTAAGATTAATGATGGATTCATTGCCCTGGAACCTAGAGCTCCAAAGTGCAACGAAGATACGCATTAAAATAAAAGCTGCTCTGTCCACTCCTTCTGCGACTGGTAAAGATCAAGCACCCTCCCAAAAGCTGGCATGTGAGGTAAGGAAACTCAGCTCAGGCTTTTCGGCTACATAAGATATAGATTAACTCTCCTTGTACTCAACCCAGGTTGGCACCAGTAGCAATAGCATTTATGATCCAACTTTTGCCCCAGAAGAGATGGCTGGGCAAGGTGGCCATCGGCCAATGATTCCGATGTGGAGGGATCCAGAGGCGGTTGCAAATGCTCAAGCGAAATGCCCGTTGTAATCCCAATTTATCCCTCCGGTTCCTCTTCAGGTTCCTATAGTGGCTGAAGTGGGGCACAGTATAGTAGCCAAATTTGTGTCATGGAACGTGGCAGGATTACAAGCTCAACAAAATTACCTCAAGTGGGTAAAATTTATTGACAGACACCAAATAATCCTACTCCAGGAGACATGGGCCAATGAACCCACTTTTTAGGCCGGGTTATTTAACTTTTTTTGTTAATGCCATTCCAGCTAGATTGGGCAGAGCCTATGGAGGCTTTCTCATTTGGTTAAAAATCTCTAATAACTTTAATGTGAAAGCCTTATCTTCAGGATCTAAAGACATCTTAGGGATCTTAGTGACATTTAAAAAATCTTCTCTGTCAAAGCACATAGCTGTGTTTAAAGCCTATGCACACTCAGTCCGGGACAGAGCAGAACCCTCGACAATACACGCCCTTCAAGCCTTACTAGAGGATAGTGCACAACATTCCTGGCCCATCATTACAGTTGGCGACTGCAACACCAAGTTCGAACCATTGGAATCTCTCTCTGCCCTCACGGCTGACGAGGCTGAAGAGTGGGGTATTCTTACCTAGACAATACATCAGCTACGAAATGGCCAAAAGTAGCAATTCAAATTCTTCGCCCAGGGCTTGAGAGCTATAAATGGCTCCTCTAAATCGGATCACCAACCCCGCCCTACCTTTAAAAGAGGTGTGTATGCCAATCACATAGACTATATTTTGCTCGACTGGAAGCTTTGGTGCCATATGGCTGATATGAAAGCTTTTATTTGAGTTGATAGTGACCACAACCTCCTTGTCGCTGATTCTGGCCTAGACTTATTCTTTAAGTCTCCTGAGCTAGCCACTGATACCTTCCTTACGACATTTGCCCTGACAAACAATTGTAGGAACATAAAATGGGCTAAAATCAACAGCGATACTCATCATGAAAAGAGTAAGATATATCAAACATTTGTGGATCACCTTTCTGCCATTTCTAGTCTGATTTTATCCAAATTTAGTTATAAACAAAATGATTGTTTTGAAGCCCTCAAACAGTACTTAAGGAAATATGATTTAAAAAAATCAGGACAACTCCACTAGCTACCCATGGTTCACTAAAGAGCGTCGTAATGCAAAAGGCCGCTTGGTTAGGGCTATCAAGGAGGGTTCAAAACCAGGCATAGCGCAAGCCAGGAAGTCCTATAAGGTAATATTATCCAACTCTAAGTGCCCTTGGGAGGAGGAACAGTGGGCAAAATTACTAGAGGCGCTTGGAAAATGAGATCGCAGAGAATTTATGAAAATTATTGCTACTGGTAGCCATGGTGTATCCAACCGTCTAGATGTTTTTGTTCCTGTTGACCAGCAGGTAGACCACTTCAACGACCTTTACAGTGATAAGGATATACTCAGCTCAGGGCCTGGCTCGCAGGCAGACTCCAGGACGGCCTGCTCCCTGGCTACGTCTGACCTACCTAGTGAACCTCTAACTGAATTTAACCTAGAGGAAACCAGGGTGGCTCTCTCGCATATGAAGAAGGAAAAAGTCCCTGGCGGCATCCCAGAGGACTTATTCCTCTCTGAGCCAGACATCTGGGTCCCTTACTTGAATAGTTTAAGCAGTGCCAAGTAGGGGTGAGATCCCAGAGTCTTGGCTTGGTGCTATTATTGTTCCTAATCTTAAGAAGGGTCCTAAAGGCACCCCTGCAAATTACAGGCCCACCAACCTTATCGACAACACTCAGAACATTTTCTGTAGGCAAGTTTTGCTTCGCCTCCAGGATTGGATGGAAGAACGCCAGGTCTTGTCGCATTTTCAGGCAGGTTTTCGTGAGCGCATTGGCACGGGATATATCCTGGCCCCCATGCTGTTCTCTTATATCCTGCATGATTGAAGTATTGAATAAGTGTCAGCATGATGCCCCTTAGATAGCTAGTATTCACACTCATGTTTTGCTCTTCGCTGATGACTCCCTGCTGCTGTCTCGTACACCTTTGGGCTTGCGGGAACTGTTAAACCACTTTGTGGGCTTCAGCAGGGGCCTAGGGCGTAATGCAAGAAAATCAAAGTATATGGCCATTAATCCCCACCGTACCTTTAGGAGCAAAATGACAGTGGAGGGAGCATGTATAGATCAGGAGTTCTGATTATTTGGGAGTAAGGCTTATGGACAAGCTATCCTGGGATCTACATCTGTAAAAAAGTAATTCTACATTATCTTATAGATCAGCAGCTATCGTCAGGAAGCATTAAATATCAACTAACAGGGCTGTGTCCCAAGCTTTTGAGGCGTATAGAGCTGTGGCCACAGGTGGTGCATTGTATGGGGCAGAGCTTTGGGGCTCGGGTGATACTTCACAATTAGCCATCACAGAAAATACATTTGTCAGATCTGTCCTGAATGTCCCAGTGAGGACACCACTTATACCTTTAAGATGGGACTTGAATCTTAACAGTATTCACCATACTGCCCGTCTCAAAATTCTGACTTACTGGTCAGGATCTGGACAAGTCAGGAGTTGACTCACTACAGAGCAGCGCTATAGGAGTTAATATTGTTAGAAAGTGCTGCAGTACACCCTAGCTGAAAGCTGTGAAAATGTTATGCAACAAGCTAAACCTAGAGCAGAGGTCTTCAAACTGGGGGGCGGGGCCCCCTTAGGGAGGGCCCTCAAGTGATCTCAGGGGGGCGCCAGCCTCTGGCCAAAAGAAGCATTATGCTGACAGCAGTGCTTTGTTTTAAGCAGGGAAAAAAATGAGCAGCAGTAAGCCTCTCTGTAATGGGCCATCACTAACCTCTTTTGTCATTTATATCTTGCTGGGAGAAGGTGTAAAAAGAGAAGGGACTCCAAATATTCTTTCACACCCCCACCCCCATTTCTTATAATCACCCTATGGATACTTTTACAGATTAGTAAGGCCTGCCTGACCAGAATAGTATGTTAGGCAATCATGTATTTGGTTGCATTTTTAAAACAGTAAGATAATTTAACTATAATGTTTAAATATGTCTCGTGTTTAAATAAGTCGAGACATATTTAAACATTGCCAATTTAATGGAATAATTGTGAAGAATTCTGAAGGGGGCCCGATTAATTTTATTTTTTCATTGGGGGGCTCTGCATTAAAAAGTTTGAAGACCACTGAGCTAGAGTGTCTGTGGGAAGATCCCAGTTTGATGACAAGTAACTCAGCTAAACAGACCAAGGGAATCTATTGGGAACATGTCCTCCAGATGGTCTGGCGGGAGGCGAGGGTTGCTGGCTTGACGGGTAAATACCTAAGTCACAAATGTACCCTGCAATTTAGGCCATTCTTGGATAGAATCACCCCTCCTGGGGCAAAGTCTTTTTTCATTCGCTTTGAAGTTGGTACTTTACTTCTCATGGCCTTTACTTCGAAGTAGGCCAAGGAGGGGGAAGTGACCGGGGACTGCCCTTTCTGTCCCAATATAGTGGAAACTGAGGTAAAATTTTTATTTTGTCACAAATACAAAACCCTGAGGTCTAGGTGGATCTTACTGGTTTGTCAAAATCCAGGTGCAAGGCAGTGTATGCTGGATTTGCGCATATTAAAATTTGACACATCAGAGCCAATTGTGTTCGCTCTCTCAAGATTTCTAAAATGGGCTTGGACTGTGAGTCCAGGCTCACGCTAGAGATGCTACAACCGTTCAGTTCAATTAACTTCCTGATTATTATGTTAAGATCGGCTAAATTTGTATTTATCGCTAGCCATTCAGACCTGTCATGCCTTTTTACTTGCTTAAAGGGAGTTTTACCGCACTTGTGAATGAGGCATTTCTGCTGTCAATTGGCTGGTCTTGCCTTGAGCTTTGTGTTTAAAGGACTTTATTTAGAAACAATAAATATCATAATACAACACAAGAACTATGATAAGAATCAGCAATTCACATATGGCATTAAGAACATGGGAAAAATATTAAAGTCTTTATAATTTTACAAGGAGGGAAGAAAAGTAGGGGGAGTGAAAAAACATAAAGCTAAAAAGGAAATAATCAGTATCCTAAGCCTAACAATCTGAAAAACAACGTTCTCATCCACATTCTAAAGTAAATAAGTGAAACAAATATATAATAGAAATAAGAATGCCATCTTACATACAAATACAATAGAAAAGCAGAGAGAGAATATTTATGGGGGATAGAAATTCTCAGATAGTACTGAATTAGTGTTGAACATAACATTTTTGACCTGGTTAAGAAATGCAGTGAGCGGTAACCATAACAATTCAGCATTATGAGAACATAAACATTGAATAGTGTACACAGTATCTAATTTATGATGCAAGCATACCGAATCCCACTACACCTTGTAAGACAACTTAGATGATGATTTCCAAGTAAAAGTGACTTGCTGAAAGGCAATCGCTGATAAAATATCCAATAACTTATGTTTAGGGAAAGATGGAACTAGATAACTAGTTAAAGAACCAAAAAAAATATAAAGAATATTAAAGGGAAGCTCTAAACTAAAAATCTTTCTGATCTGGGACCAAACCTTATGACAAAAAGAGAGCGTATTGGGCCACCTAAACAGCATATGCATAGGATCATCCTTAGGAAAACCACAAGTCCAGCAGCTATTGGAAGCATCTGAGGAAAATCTGGACCACTGTAGGCCGTAAAATAGTCTATGATAAATAGAAAATAAGGATTGAGTAATACTCGCTGACCTAGAAATGTTATAGATTCGTGCCCATATCTTATTCCAAAAAGTAACTTCCCAAACAATATCAAGGTCCTGTTCCCATAAGAACTTTAACTGGGACTTGGTTCAAGAGTGATCCGGAAGAGAAAGAGTTTTATAAATAAGTGAAGCTTTAGGACCAGTTTTCAGGAAATCAGTAAATCCAGATGAAAAAGGAACTGAATAAGTGGACTGCTGCAATGAAAAATAGACATCAAGAATAACATTAATTAATTATAAAAAAAGAGGATAAAAAGGACAATGAAAATCAAGACAAAATTGAGGAAAAGAGATAGGAGAATTATTATGAAAAAGTTGAGATACCCACATAAGACCCCTGTCCTACAAAGTATGCCAAAAAATAGGACGGTTATTGAGTTTAATCAGAGAATTATATCATAATGGCATCTTCAGAAATAGAGGAAGTCAAAGTGATAGGGAAAAACGTAGATTTGTTCAATGAAACAGTTTTTTTGTAAAATAGAAGAGTGAAGAAGCAACTTTGTAGAAGAAAAGGATAGTACCTCTTTGAAAGTAAAGGGAAGTAGAAAGGCTTTTTCAAGCTCTAGCCACAATGGAGAAAAGGATCAAGACAGTTCAGAAGTCCAAAGCGCTGCTTGACGTAAGGCAAAAGCTTTATGATAATCATAGAAATTCAGAACATTCACACCTTCCGCTAATTTAGATCTCTGTAAAGTAACTAAAGCTACTCTTGGTTTTTTATTATGCCATAAAAATCTAATAAGAAGAGAGTTGATTTTCTTAAAGAAATACTTTGGAATAAGAACTGGTAACATAGAAAGAAGATATAACAAAAGAGGAGAAATCATCATTTTATTAGAGTCCAAACGACCCCACCAAGATAAAAATAAGGGATTCCAAGAAGATAGAATACTCTCTATTTTAGTATTCAATTCTATAAAGTTAATCTTGATGATATCTGGAATAGAACTGGTAAACCAAAGCCCTAAATACTTAATCTTGGCAGAAGTAGACCATTTATACCCTGTAAGATAAGAGTGACTAAAAGTATAATTATTAAGTGGAAGGATTTCTGTTTTTTCTTTCTGTATTTTATAGCCTGATACCTGCGAAAATGAAGAAATTTCCTACAAAAGCAGGGGCAAGGAACTATCAGGAGAGGAAATAAATAAAAGAATATCATCTATCATAAGCAGCGAATTTTAAATGACGGTCCCCGTAAGGAAAACCAGGAATAGAAGAATTATTACGAATGCGAGAAAGAAAGGGCTCAAGCGCTAAGACAAATAATAGAGGAGAAAATGGACACCCTTGCCTAACTCCTCCATGAATCGAGAAATAGGAAGAGACTCCCCCATTGACCAGTACTGACGCACGAGGAGCACAATATAAAAGAGAAATCAGAGCTATAAAGTTAGGACCAAATCCATGCCATTGTAATGATTAGCATAAACTCCCAGCTTATTCTATCAAACGCTTTCTCAGCATCAATGGTTATGACTGCAAGAGAGGCTTTAAATGTAGGGGATTTACTAAGAACATTAAGGAACAAACAAGCATTATCTGATATAAGTCTCCCTTTAATAAAACCAGATTGTTCTTTCCCAATAAGATGAGGGAGAAAGGACTCCAGATGAAGAGCTAAAAGTTTAGCAAATATTTTATAATCCACATTTAATAAGGAGATTGGTCTATAATTTTTACAGTCCTAGGAATCTTTACCATCTTTATGTATAATACAAATAATTGCTTCTTGAAAAGAACCTGAAGTGGTGGAGGAATCAATAAAATGTTTAAATTATCAATATAAATAGGGAATAAGAAGATAAGAGAAGTGAAGATAAAATTCCACTGTGTACCCATCAGGACCTGGTGTTTTCCCTAATTTTAATGCCCCAGACAGTTCTTCAGAAGTAAGATCACCTTCTAAAGAGTCAAAATCCAGGTCAGGGGAATAATATGGGAAGTCTGATCTAGATATTCTGCAATTGTAGAAGATGGGGGTACTACTTCTGGAGTATATAAGGACTTATAAAATTTTACAAACTCCTTTAAAACTGCTTGATAGTTAGTAATAAACTGCCCTTGTGAAGAGGATATAGATACAATAACATATCTCTCTTTTTTAATTTTTAAATAATTTTCTAGAAATTTACTAGCTTTATTTCTCCCACCATAATATCGAGCATTTTTCCTCAGGAGTATAAGGTTTGCTTCCTCAGTAGAGATAGTGTTGAACCGCAATTTAGCCTCTAACAAATTATGGAAATCAGAAGACAATTTTGAAGAGAAGTACCGTTGCTCCAAAGTCTTGATTGATGAAAGTAATGCATTATGTTCTTGCGCTTTCTTTTTCTTTTTCCTAGAGACCTATTTTAAAATAAAGTCCCTTGCAGATGCTTTAAACGTGTCCCACAATAAAGCAGGAAAAATCTCCGAATTATCATTAAAAGAGATAAATTCTGAAGCACAAGAAATAAAAGAACTAGAAAATTGAACATCTTGAAGTAAAAAATTATTGAATCTCCATCTATGTGACAGAGATCTAGGGGAAACCAAATCCAAGTCAGTGAAAACCATGGCATGATCAGAAAGTACAATTGGAGTTATGTGGGATTGTATAAGGCATTGTGAGAGAGACTTAGAAAGACAAATGTGGTCTAGTTGTGAAAGTGTACCATGAGTGGCAGAATAAAATGTATAATCTCTAACAGTAGGGTTAGACAATCTCCATGAAACTACTAATGCACTTTTAGAAATGGCAGAGTGCAATTGTTTATGCATTTTATGTGACACAAATTGAACTGACTATTGTCTATCTAAAAAAGGATCTATGATTTGATTACAGTCCCTCCCTAAGATAAAGTATGCATCATTGAGGGGTTTGCTCTTCCTATTTTTCTGCTCATTTGCACGTCAAAATCGCTGCTAGTGTTTTAAACCATTTTAAATTACTTTACTGTTGGAAGATTTCACTGCTGCTTTTTAGCATTGTATGAATTTGATGCTTTGAATTTCATTTGGGGGGCTTTGTGTTAGTCGCCACACACACTCACCTGAGTCAGGGGAGTCCGGGCCGGCTGCCACTTCCTGGTTCTTCCCGATCGACAGCTAGAGACGCCATTTTGTTCAGTGCGCTCTCTAGTTGTCAGAGGGACTTTCCCATAAGTATGCGCGCTGCGCGGACGCCAGTGCCTTGAGGGGTTTGCTCTTCCTATTTCTCTGCTCATTTGCACGCTCAATCTTTGCTCATTTCACGTCAAAATCACTGCTAGTGTTTTAAACCATTTTAAATCATTTTTACTTTACTGTTGGAAGATTTCACTGCTCCTTTTTAGCACTGTATGAATTTGATGCTTTGAATTTCATTTGGGGGGCTTTGTGTTAGTCGCCAAACACACTCACCTGAGTCAGGGGAGTCCGGGCCGGCTGCCACTTCCTGGTTCTTCCCGGTCGACCGCTAGAGACACCATTTTGTTCAGTGCGCTCTCTAGTTGTCAGAGGGACTTCCCATAAGTATGCGCGCTGCGCGGATGATCCGCTGGTGCGCCAAAGGCGTGCCTAAGGCAAGCCCGTCAGCGTCCCGGAGGCGGCCAGCACCAGCCACGCTGCCCGTTTCCCCCCCCCCACCAGGAGATCCCGCGGACCTACAGCCGCAATGAACTGCTTATGCTTCGCCCGCGCCCCTGTTCCCTTTCAAGCAGGTGGGATGTTTTAGCTCACCCCTTCACTGTCTGCCAGAAATGCGACTACGGTCTGGGTTCTGGTTTAGATGGCTCCTCCCAGCCCTGTACCTCTCCTAGCAATAGTAAGAAGGGGTCCCTAATTCTTGCAGCAACGATTAACACCCGCTCACTAAGGAGACAATATCAGGACATCTTTGACCTCCTCTCTGACAAGCCGGTTGACTTTTTGTTCGTTACCGAGACTTGGCTGAATGATTTTCCAATCCTATAGTTGCGATGGCCATACCAGAGGGATATAAGATCTCTCGTGTTGACCGTAAAATCGGTAGAGGCGGTGATGTTGCGGACATATATAGGGATACTTGGGCCTTTCACCACGGCAAGGCTCTGCTGTTGGGAGAGTGCGAAGCTTTGGACTTCAGCATCTGCATTTCTCCACATTTTTCGCTGGGTGGTACACTGGTTTACAGGCCCCCGGGGCCGGCATGGGCTTTTCTTAAAGCATTGGAGGATGTTATTGTCCCCCGCGCACTACGGTTCACCCACTATCTCCTGCTTGGTGATCTTAATATTCAGTTAGACCAGGTAGATGGAGGGGATACTCGGGAATTTTTGGATTCACTGATCCTTGCCCAGCTTACTCAATGGGTTAGCCTAACGACCCATCTTGGCGGACATATTCTTGACCCCATTTGTTTCAACTTCCCCATTATGGTTGAAGACCCCCTTCCGGTGCCCTGGTCCGACCATTTCCTATCCTATTTCTGCTGGGTTTCGGATGGCAATAATCAACCGGGCCGGGCTGGTCAAGGCCCTACCGCCTCCAAAATCGACCCTCTAATTTTCAGCCGTGCTCTGGCTGGGTCAAGGCCAGCTCTTTCTAATGACGTAGAGTGAGCGCTTGCTAGCTTTTCCAGTTGGATCAAGCAAGCGGTGGATCTCCTCTCTCCTTCGCCCCTCCACAGGCAGTCCAGAGACTCTCCCTCAAAACCTTGGTTAACGCCTGAACTTAAAGAACTGAAGCAGCAATGCAAAAAATTGGAGCGTTGTTGGAGGAAGGATTTCTGTCCTTTGGCGAAGCTGACGCTTAGGAAAACCCAGAAAATGTATTATACCGCTATAGCTCATGCTAAAAGCCTTTACTATACGGCCCGCATTGATCTAGCCAGAAATAACTCCAAGGAAATCTTTTCCAATGTTCAGAGTTTTTTGGCCCCAAGAGCTGAATCGATTACGCTTCCTTCTTCGAACGCCTGGTGCGTGAAACTTTCGAGTTTCTTTATTGATAAGATCCGCTCTACACAGGCGTCGTTCATTATCCGCAATCAGGCCACGACCGTGTCCTTGCCCTCGGAGGCTCCGCCTGTTTCATCTCCTTCCCTGGTGGCCTTTACACCTATCAATCTGCCCGATTCACTCAGGGTCCTTAAGGCCTTGAAATCAGGTTCTCCATCTGACCCCTGTGCAGCTAGACTCCTGGCTTCGGTCGCAGAGACAGTTAACCCGGAAGTGAACAGGCTCATCAATCTGTCCCTCCAGGAGGCCCTCGTTCCGGCTGCGTGGAAACAGGCTAAGATTCTGCCACTTTTAAAAAAGCAGTCGTTAGATCCGCTGAACCCAGTGAGCTACCGTCCCATTTCCCTTTTACCCAGTGTGGCGAAAGTCTGTGAAAAAGTTGTTAATAAACAACTTACTGACTACATCGAAAGCTCGGGCCTACTTCATCCGGCCCAATCCGGGTTCAGAGCCTCTTATAGTACCGAGTCAGCTCTAGTGGAAGTCCCTGAAGCCATTCGGGAATGCTTGGATTCTGGCGGAAGGGCAGCTCTGATTTTGCTGGACCTTTCGGCAGCATTCGATACCATTCCCCACTATTTGCTGCTTGCTCGACTTGCTGACATAGGAATCTCAGGCACTGCCTGGAGTTGGTTGAAATCATTCTTGGAGGGCATTGTATGAATTTGATGCTTTGAATTTCATTTGGGGGGCTGTGTGTTAGTCGCCACACACACTCACCTGAGTCAGGGGAGTCCGGGCCGGCTGCCACTTCCTGGTTCTTCCCGATCGACAGCTAGAGACGCTATTTTGTTCAGTGCGCTCTCTAGTTGTCATGGGGACTTTCCCATAAGTATGCACGCTGCGCGGACGCCAGTGCCTTGAGGGGTTTGCTCTTCCTATTTCTCTGCTCATTTGCACTCTCAATCTTTGCTCATTTGCACGTCAAAATCGCTGCCAGTGTTTTAAACCATTTTAAATCATTTTGACTTTACTGTTGGAAGATTTCACTGCTGCTTTTTAACACTGTATGAATTTGATGCTTTGAATTTCATTTGGGGGGCTTTGTGTTAGTCGCCACACACACTCACCTGAGTCAGGGGAGTCCGGGCCGGCTGCCACTTCCTGGTTCTTCCCGGTCGACAGCTAGAGACACCATTTTGTACAGTGCGCTCTCTAGTTGTCAGAGGGACTTCCCCATAAGTATGCGCGCTGCGCGGACGGACCGCTGGCGCACCAAACTCGCGCCTAAGGCAAGCCCGTCTGCACCCGTCAGCGTCCCGGAAGCGGCCAGCACCAGCCACGCTGCCTGTTTCCCCCCCCACCAGGAGATCTTGCGGACCTACAGCCGCAATGAACTGCTTATGCTTCGCCCGCGCCCCTGTTCCCTTTCAAGCAGGTGGGAGGTTTTAGCTCACCCCTTCACTGTCTGCCAGAGATGCGACTACGGTCTGGGTTCTGGTTTAGATGGCTCCTCCCGGCCCTGTACCTCTCCTAGCAATAGTAAGAAGGGGCCCCTAATTCTTGCAGCAACGATTAACACCCGCTCACTAAGGAGACATTATCAGGACATCTTTGACCTCCTCTCTGACAAACCGGTTGACTTTTTGTTCGTTACCGAGACTTGGCTGAACGAATTTTCCAATCCTATAGTTGCGATGGCCATACCAGAGGGATATAAGATCTCTCGTGTTGACCGTAAAATCGGTAGAGGCGGTGGTGTTGCGGTCATATATAGGGATAATTGGGCCTTTCACCGCTAGTTGCGATGGCCATACCAGAAGGATATAAGATCTCTCGGGGTGACCGTAAAATCGGTAGAGGCGGTGGTGTTGCGGTCATATATAGGGATAATTGGGCCTTTTCACCGCGGCAAGGCTCTGCTGTTGGGAGAGTGCGAAGCTTTGGACTTCAGCATCTGCATTTCTCCACATTTTTCGCTGGGTGGTACACTGGTTTACAGGCCCCCGGGGCCGGCAGGGGCTTTTCTTAAAGCATTGGAGGATGTTATAGTCCCCCGCGCACTACGGTTCACCCACTATCTCCTGCTTGGTGATCTTAATATTCAGTTAGACCAGGTAGATGGAGGGGATACTGGGGAATTTTTGGATTCACTGATCCTTGCCCAGCTTACTCAATGGGTTAGCCTAACGAACCATCTTGGCGGACACATTCTTGACCCCATTTGTTCCAACTTCCCCATTATGGTTGAAGACCCCCTTCCGGTGCCCTGGTCCGACCATTTCCTGTCCTATTTCTGCTGGGTTTCGGATGGCAATAATCAACCGGGCCGGGCTGGTCAAGGCCCTACCTCCTCCAAAATCGACCCTCTAATTTTCAGCCGTGCTCTGGCTGGGTCAAGGCCAGCTCTTTCTAATGACGTAGAGTGAGCGCTTGCTAGCTTTTCCAGTTGGATCAAGCAAGCGGTGGATCTCCTCTCTCCTTCGCCCCTCCACAGGCAGTCCAGGGACTCTCCCTCAAAACCTTGGTTAACGCCTGAACTTAAAGAACTGAAGCAGCAGTGCAAAAAATTGGAGCCTTGTTGGAGGAAGGATTTCTGTCCTTTGGCGAAGCTGACGCTTAGGAAAACCCAGAAAATGTATTATACCGCTATAGCTCATGCTAAAAGCCTTTACTATACGGCCCGCATTGATCTAGCCAGAAATAACTCCAAGGAAATCTTTTCCATTGTTCAGAGTTTTTTGGCCCCAAGAGCTGAATCGATTACGCTTCCTTCTTCGAACGCCTGGTGCGAGAAACTTTCGAGTTTCTTTATTGATAAGATCCGCTCTACACAGGCGTCGTTCATTATCCGCAATCAGGCCACGACCGTGTCCTTGCCCTCGGAGGCTCCGCCTGTTTCATCTCCTTCCCTGGTGGCCTTTACACCTATCAATCTGCCCGATTCACTCAGGGTCCTTAAGGCCTTGAAATCAGGTTCTCCATCTGACCCCTGTGCAGCTAGACTCCTGGCTTCGGTCGCAGAGACAGTTAACCCGGAAGTGAACAGGCTCATCAATCTGTCCCTCCAGGAGGCCCTCGTTCCGGCTGCGTGGAAACAGGCTAAGATTCTGCCACTTTTAAAAAAGCAGTCGTTAGATCCGCTGAACCCAGTGAGCTACCGTCCCATTTCCCTTTTACCCAGTGTGGCGAAAGTCTGTGAAAAAGTTGTTAATAAACAACTTACTGACTACATCGAAAGCTCGGGCCTACTTCATCCGGCCCAATCCGGGTTCAGAGCCTCTTATAGTACTGAGTCAGCTCTAGTGGAAGTCCCTGAAGCCATTCGGGAATGCTTGGATTCTGGCGGAAGGGCAGCTCTGATTTTGCTGGACCTTTCGGCAGCATTCGATACTGTTCCCCACTATTTGCTGCTTGCTCGACTTGCTGACATAGGAATCTCAGGCACTGCCTGGAGTTGGTTGAAATCATTCTTGGAGGGCATTGTATGAATTTGATGCTTTGAATTTCATTTGGGGGGCTTTGTGTTAGTCGCCACACACACTCACCTGAGTCAGGGCAGTCTGGACTGGCTGCCACTTCCTGGTTCTTCCCGGTCGACAGCTAGAGACGCCATTTTGTTCAGTGCGCTCTCTAGTTGTCAGAGGGACTTCCCCATAAGTATGCGCGCTGCGCGGACGCCAGTGCCTTGAGGGGTTTGCTCTTCCTATTTCTCTGCTCATTTGCACTCTCAATCTTTGCTCATTTGCACGTCAAAATCGCTGCCAGTGTTTTAAACCATTTTAAATCATTTTGACTTTACTGTTGGAAGATTTCACTGCTGCTTTTTAGCACTGTATGAATTTGATGCTTTGAATTTCATTTGGGGGGCTTTGTATTAGTCGCCACACACACTCACCTGAGTCCGGGGAGTCCGGGCCGGCTGCCACTTCCTGGTTCTTCCCGGTCGACAGCTAGAGACACCATTGTGTTCAGTGCGCTCTCTAGTTGTCAGAGGGACTTCCCCATAAGTATGCGCGCTGCGCGGACGGGCCGCTGGCGCACCAAAGGCGCGCCTAAGGCAAGCCCGTCTGCACCAGTCAGCGTCCCGGAAACGGCCAGCACCAGCCACGCTGCCCGTTTCCCCCCCACCAGGAGATCCCACGGACCTACAGCCGCAATGAACTGCTTATGCTTCGCCCGCGCCCCTGTTCCCTTTCAAGCAGGTGGGAGGTTTTAGCTCACCCCTTCACTGTCTGCCAGAGATGCGACTACGGTCTGGGTTCTGGTTTAGATGGCTCCTCCCGGCCCTGTACCTCTCCTAGCAATAGTAAGAAGGGGCCCCTAATTCTTGCAGCAACGATTAACACCCGCTCACTAAGGAGACATTATCAGGACATCTTTGACCTCCTCTCTGACAAGCCGGTTGACTTTTTGTTCGTTATTGAGACTTGGCTGAACGAATTTTCCAATCCTATAGTTGCGATGGCCATACCAGAGGGATATAAGATCTCTCGTGTTGACCGTAAAATCGGTAGAGGCGGTGGTGTTGCGGTCATATATAGGGATAATTGGACCTTTCACCGCTAGTTGCGATGGCCATACCAGAAGGATATAAGATCTCTCGTGTTGACCGTAAAATCGGTAGAGGCGGTGGTGTTGCGGTCATATATAGGGAGAATTGGGCCTTTTCACCGCGGCAAGGCTCTGCTGTTGGGAGAGTGCGAAGCTTTGGACTTCAGCATCTGCATTTCTCCACATTTTTTACTGGGTGGTACACTGGTTTACAGGCCCCCGGGGCCGGCAGGGGCTTTTCTTAAAGCATTGGAGGATGTTATTGTCCCCCGCGCACTACGGTTCACCCACTATCTCCTGCTTGGTGATCTTAATGTTCAGTTAGACCAGGTAGATGGAGGGGATACTCGGGAATTTTTGGATTCACTGATCCTTGCCCAGCTTACTCAATGGGTTAGCCTACCGACCCATCTTGGCGGACATATTCTTGACCCCATTTGTTCCAACTTCCCCATTATGGTTTAAGACCCCCTTCCGGTGCCCTGGTCCGACCATTTCCTGTCCCATTTCTCCTGGGTTTCGGATTACAATAATCAACCGGGCCAGGCTGGTCAAGGCCTTACCACCGCCGCCAAAATCGACCCTCTAATTTTCAGCCGTGCACTCGCTGGGTCAAGGCCAGCTCTTTCTAATGACCTAGAGGGAGCGCTTGCTAGCTTTTCCAGTTGGATCAAGCAAGCGGTGGATCTCCTCTCTCCTTCGCCCCTCCACAGGCAGTCCAGGGACTCTCCCTCAAAACCTTGGTTCATGCCTGAACTTAAAGAACGGAAGCAGCAATGCAAAAAATTGGAGCGATGTTGGCGGAAGGATTTCTGTCCTTTGGCGAAGCTGACACTTAGGAAAACCAAGAACATTTATTATACCGCTATAGCTCATGCTAAAAGCCTTTACTATACGGCCCGCATTGATCTAGCCAGAAATAACTCCAAGGAAATCTTTTCCATTGTTCGGAGTTTTCTGGCCCCAAGAGCTGAATCGATTACTCTTTCTTCTTCGAACGCCTGGTGCGAGAAACTTTCGAGTTTCTTTATTGATAAGATCCGCTCTATACAGGCGTCGTTCATTATCCGCAATCAGGCCGTGTCCTTGCCCTCGGAGGCTCCGCCTGTTTCATCTCCTTCCCTGGTGGCCTTTACACCTATCAATCTGCCCGACTCACTAAGGGTCCTTAAGGCCTTGAAATCAGGTTCTCCATCAGACCCCTGTGCAGCTAGACTCCTGGCTTCGGTCGCAGAGACAGTTAACCCGGAAGTGAACAGGCTCATCAATCTGTCCCTCCAGGAGGCCCTCGTTCCGGCTGCGTGGAAACAGGCTAAGATTCTGCCACTTTAAAAAAAGCCGTAGTTCGATCCGCTGAACCCAGTGAGCTACCGTCCCATTTTCCTTTTACCCAGTGTGGCGAAAGTCTGTGAAAAAGTTGTTAATAAACAACTTACTGACTACATCGAAAGCTCGGGCCTACTTCATCCGGCCCAATCCGGGTTCAGAGCCTCTTATAGTACCGAGTCAGCTCTAGTGGAAGTCTCTGAAGCCATTCGGGAATGCTTGGATTCTGGCGGAAGGGCAGCTCTGATTTTGCTGGACCTTTCGGCAGCATTCGATACCGTTCCCCACTCTTTGCTGCTTGCTCGACTTGCTGACATAGGAATCTCAGACACTGCCTGGAGTTGGTTGAAATCATTCTTGGAGGGTCGCAAGCAACAGATATGGCTCCCCCGTTCGCTTCTACACCGCAGAGGGTGTCCACTGGGGTACCGCAGGGGTCCTCTTTGAGCCCCCTTCTTTTTAACATTTACATGACTCCCTTGGTTCAGTTGGCGGAGGATCTTGGAGCCAAAATTATTGCATACACCGATGACACTCCGCTTCTGTTTACTTGGGGAAAATCCGAGTGTTCCACCTCTTCTGCAAAAAACTGTCTGACAGCAGTTTTTCATTGGCTTTCCTCTGCACAACTAAAATGCAACGAGGACAAATCAGAAATCCTCCTCTATGGAAGTTTCCCCCCCCCGTTTAGGGAAGCACTCTGGCTGGCTGATTATCCTTCACCGGTCTCAACTGGGCAACCCGCTCAGAATCTTGGGGTCTGGTTCGAAGAGAACCTGTCTTTCTCCACTCAGATTAAGAAGCTTGCTGGGAACTGTTTTGGGATACTCGAATCCCTCAGAAACATTTTACCACTCCTCCCTAGGGCAGCCAAGGAAACGGTTACTCGGGCCTTGATACTTTCGCATATCGACAATGCTAACGCCTTGTACGTTGTTCTACCGGGCTACTTGCTTAACAGACTACAGGTAGTCCAGACTGCTGCGGCCAGGCTTCTTTTCAACATCCCAATAAGAAGCAGTGTAAGACAGCATTTGCGCATACTCCACTGGTTGCCTGTAGCCGAACGAGTTAAGTTCAAAGCCCTGGTCTTGGCGCATCGTGCCCTGCATGCTTCCGGCCCAATCTATTTAAGGAAACGTTTTATGTTCTACACTCCAGCTAGACAGCTTCGCTCAGCCTCTCAGCTTCTAGCACATATACCTCGCTTTCGTCTGCAAAGGATGGGTGGCAGCTCTCTTGCTTTTTGGGCCGCTTCGGCCTGGAATTCGCTTCCATTTGCTCTTCGCAGCATCCAGGACCCCACTCTTTTAAAAAAAAGACTGAAAATGTTCCTTTTTATTTAACCATCCCCCTTCACTCCTCAAGGTTCGCGCCGGGACACTCCTCGGAGTATCCGTGCGCGCTACAAGTTTCAATAACATAACATAACATCATAATATTGCGCACATTTTCTTGCAGTGGACGGCCAAAAAGTATGGTCTGGCTGTGTAGGCGCATAAACATTCAATATAGTTAGAGGTATTTTATCTACAAGAACATTAATAATAATCCATCTACCTGTATCATCTGTTTCTTGCGAAACCACAGTAAGATTAAGAGACTTATTACACAGTATCACCACCCCATTGAAGGAGAAACAAACAAATGTCCAACTCAGTTCCGTTTAAATTTCAGTGCTTCAGATTGAGTAAGGTGGTTTTTTTTTTTGAAGAAGAAGGTCAGGATTAGATTTACTTAAATGCGATAATATTCTCTGTCATTTAACCGGATTAAGAGACCCCTTAATATTCCATGATATTACTCAAAATTATATATAGTGAATCAAGGATAGAGAATTTGAGAACGCTAATACTACTAAAGACTAACACAATAAATATCGAAAGATAAAAAGGAGACACTGAGGGAGAAAGAAAGGAAAAGAAGAAAAAGATGGGAAAGAAGAAGAAAAAAGAAAAAAGTGACAGATAAAAATGAGGAAAACCAGGAGAGGCAGAAAAGGAAGATAACAAGAAAAGATAAGAAGCAGAAAGAAAAGACAGTACATATCCAAAAAGGATGACTGCAAGGACATACCTAAATAATAACAATAGGAGAAAAACAGGGTGGTGATGACACATAAACGATGACACACCCAAAAGGATAGGAATCCACGTCATACCCGGACCATACACATTTACGAGGTAGGGCTGCACAAAATAAACACACATGATGAATCTGTAAAAAAAAAAAAAAAAAAAAAAGACAAGGTGAACAACTTAGAACAAACCATATAACGTATTTAAGCATTTTTTTAAAATTACACTTGAGACATATTAACACTTCAAGGAAGCCTTATTAAACTGTCAGAAAAAAACCTGAAAAGGAGAGAAAAAACATCAACCATTAGAATGACCAGCTGTATCCATAGTGACCAAGGTATGAGATTGTATGAACTTTTTAAGTTCAGCAGGATCCTCAAACGTAGTAGTGTTATTCTGGAATGTCACCTTAAAAATACAGGGATGATATAGACCATATCTAGCACCAAGAAAGCGGAGAGGAGTACGGAGATTAAGGAAATCTGTCCTTCTGGCTGCAGTCGCATAAGAAACATCTTGAGAGGAAAACTTTATGGTCCGACCAAGTGACTCGACGTTTAGCTTTAGCTGTAGAGAAAACAGTAAAGTCAGTAAACTTCAGAAAAAGAATAATGACTCCCCTTGGTTTGACTGGAGACAATGACAATGCAGAACGAGGGCCTAGCCTGTGCACCCTCTGAATGCTCAGTGCAGTAGAGGAAGGCATATCGAACAATTTTGGAAGGAAGGAGGTAAAAAAGGAGACGGGATCATTCCCTTCCAATGCCTCTGGAAGGGCATAAATGCAGAAATTATTATGCCTGTTCCTGTTTTCCAAATCCTCTGAATGTTGTTTAAGCCGAAAAACCTCTTTCTCCAGACAGTTGATTTTATTAGTTTCCTCGCGTAGGTCCACAATCTGTTGTTCTACCAAAAACACACGTTCATCCATCGTTGACCATTTGTCATCGAAACATTGCATCCTGTTATTAGTCTCTTCCACAAAAGGACGTAATGCTCGAATCACCTCCAGCAATAGTTCTAAAGAAATAGGAGACATGGACTTCTCAGGCAAAGGAGTATCTTGTTTCAGCCGCTTAGAGACTGAGGAAGGGGATTGATCTTTACATGTGGAGGATTGTAGGGAGACAGTACGAGGCACCGTAGAGTTAGCCATTTCACAAGGAGGGTCTAAAGAATCAAGTGATAATACCTTTGAAGCTGAGACAGCAGACTCAGCACTTAGCCCAGAAGAAGATTGAGCCTTAGGAATAAAACAACATGCAGCTTCCGTAATTTTCCCATAGAAAAGAGAACTGCAGCTTGCCAGTATTCCCAGCTGAAGTAATATTGCCGCACTTATTAACATGAGGAAGATTCACTAGAAAGTAACTCCAAATACTCACCAGCAGGCAAGATAAAAAACTACTCAGGTGCCCAAAAAATAGTCACACAACAAAAATGTATAGCATTAGTGCAGCATTACAAAGCAAAAGTGAGGCAACATTGTATAAATCACTATATGAAACACTGCAGCGTTAAACATCCCTTTCAAAAACAAAGGAAAACTCCTCTGAGGCTCCAGAAAATTAGCCACAATAAAGCTTTCAGTGTACCATGAGTGCAAAAGTCTGCTGAAGGCAACATTACTTTAGGCATTCCCAAAAGCACGTTGCAGGCAATTAAATTCTCTCACTTCAGCCGGAGACCAGATAGAAAATGGCGGACGCTGCTGAGGAGATCTTTGCAGCAATAAAAATACTAAAGTAAACGTGCAGCACCTTCACCAAACACAGCGTGGCAACATCGCTTTACTTTCGCCTTCTCCCGCAGTCTCAACCCTCCAGGAAAAAAGGCATCAGAAATGCCGAAATATCCTTTACCGGTCTGCGGTACGCCGGAGCCTCTCTGTTAGGCGGCCATCTTAGGTGGTGCCGAAGCCACGCCCCCTTGCCTTGAACTTTAATCATCAGAAACTACCCGCAGTTGCGTAACGTTTTGTTCTTGCGCTTGTGGCCATTATTGTACTTTTGCAATCGTTAAAAGAGCACTGCCCATTAAGATCCGTCATTGCTTTTATGAAATGTCTAGCAGCACCTTAACTACTTGTACCTTTTAAGCTCATTCCCCAAAGATATTTGATTATAGTGATAATCTCTGGGCTTTGGCCTGGGGCACTGCTGCGATAGTTATTTAGTTACTGCTGCTATGCAATACTGGAATTCATGTGTGCTGCCAAACCTCCTAGTCATTTTAAAGATAATTGCTCTTTGACACTTGGTTTTTATCTTTGTATATTTTTATTATTATCATATAGTACATTTCATATGATGTTTCGTCATGGGGTCCTATTTATTTGGAATACTATTGGTTTCTAATGAGATATCTCTAATATGTGTATGCTGCTATTACTTATTTATCGCACTTCCCAAAGAATATTGCTACTGACTTTTGGATTTATGTTTATTGTTATACTGTTAATTATTCTATTTGGCCCTTACTAGCTGTTTTAAAAGTAATGTATTGTACCTTTTAAGGTTATTTGTAACCGAAATAAAGGCCCAAATGAATGAAGACCCGTAGCCCAGAATTTCGCAGAGTCATTTTTTGGGGGTTATCCACACAGCCCGCTTATAATTCTGGCGCCTAGTTCTTATTTTCTCCTGCTGTATTTGTTCATGGTGTTCTTTTTTAATTTACGGTATTCTCTGTTAAGTAAGGTCTTGGCTAAGATTAGCTGTTTGGTTATCCAAAGGTGAGATTTCCTTTTTATAGTCCCCCACCTTCTCCGAAGCGTTGCTCTTACAGTACTTCTTCAACAGCATATTGCAATATTGTTCCCACAATGTTATCGAATTATGTACTGTATGCTGCAGCTCGATACATGTTTGCCTAGTTCATGCAAATTCTGTTGCCACCTCAGCTGTTTCAAATTTTGTGCTGTGGAGTCTGCAATAAAGATGTTACCAGAGTGGTGAGCGCGGGGGCATGTTTTAGCATTATTATCCGGATGTTATGATCACTGTCCTCGCGTTCCTTGATGTAGGAGCTCCCAATGTGTTTGATGATAGGCAAGGTTGCGGCTGAGTGGTTTATTATGGATGCTGACCTGTGTGAAATGCATGTCCAGGACGGGGCCTGGTCCTCTATGTATGTTCCATTCAAGGTGCGAAAACCGTTACTGTGCAAACTGCAAGCACTGGGCATCCTTTCTTCTTGATGCAGGCTTTATCTGTTCTGGAATATTCCAGTCTAAAATTTGTGGTATGTTATCGTGTATTTCACAATGAAGATTAGAATTAAAATCTCCTGATATAATTATATGACAAGCATCATTTTCTGTCACCAGTTTAATTATTGTTTTTTCAAGAGGCTTCATTGGGGATGCCTCGGCTCCGGAGTACGGGCTAATATATACATTTAGGAAGAGGAGTGGTGGCTTTACCTCCTGCATTAAGTTCTCAACTTTAACAACTTGTAGGTGGTCCTGTACAATGTCAATTTGCTTCATCTTAATTTTGAGTAGGGCTTAGATGTATATCGCTAGATCCCCTTTAGCTCAGCCTTTGGGACTCGCTCTCTGTGCATGCTTGTAGAATTCCAGGTAACCTGTAGTAGGTACCGTCTGCTCTGCCCATGTTTCCTGCAAGAGGTTGATTTGGAACTTCGCAGGCACTAAACACCAGCAGGGTCGGCTGCTTTTTTGGGAAAACCCGCTGTTTTCCATGAGCAAATGTGTATTGACTGTGAACTGAGTGAGGATGCAGGTCCTGGTGCCCCATTGTATGTAGTGCGATCCCCCGATCATAAATCCCTGTGACTTATCAGGGCCTGGGGGAGACAGGACCAATTGTGTTTTTGCGGAGGCATGGGCATGAGCAGATGTGACCCTCCTGTTGCCAGTGGCGCACCCGCTAACGAGCCAGGGCTTACATTATCTTTACTAAACTGGCCTTCAGGCCCACATGCATTTCGTAGTACTGAAAAAACACTAGTGGGGGATGCCTTCTTTGGTGGTTCGAGTGTTTGCAGAACTGTTCTCTGTATTTGTCCAGTGTATATGGGGGCAACCCTCCTCAGTGGTTGCATTTCATGCCTCAAGTGCCCCAATGGTCATGCGTTGGTTTTTCAGGGGGTGCTGTTTCAAAGATGGGTGGATAAAGATTTGAAGAATATGATGTCACCTTGATGCCCCAGTACCAAATTGTGTCTTTGTCTTGGAACACTTTTTGCGCAAGTTCTAGATTTGCAAATGTTATCAGAGTTGGCTCTGTTATCTGTGTTCCCCTTAGTTTAAGAAATGCAGCATACTGGATGTCTTCTGAATTTATGTTTTCCAGAGTTGCTGTGCTTATATAGTCTTAGCATGTTGCCGCGATTCAGCTCGTCATGGCTTCCTTTTGAGGCATATTGCGGAATGAGTAACAATTTCTTGTCAGTTAATTTAGTGTGCTGTTGCTCTATTGGAAATTTTTCTTTGTTGCTTTCAAAGGAGTGGTGTATTTCATCGCCTAGTGTGTTACTGATTTCTGCGGAAGCCATGATAAGTTGCCCTTTGGCTGCTTTGATTACATTTGGGTTCAGGGCTTTGCTGAAAGGTGGGATTGAGCATGGGTTTGTTTCTTGTATGGCCAAATTAGAAGCTGCATTTCTATTATTATCAATGATGAGGCGATGTGGGTCAGTGGTAGATAAGTTTGGGTGGTCATCGACTGGCCTCGCTTCTTTGGGCAGCAGGCCTGCCTTGTCATCTTTTGGTAAGGTCTCCGCTCTTGTCTGGAGAACAAGAGGTGGTAGGTTATTCCCACTTACCACTGAGTGCTTCCTTTTGCCTTCGCTCATCTCATTCTCATTCTCCTTCTCCCTTTCCCGCGTACCCTGTTTCTGGTAATATGCAATAGGGGTTGGTCCTGCGTGCAGGTCATACTTTCCGTAGACTGACCTTTGATGAATATCGGGAACAGATTCCTTTGAGGATCCTTGTGCATTTGTGTGATTGAGTTTTTACAGTGTTTTCTGGCCTTGCACAATCTTTTACATTATCTCTTTGTCATCCTTCTTAACAGCCTCATCATCGGCCATTCTATGGAACCTGATAACGAATCAGCTGTTTTAAATTTGTTTCCTTCATCTGAGCTTGATTTTGGTTTTGTATGTGAAGCCCTAAACAAGTGTGTATGTGTGTGTATCTCTCTCTCTGTATATATATATATATATATGTATATATATATATATATATATATATATATATATATATGTATGTATGTGTTCGAGGCATGTGTGCTGTAGATACACATGCTTTGCATACTCCTGCCATCTAGTGTTGGGCCCGGATGTTTGCAAGTTGTTTTTCTTCGAAGAAGCATTTCCAGTCACGAGGTAAGGTGACTCCTCCTTTTGGTGATGGTGCGCATGGGCATCGACCCCATTGTTAGATTGTTTTTTTCCGCCATCGGGTTCGGACGTGTATTGCTGCGCTCCGGTTCAAAACCGTTCTTCAGGTTCCCCTCGGTGCGCAATCCACTCTACCCTCAACAGTATTGTTTCGTACGGGTTTCTCACTTCTCCGCGTATTGATTCGGTCAACGAAATCTCCAATTTCGATCGAAAAGTTTTGTGGGCGGCCTTTGGGCCCAACCGCGTCGGTCCAGCTCTTTGTCGATGGAACGAACTCCATTCAAATTCTGTCCTCTGAGCCACGCCAAGTACCCGCGCATCGACTCGCACCAGGTGTGTAACTTGTGCTTATCTCCAGGGCACAAAGAAGAAGACTGGGACGCGTGCAAATTGTTTCGGTCGAAGAAAACTCTCCGCGATCGTCAGGCTCGACGTTGGGAGATGCAGCGCCAACACGTCGACGACATGCCCGATATCTTTGGTGGAGACTCCGAGCAATATGACCTCGAGCCCTCAGTGGCTGAGGAAGAACAGGCCTTCTCCATGTCGGACTCCGATTCAGAGTTGGAAATAGACCTTGACGATGTGCCGCAGGGACAGGGTGACGTGAATACAGACGACTCCTTGCCCCGTCCACCCACTCCCAAAAAATCTAAGGCTTCGGCACCACCTCTGCTTTCTGGCCAAGGTCGGCACTGAGACGATGTTTCTGACGCTCCGCCTCCCGGCTCAGCACCGAAACATGTCGTCAAGCCTTCCGGCTCTGGACCAAGTCGGCCGAAATCCACCTCGGAGCCGAAGCCTTCCGGTTCCAAGCACAAAGTCGGTTCGGAGCCGAAACTCTCCACGCCGAAAAAGAAACAGCCTTCGGAGCCGAAACCGTCCGTGCCGAAAGGCCATTCCATCTCAGCCCCGAAACCGTCGGTGCCGAAAACCAAAGATGTCCCTTCTGCACCTTCGGATCCGAAAATCGACACTGTACCATCTAAATCGGATCTCAAACAAAAGAAACTGTACATTTATCCTGATACAGGACATATTCACGCCAAGCCGCCTTCTAAGCACAAGCTTCCTGATGACGACAGTCATTACAAAATCCCTTTGAAGAAGAAAAATGTTGGTACCGGCCCTTTTCATCCACCATCGCCATCTCCTCCACCTTCCTCTCCACTTTTAAATCCTTTGCACGTCATACCTCACGACTCTATACTATCTCACCATGAGGGAGACGATATTGATGAGGGACACACACACTTACCAGGGGATCCATGGACGGATTATACAATTGACCCTCCATTGGATAAGGAACCAGACCTTTACCCTGCCAAGCCATCATTACCTGATGACAATGTATCCTATCAAGAACTTATTGCCAGAAGCGCACAATACCATGGGGTGGTACTCCACAAAGAATCCTTAGAAGAGGATTTTTTATTTGAGACACTAGGATCCACACATAGGTCGAGCCAAACACTCTCTATGCTCAAAGGAATTATGAGGCACGCAGATAAAAATTTTAAAGACCCTGTACTTGCACGAATCCTGACTCCTAGAGTCGACAAAAAATACAAACCTTCCCCAACAGATCCGGTATTTATTAAAGGCCAGTTACCACTTGACTCCTTGGTAGTATCTAATGCTCGCAAGCGAGCTAATTCCCAAACCTCGGGGGACGCGCCTCCCCCAGATAAGAAATCAAAACTCATTGACGCTTCTGGCAAACGCATAACTGCTCAAGCTGCCAATCACTGGCGGATTGCCAACAAGCAGGGCCTTCTAGGCAGATACGACAGGGCACACTGGGACGAAATGGAGCAATTGATACAATATCTCCCAGATGAGCATAAACCTAAAGCCCAAGACTTGGTCCAAGAAGGAAAATTAATTTCCAACTCTTCCATAAGGTGTGCTCTAGATGCTGCTGACACCGCAGCTAGAGAGGTCAACACTAGCATCCTACTCAGAAGGCATGCTTGGTTAAGGATCTACGGTTTTAAACTCGAAGTCCAGCAATTTATTTTAAATACACCTTTTGACAAAGAACATCTTTTTGGCCCTGAGGTAGATCAAGTGCTTGAAAAAATGAAAAAGGCCACTGAGATTGCAAAATCCATGGGATCGCTTCAGTCTCTTTCAAACAGGGGCTCCTTTCGGCGCTCCTTTTACCAGGGAGGGTCCAAGTCAACACCCTCAGACCAAAAGATGTACAAAGGTAACAACCAATCCTCTTCCTCAAGAGACTTTTTTACAGGAGGGTATAGAGGAAACAACTCTAAGGGCAGAGGTAAGGGCACCACACCACGGTACTCCCCTTCCCCTAATAAACTGACTTCCCCACGCTTCTCTCCGAATATTCCACACCTGTCAGGAGAAGACTTCAACAATTTCTCCCCAATTGGCATTCGATAACAACCGACAAATGGGTGCTTGGAATTATCCAACATGGTTATTGCCTGGAGCTTACCGCCAATCCTCCAAATATTCCACCTCGCTCTCACAAATTGTCGCCAGACCACTTGCTTTTGCTCGAACAAGAAGTGCAATCTCGCTTACTAAAAGGAGCCATAGAACCAGTTCCACTTCGGTACCAAGGTTCAGGGGTTTACTCTCTCTACTTTCTGATCCCCAAAAAGGACGGCTCATTAAGACCTATTCTGGATCTCAGAGTGTTGAACCAATACATACTGTCAGAGCACTTTCACATGGTGACCCTTCAAAAGGTACTTCCACTTTTACAGCAGGACGACTTTATGTCTACTCTAGACTTAAAAGACGCATATTTCCACATACCAATTCATCCAGCTCATCGTAAATACCTCAGATTTGTGATAGCAGGCAAACATTACCAGTTCAAATTACTTCCGTTCGGAGTCACCACTGCTCCCACAGTATTTACCAAATGTCTGGCAGTAGTAGCAGGTCATCTCAGAAGACAACGTATTAACGTCTTCCCCTACCTAGAAGACTGGCTCATCAAAGCCAGCACTTACCAAAATTGTCTGCAACACACTCAGACTACAATAGACCTACTTCATCAATTAGGCTTCATGGTCAATGCACAGAAATCTCACCTGCGTCCTTATCAGATGCAGTCTTATCTAGAAGCCACTATCGACACTCTCAAGGCTCTAGCCTCTCCCAAGCACAATGTTGGATTTTCTGCATACAGATTTGAATCAAGTTGATATAGTTTGCATTAAAGGCAGCGGAAGGAACTGAAGTGATGTTGCAATTAATTTTGTTTCAACTTCTGTTTTTAAGTCAAAATTGCATGTTCTGTAGGATTGTGCGAGGTCTTAACATGTACACCATCTTTGTCTTAACCAACATTTGCAAGATTGTTTTGAAGCAGACATTATTTTAGAAACGTTTTTTAATGAAATGGTTATCTGAAATCTGTGAAACAAACGACATGTCTGAAATCTGTTCTTGATAAATTGGTATTTGTTGTAAATGTTATCGTTTAAGGATGCCTTAACCATAAACAATTGTGTCTCCAGTACCACTCTTGCAGCAGTTTTAGGGTTGGCAATATTAAGCTCTGGCGAAAAACACTTCTTTCTTTAAGACTGTTGAAATAGTTTGTTTCCTGCCCTGTGGGATGCTTAACACTGGTGGGTGCGTTGTTGAGCATCTCCAAGTCTGTGTTCTTGCTTAAGTGCATAGAGGAATGCCTGACCATTCTAGACACTTTAGTTTTTTTGTTCCCTATCTTCTGTGTACATAGCAGTCTGATCTTTATGCCCCTACTCCAAAGAGTAAACAACATCTGGAATGTAAGTTCAGCCGGCTTTCTTTTAATATTTACCAGAGACTCAGGAGCTATGGCTGCCTTCTTCCTCATACCTTTATCTCGTTGTCCTGTTCTCCTAGATTACCTTAAAGCATTCAAAGAAAGATAACACAGTGGAAAAGGCACATAACAAACAATGCCTTTATCCGTAGTGCTGATTTAAATAGTAGAATCCTCTTTCCTGTTGTTCAGAGGAACATGCCTACTTAGGGGGTAGTGTATATTGACTGACTGGGTAAGGCAACGAGTGAATGGAAGAGTCCAGAGGAACTAAGGACTTTTGGATGGATGTTTGTCTGTGTCATCCTGTCAAGGGGATGCAAGGTTCTTCCCAGTCAACATTTTATTATATACTTCACTTGCATAAACTGTAGTCATGACCATATCTTCAAGGTTCTGTAGGTACCGTCTCGTAGGTGAGCAAAGAGAACTGAATTTATGGAGTTAGCCTGGTTGTAAAATGATTACATTAGTATACAGTGGTACACGGGTTTGTGTTGCATTTGGGTTTCTTCTCTGAACCAGATTTGTTCCTGCTACTGGCCATTATTTACGACGGTGTGCATTTTAGAAGCATCTCATAGTCTTCTTACACTATTCTACCAACCCCTAAGCAATCTTACGCTCTTAGAGTGATGTCCTTCTAAACTCCTGCTTTAAGGAATTTAATAGAGAGGAAAATTAGAGCTGGTTTTAAGCTTCCTGTTGCTACAGGTCTGGGATGCTTAAGCTATTATTGTTTATTAAGTTATTATTTGAGGGAGGGGTTATTGGAATGCATTTTCTATTAAAAAACCAAGTTGTACTGACCATTGAGGGACATGGAGCAGATAATTTTCTCAGTTAACTGGTACTGTCAAATGTGCAACTCCTCATTGAGAAAATGAAGGGTGAAATAGTAGTGTTTACTTTGTAATTGTATTTAATTTTGGTGTTTACTGCTTAAAGAAAAGAAGAGCCGTAAGAAGAAGAAAGAAGCTCCACCTCCCCCACTGTTAATCCAAGACCCTGAGACGGCAATCAAGCAGATTCACAATCGTGTGGCTGCACTGCTGACAGAGGAGACCGAGTTGCCTTGTACGCCTACACTTCCTGTCAGCAGATTCTTGGTCATGGAGGATTTGGACTTGGAATGGCGGTACTTGTCTTACGGGAAAGGTGAAGTTCTCTGGAAATGCAGTGCAATGACTGGTACCCCACCCCTAGACTTCTTCTACACAAAAGAACTAGCTCCTCCTATTTCACCTTGGACTGCTCCAAAGGTAAGTTATTACAAGTGTGCTTGTGTATTGTATTGTAGCCACAGTTGTAAATAGCTTCATACCCCCTGGCGAAAAGCTGGAGTACATTTAAGTGCACATTACTCCATAGCTCAGGTTTGGTTGGGAGAGTGGGATTTTAGTGTGGATAGTGTGGGAATTGTTTAATATTGGATATCCATAATAGTGTATTAGTTAAACCCGGTGTGGCTGTGCTTGAGCTTGGAGTGAAAGGAGTTGTGTGATAGGCTGTTATGCTTGTACATGCTGTTTTTAGATATGGTTGGATAGATGTGGTTTTATAGCGGGCCCCTCATGGAAATGTCTATTTTTAACATACTTTTTTTTTTTAAATCGTTCATACTGACTCCCAGGGAACCATCACCTTAGCATACACACAAGTACACCCTATAATGCATTTAAGTATCAATTGAGGTGACGTGACACTTCACACCTCCTCACACACCAATAAACACTTATATGCAGATGCTCACTCATGTGGGTGCACACACTTGTCTGTATGCGAGGAGGCATAGGGTGTTTGTACCAGTGTACGCACATATACATTTCAGGTATCACATGAGTATGCATACATAAACGTCTCACATATCTGTGCACCATCCTCTGCAGTTGTAGGATAACAAGTGCACACCCATCCACACTTCACCTTGAATGAAAAATTAGAGTACTCTGACTTTTGTGCAATTGCTTATAGTATAGGAGTCACAGAACCTGCACAGCCCTCAATCCTTGACAGTTTGTGTCCCATGATCACGTAGATGCGTGAACTTTTCACATCTTTCTCCAAGTGCTATATATTGCATAGATTTGACTATTCCTGCTGCCTGGATTTATACCTTGAAACGCTCTTGACTAAGCTTCTCAGACATTTAACTTTTCTTTTTTGTTTGGCTTGAACTATTTTTATATTTACATTTTATTGATCGTATGAAGTCAGAAACCTAAAAGCGTTAAAAGAAAGTAATAGGAGTACAAAAAAAGGCATACAGTAAAGGCCACTGGACATGAACATGAATTACTAGCGGCTGACATACTCTTCTATCATGAAAATGGGTGAGAGCCAGCTAAATCCCATCTTCGATTGGTCCCCCTTGGCAACCAGCTGATGCCATGTAGCCAGCAATGACCATCCAGTTTCATGCCACCGCCTGGATCCAAGTAGCCTAGCGTACTTGAGTCCATCGCAGAATCCTGCCTTCAGATCATAGTATATCATTCAGCTTCAGTCAACAGGAAAGTTTTGACGGGGCCCCAAATATCCCTGAGGAGGCCCCAAATAACCCTGGACGTGGACGACTAGGGGAGCATCGTGGCATATTGATTATATTGTTCATGGCAGTAGATTAATTATTTGATCCAGTTCTTGTACTTCGGAGATCGTCCTCTGCCCCAACAGCAAGCTACCAGTCTATGCGCCTGTAACAGGGCCAAAGCGGTGTATCAGCGGTACGATACCGGAATGTCCCACACCCACCCCAACCAAGCAACTCTTGGGTCTCAGGGCACCTCACAAGCAACCATGGTGGAGAGTGCAGTTAGAACCTCCTCTCACTAGGCATAGATAGCAGTACAGGACCACACCATATGTTGACAGTTAGCGTCTTATACGCCATATCTAACACAGTTTGTGTCCTCCCTTAGCCTGTATCTGTGGAGGCATATTAGGGAATGATAGGCGTGTTGTAATATTTTGTAGTGTATAATACAGAACCTGCTGCTCGGGGATATCATGCCAGTTTGGGCACAGCAGAAGACCAACATTTTCACTGGTTCTCAAGGCCCATTTCCTCCTCCCATTTAATGAGTGCAGAATGATCTGGCGCTGGTGCATCGTCAAGCGCTGCTCTATATAACTTGGAAATCAATTGTGTCGTCGAGGTGGCTGCAAGAAGTGTGTCCAGTGCCCTTCTGGGCACTGGCTCCGCAGAGGGAATGGTAGTATAGCACCCATAAGCCAGCGTGTTGGCCCAGCTCAGTCCCATGACATTAGAGTGCAGTTCAATGTGGACATATTCAACAAATATTGTGGTGGTGCACTACCTATGAGTGTACTTAGCGATCTGGGTGCTATTGCATCCATCTCAATCGCCGCATGTGCGATGAAGGTTCTCAGGCTGTACCAGTAATGTGCAAAATGCGCTTGGGTGCAGAGGTAGTACAGCTCTGGGTCTGGAACTTCAAACACCCCTCTCCTCCCGCCACCCTACCCCTCCCTATACATGGCTGCTTGTTAGCCCAGGTTAGCTTGATAAACTTGGAGCATATATGACAGAAAATGCATCTAGTGAGTGGTAATGAGATATTAATGAATAGGTTAAATAGTTTGGGCAGCAGCTCCATTTGTATGATTCCTATTCTACCAGCCAGTGTCAGGCTGAGAGTGATCCATTGGGACACCAGGTGTGTGATCTTGATGAGCGTTCGGCCATAGTTGTCTCTAATTACCATGTCCATGTCTCGGCTAACCCACACCCCTAGGTATATCGCTGCGCTATCGACCACTCCAAAGGGAAGTCTGGAGTGAAGCATTGCACCCCTTCTGTCAGGGGAAAGATTAAGGATTTGCCCCAATTAATTGTGACCCCTGCCAGCAGCCCAAATTGGGTGTATTCTCTTAGAATCGCATTAAGGCTTGTGCCACGGTTCCGCAAATATAGGGTCATGTCATCCACATATCGCAATATCAACATAGAGTGCATTGTATAGCGAAACGCATGTTCAGGGTAGTGTTGACGTAATTTAGTCTCCAGGGGTTCCAGAGCCAGGGCAAATAGGATCGGTGAGAGGGGGCATCCTTTTCTTGTGCCTCTAGAAATCACAAGCGGGTCTGAGAGAGAGCCATTAAATCATATTCATGTGGTACTAGAGTTATAAAGCAGCCGAATCCAAACCATGAAAGTTCCTAGTATGCCCATTATTGAAAGAATAGGGTAGGAGGTGCCCCCAATACAATTAATCCAATGCCGAAGAGGCATCCAGGAACACTGCTACCGCATCAAGCTCTGGGTAGAGGTCTTGAATTAGGGCAAAAGAATGTGCAAATATTGTGTTCAGTGGAGCAGCCTTGGATGAACCCAGATTGCTTTGGCCTGATCATGTTAGGAAGGAGAAGGTTTTTCCTGTTTGCAAATAGCTTAGCCAGTATGTTGTTATTGCAGTTTAGGAGAGACAATGGATGGTATGAGTCACAGTATTGTGCCTTCTTACCCAGTTTCAGGAGGGTCACTAGGACGGCCTCCTGTAGGGAAGGGGGAGTTTCTGGCATATGCGAGACTCCTCAAACATGTTCAGGAGTTGTGGGACCAAGAGGAGTAGACCTCCAAGTAGTATGAATGGAACGCACACAGGATTTTGGGTGTGGTATTTCATACCCTCTTCGTCTATAATAGACGTAATAGTGTTCGCCGCCCATGGATGTATAATAAAGCTCACCAGTAAAGACCCCGGCTGCCCCTCTCCCCAAAGGCATGGGCCCAAGCATACCTTCCACGATATTTGGTTTCTCTGT
Organism: Calotriton arnoldi; assembly: GCA_963921515.1. Taxonomy (NCBI): domain Eukaryota; kingdom Metazoa; phylum Chordata; class Amphibia; order Caudata; family Salamandridae; genus Calotriton; species Calotriton arnoldi. The sequence continues at coordinate 424,755 of CAWUFW010010329.1, forward strand.
CAACCACCTCTGCGTATTCTGTAAGTTTATCTCGGATGCTGGTCTGGAGCTGATCGGTAATGCTTGCAATTGCCCTTCTTAGGCCTCCAGTTCAAGCACCAGCTGAGTTAAATTCGCCCTCAGGTCACTGTGAATGCCACCCAGTTTGGAGATGCAGACACCCTGGATGGTGGCCTTAAAGGCCTCCTATATGGTTTCCATATTATCCAGTGACCCTAGATTTAGTTCAAAGTATTCAACGATGGTCACTTGGATCTCACCAGCGAGGACTTCATTTAGGAGGGCATCCGTATTCAATCGCCACTGTTCCCCTCCAGCCTTCAGCCCCGGAATCCGCAGGGCCAACAGCACAGAGGAATGGTCTGACACTGTGCTTGCCAAGTGGTGGACTGCTGCCACCCACATTTCAATGTCCTTTGCGGAGAGGCAACTGGACCACAAGCCATGCATGAGTGAACAGCGTACCTTCCGGCTGTTGTGGGTCACGCTGTCTCTGTATATCCACTAACATATGATCATCCATAAGGGCGTGTAGGTGCTTGTAAGCCAATGTGCCCCCTAAGGATTGCATGAGATTTATCTATATGGTCATAAAGAGTGTAGTTGAAGTTCCCGCCTCATAGTAAGGAGCTAGGGCTAGTAGCCATTGCTCTGTTTCATAATGTGTCAAATAATCTTGACTTGTCAGTATTTAAGCCATAGCAGTTAATGATTGTGTTGCGGGATGGACCCTCCTCCCCCAGAGTATCTTATTGTCCCTGATCATCGCAGCTAAATCCCATCATGGTGAAGAGGGTACCTTTTTATATCAGTATGGCAACACCCTGGGCATATGATGAATAAGAGGACATGCAACTGTACGGCGACCTCTTTGGGATTTAAGAGTCTGAGAGTGGGTCAAAATGAGTTTCCTGCAGCAAAGCCACAGAGATACTGTGTCTATTTAGATATGCTAGCACCTGTCTTTTCTTGCAATGATTACCCAGCCCCCTATCATCCCAGGTCAGGCAAGAGATAGTTTCAGAATGTACAGTGGCTGCTGCAGACATGGGTGGGGAGCCGCCATGAAACAGCAGGGCCATGCGCATGCATGAGGGAAAGTCCAGTGTTGTCTGGAGTGTCCTGTTCGCCGCTGCTGTACAATGGAGCCAATCCTGTGCCCGTAACTAATAAAGGAGAACCCAAAACCCCCCACCCCTGCCCTCCCTCTCTCAATCCTCCCGCTTTAATGGCCCAAACCCATCATGACAGAGCCCATCCGTATTCCCGGTACAGCAAAAACAAATCCCCTTAACCAACTGCATATTGTAAATAGCCATAAAAGATTGCCATTAAGATATGAAAGGGTGATTCCATTGGAAATGCCAGGTAGGCCGGCGGGATCACCCGCAACGGCATTTTGAGGGTGCCAGGGGGGTTCTAGTTTGTGCGCATGCTAGGGGGGGTTCTAGTTTGTGCGCCTGTGACTGTGCAGTGCGTCCAAGTGGACCTAGACATGCGTATATGGTGAGGCGCTAGGGTGGAGGTGCCCAACTGTCCTCTTGCGGGATGCCAGGTCCCTTGCTCACTTTGCCACTGGATTCAAGCTAGCCTGGCTGATGAGGGGTGTTACCCCGAAACCGGTCCCAGGATGCTTGTTTCCGGTCCAGGGAAGACCTGGCTTGGCAGTTCGGGCTGGACTGTTCCCATGAGGCACAGGGTCAAGACTGATTTGCATATAGCTGGATCTGAACTGGGGTGGCGAAGTGAGCTAAAGAACGATGATGGATTCAACCCATATCTGTGACTGGAGGTGAGTGTCTGAAAAGTTTCAGTGCTCCGTCCATCATCTCCTTGTGTTTGCTTTGTTTGCCCTAAGTTGGCAGAGTATACCAGACGTGGGTCCCTTGCTCACTTTGCCACTGGATTCAAGCTAGCCTGGCTGATGAGGGGTGTTACCCCGAAACCGGTCCCAGGATGCTTGTTTCCAGTCCAGGGAAGACCTGACTTGGCAGTTCGGGCTGGACTGTTCCCATGAGGCACAGGGTCAAGACTGATTTGCATATAGCTGGGTCTGAACTGGGGTGGCGAAGTGAGCTAAAGAATGATGGATTCAACCCAGATCTGTGACTGGGGGTGAGTGTCTGAAAAGTTTCAGTACTCCGTCCATCATCTCCTTGTGTTTGCTTTGTTCGCCCTAAGTTGGCAGGGTATTCCCAGACGTGGGTCCCTTGCTCACTTTGCCACTGGATTCAAGCTAGCCTGGCTGATGAGGGGTGTTACACCGAAACCGGTCCCAGGATGCTTGTTTCCAGTCCAGGGAAGACCTGGCTTGGCAGTTCGGGCTGGACTGTTCCCATGAGGCACAGGGTCAAGACTGATTTGCATATAGCTGGGTCTGAACTGGGGTGGCGAAGTGAGCTTAAGAACGATGATGGATTCAACCCAGATCTGTGACTGGGGTTGAGTGTCTGAAAAGTATCAGTGCTCCGTCCATCATCTCCTTGTGTTTGCACAGCCATAACAGATTGCCATTAAGGTATGAAAAGGTGATTCCATCGGGAATGCCAGGTAGGCTGGCGGGATCACCCACAACAGCGTTTTGCGGGTGCCAGGGGGGGTTCTAGTTTGTGCGCCAGTGACATGCGTCCCAAGGGGACCTTGACATGCGTATATGGTGAGGCGCTAGGGTGGAGCTGCCCAACTGTCCTTTTGCTGGATGCTAGGTCCTTTGTTAACTTTACCTCTGGATTCAAGCTAGCCTGACTGATGAGGAGTGTTACCCCGAAACCGGTCCCAGGATGCTTGTTTCCGGTCCAAGGAAGACCTGGCTTGGCAGTTCGGGCTGGACTGTTCCCATGAGGCACAGGGTCAAGACTGATTTGCATATAGCTGGGTCTGAACTGGTGTGGCGAAGTGAGCTAAAGAACGATGATGGATTCAACCCAGATCTGTGACTGGGGGTGAGTGTCTGAAAAGTTTCAGTGCTCCGCAGGGCTTTAAGTGGGCCGGGTCTCACCGGTGCTGAGCACCGGCAGTTTTTTAAAGGGGGACTCGAAACGGGTCTCTATCGGGCTCTGTTTTGTGCCCTGGCACAGGCGGTCTGTTTTATTCCGGACTGCAGTGACAGCAGGCATATGGATGTGCGTGTGCTCACACTGCTCACTTATAACTAGTGGAGATGTTACGGCATGACGTCATGCCAGGTGCGCCTTGTAGGGGAAGGGAAATCCTTTAAAGAGAGTCATTTTTAGGTCTCGCCTGAGCCAGCGCATGCGCTGCTCTGGCGAGACTTTTAGTAAGTGGCTTTTCGGAGTGCTACCCACAGGCTTTTGCTGGCCTCCAGCTTGCGTTCACGATCGCGTGCACGCGCGATCAGGCGCCATCTGGCTTCCCTCGCCATCTGGCTTCCCACCCTTACACTCGCAGCGGCTTTTAATCGCTCGCGATTACTTTCACTTTCGCGGCCGTGTCACCTTCACGGCCGCGCGGCCAATGCTTGTTTTTGTGTGCTTCTCATGCTCAGCGTGGCGCACGCTTCACATACGCTGTGCTTTATCTTTTTCCCCCAACTACCTCGTGTCTCACTGTATGCTGACATCCTTCTCACACCTCAAGGTTCATCCCTGTCTTGCCTCCATAAGCATGAATGCACGATTTGCCCTACAAGGCCTGCACTTGATGATCTGTTGAAACATGCACATAATACATTATGATGCGGTCACATTACTGTTTTAAATACAATTATGATTTAACAGCAGAAATGTGGGAAGAAATCTTTTTTCTTTTCTATCGTGGTCACTGTGTATGCTTGCCTACTTTTAAACATTTTTCTAAGGCTTTTTGCCCTTCTTTATGTGTTGACGATGAGACGCTCTAACGTCATTATGCTGTGCCTGTTGCCGCCTGTGCGTGTTTTGCCAGCAGGGCTGCTCCACATGTACTACTTGCTCAACCAAAACACCCCCTTGGAAATGCAATAGGGTGCAATGCCAGTGATGTACTGGGAACCAGGAAGGTCTGCCCTCTGCGACCCTCTCTCTTATACTGAACAACCTCATATATAGCGTTATTTGTTGGAATTCTGATCCAAAATAAAACAGTTTTTTAATCCACTGCAGAGATTTTATTGTAACTTCCGATTGGCTTTGTAACTCACAATAGATGGATTCTTGATTGAATTATTGCAGTCATGTTCCTCACTCGAATGAAAACATTTAAATTCATGTGAATGGCTGCTTGGAGACTTGAACCTGTGAATCATAAATGTTACTGCTCAGAGCAGTAGAGGAAACGGCCATGGGGTCTTAAATTTCTACCCCAGACTAACTCCGCCCCTGAACAATCACCATCTTGATTCTGCATCAAGCCTATTGCACCATCCTTCCTTCCTTCCTTGCATCCCACTGCTGTGATCCTTTCAACGCCTCTTATTCTGCCTTATTATTTGCTCTGTTCATTTTTCTTCAAAATGTCTTTGTTATGTTTATATTCTGTCTTGTTGGTATCCGATTCTGTTTCCACAACGTTCTTCACACTTCCCCTGTTGTCATGATCACAATTTTCAAACCGGCAAATGTATGCACTCTTATTTGCATAGCTAGCTCAGTAGACTTGTGTATCCAATGTAGAAAATCGTGTGTAACCTGAAGATCACAGGTGCGATACCCTCAGCCAGTGCTTAATTTTAAATGAAAGAGTGCTGGTGCCTGAAGCTCTTGCTCCAAAGGCAGCGGCCGGTGCAATGAAACGTTTACCTCTTCATTTCACTACCACTCCCTGTCCCTTAATCTCACTCTTGCAGGTTCCTGCTTTCTCCCTTTGTGATGCTTTCTCCCAACTTCGTCGGTCTCTATGTTTCTGATTTGTGTGGCATAGCCAATAGGTCTCGCTTTTGGGACCTTATAAGTATTTAGTTATGCAGCACAATATCCTTGGTGCAACAACATCAACCGTTGCATGGCTAAACACTTATAAGGTCCCTAAGGCGAGACCTATTGGCTATGCCAATGCTTGTTTCTCTGGATTTCCCTTCTCTTTTTGAAACTCAGGAGCAGCAACATTGTCGTGGTGTCACTAGGGCTTTCAGTGGAAGCTTTTTCAATATTATATACTACCCATAGTTGCTGCTTATTTATCTTATGCAACTAACTACCATTGACAAAGCCAATAGTCCTGACTTGTAGGTATGATGTTACTTGTTGTATCACATATCTGGATGCAATGACAGAAACAGCAAAATACAAGTCGGGCGGCACACTACGCTAAGCACAGATTTTTAGTTTAGGTGTTTTTAAGCCACGCCCTTACTTACATTGGCCACGCCCCTTTGAGAGACCCCCAGTTTTTTCATTCCACTTAAAGCCCTGGTGCTCCGTCCACCATCTCCTTGTGTTTGACAAGCCATAAAAGATTGCCATTATGGTCTGAAAGGGTGATTCCATCGGGAATGCCAGGTAGGCAGGCGGGATCACCCGCAACAGCGTTTCGCGGGTGCCAGGTGGAGTTTTTGGTTTGTGCGCCTGTGACAGTGCAGTGCGTCCGAGGGGACCTAAGCATATGCCCAACTGTCGTGCCCAACTGTCCTCTTGCGGGATGTCAGCACATCCCTATTCGGAATCCTTTCGGTATCGCGGCGCGTTCCTCATGCCAGGGCTTGGTTTCTCGCTTCAGGGGTGCTTCCTAATGAAGTTGGATGCTTGCTTGGGAGTCTGAAATATATGTTGCTTGCCGTCGTGCAAGACTCTCTGGGTATAGCGTGGAGTATTGGATGTTAGCTTTGAGGAGTTGTTGTTTGACTGGCAGGAATTTACTCCTCGGACAGCCCCAGTGAATTCCGGGTATAGCGAGCCATTATTATAGTTGAATGTGAGTTGTTTCTTCTCCATCGCCAGCCAAAGCGCTGTGTCGTAGTCTTGAAAATTCAGCTAACAGGCTATGACGGGGCGGGTGGGTATGTCGGGGCGGGGCCTGGCCACGAAGGATCCGTGCGCCCTCTTCACCACTAGGAGACGTGAGAAAGCCTCTTATCCGAACAACTCCAGCAACATCTTCTGTACGTACTCATCCATGTGACCTGTGTTGACTGCTTTTGTTACGTCCAGGGTGCAGATATTGTTTCTAAGGGATTGGGCCTCTAAATCTTAATTCTGGTCTAAAGTGATTTGCAAGATTTCCTCTGTATTGTTTAGCGTCTCACCCTTGGCCGCCGTGCCATCCTCTGCTGTCGATATTCTGCTTTCCTCTACCGTGGGGCGACCCTCTTGCTTGTCAAGTTTTTTTAATTTAGTGCCGGATTCCATAAGGACGTTTAGAGTGTCCAGTTTGGAGTTTAGGGACCCCTGCATCGCTCGTAGCAGGGCTTTCAACGCTGGCCCGTCCCTGGCAGTTTCTGACATCGTTGCTGTGGGGGTCGCCCGGTGTTTTGTCGTCCTGCGGGGGCTGTCTGGGCCTCTGCGGAGCTGTTGTCCATTTTCACCATCGTCGCACTCCTTTCCGACCTCTATCCCTGCCGTCGCTTCAGAGATTGTGTCGCAGCGCATTAGTGTTAGGCGCGGGGTGGCGATAGCGTCAAAGCGCTGCAGGTGTGCCCTGGTTAATGTCTATAAGCCCCCTGATCCCGCCTTCTTCCCCGTTCCAATGCTCTCTCTTCATGGGAGGGCACGAACAGGTCAGAGACTCCCAATCGCTCTTCGTCAAGTTCCAGCTGTATGGCAGCAGTGCAGGAGGGGCCTCGCCTCGAGATTACGAGGAGTCTCCAACCTCCTCGAAATTTTAGTCTCCAGCGGGCACCCCCAGGCTCTATTTTGTGGTTTCCCAAGGGTACGTCCCCAACTGTGTGCTGCCCGGTGCTGGCGCCTCAACCACGATCTGCGAGTGCGATTCACGGCCCTCACTGCTGTGTCGCTCGCCCATCGCACTGGGTTACTCCGTCTCCTCTTGGGCCTCAATCTGGCTGCTTCCTCGCAGTGCGATGCAGCCCCACGATGGAGGATCTGCGCCAGCAACCCGAAACCACTGCCACCCAAAGTACCGACAGCGCTCGGCACTCCTCGCCCCCCCGCCCAAGTCGGCAGCAGCTGCGACCTCTGGGCCAGCCACGAATGGTGAGATTGCAGTCAGGTTTCCGCGCCCTAGAAGGCCGCCCTTGCAGGCACAGCAGGTGCGTGCCTATAAATAACTGCCCCTCATATCAGTGGTACTTTTTAACTGCAGATAGCATCGCAGTCCGGAGCATTTTGATTACCCCCCCCCCTCCGGCTGCTGGAGCCTCACGAGAGTAAGTAATCTTGCAAGCCGTCTCTGATGCCCCCGACATTTTTCTAAGTATACCATTTTCGTTGGGCCGAACAAATATCTGCCCAATATCTGTCAGTTTTGAAACCCTTAATTAACTTTTTTTTTGTTTCCTTTACGCTTATTAATGTCTATTGGCTGCCTCAGATCAGTTCTTTTGCTTTCATTTTGCCACGTACTGTTAACATATGTTTCGCCCCTCAATGGTGTGCAGGCCTGGGGCTTTTTCAAGGCTAAGATAGTTTGGACATCAATATATTTCATTAGTATCGATCCGTTCCGTCGATATCTACTACCTGAAGATACATTATGTGAGACCAACCACAATTCTATTTTGACGTACGAGCCATCTCAGCCTTGAAAAATCTCCAGGCCTATGCGCTATTGAGGTGTGAAACACGTGCTGACTGGCCTAAGTTCACGGCTTTTATTTATTTTTATTTTTGGGGAAAATCTTTTTATTGATTAAATAGAAATGCAGAAGATATGCATGACCAACACATATTAAGACAGGTCAATTGATTACAACTCTCGAGGCCCCCATAATCTCAGACTTTAAAACCCCCCATCACATATCATCATCTTGGACCTCCATGATGTTACCATCCCCACCAGTTCTGTTCCCGCGGGCGAGGGGGGGGGGGGGGTTACATATATTCCCTCTATATGTGTTCCATTTTCCCCACACCCGGTCCCACTTCCGGGGGCATCCTCAGTTTTTGTAGACTTCCATTACTGCAATCATGCACCAATCCATGTCCCTCTCTCACTCCACTAGGGTTGGTGACTCCGCCGCCCCCCACCACTGGGCTATATTGCGCTTTGCGATTATGAGTCCCATTTTGGTCCAAAGCTGCTCCGCACGGTTCATATCAGTTGCCTCCCTTATGTTTAGCAGGCACAGCTCAGGGGATAACCAAATGACCCCACCACTGGCATCTTTCATACTTGTGATTATTGCTTCCCAATATACCCTGATCGCCAGGCATTCCCAAATAATGTGATAAAAAGTGCCGATCCCCCCACATAACCTTCTGCACCCTGCCTCCTCACTCCTACCCATTTTGACCAGCGTGGTACATGAATTGTATGATCTGTGGAGTATTTTTAGTTGAATTAGTCTCAGCCGCGATGATATTGTGACTTCTGGTGGTGAAGCCAGCGCATCCCGCCAATCCTCTTCCTCTAGGTTCCCTATATCGGCCTGCCAGCGCTCACGGAGACTCAGAAGTGGGTCAGGTAAGTTATTAATAATTTTTTGGTAGGTCAAGGAGATGGCCCTGCGGTTCATATACTCGGTCAGGAGCCTATCCTCCAATGGTGATGCCTCTGGTATTTCATCCCCAGCTGGGACCGCACCCCGGAGGGCGTGCCATATTTGCAAGTATCTAAAAGTTTCTTCTTCGAACAGCTCGTATTCTCTCTGTAGATCCGCAAATGAGATTATTTTCCCCTTGCCCATAAATCGCCCACTTTTGAAATGCCGATTGTATCCCATTTATCAGAGCCCTGGTAATGACCCAATCTCCCCAGGAGCTCTGCTGGCCAAAGGGGCATGACAAGTGCCACTCTTTTATTCCACCCGAGTTGTTTTGTAACTCTGTGCCAGAGGGTGACCGTTTAGGCCGTAGGCCCCGTGAGTTGCTGCATTTTTGGGTTCGTGTATAGTGCTTCTCTGTACCCCTCCGCTCCCATTAACCACTTATGCATACGACTAGACGGGTCGTCCTGTGCGTGGTGTACCCACTTGTTTATGACCGCTAATTGGGCTGCCCAATAGTATGCTCCGATGTTAGGTAGAGCGATTCCCCCTTCATACCATCCTCTGGTAAGTTTATGGGTTGCAATGCGGGGTGGCCTGCCATCCCACAGTAGGTTCCTAACTTCTCCGTCTATTGATTGGAGGTATGCTTCGGGAACTTTGTAGGGCGTATTTTGCAGAGCGTAGAGAATTTGCAGTAGAGCCATCATTTTGAATAATGCCGCTTTTCCCAGCAGGGAAAGTGGCAGAGCTCGCCAGTGTTGCACGTCTCCCCGTAAACGGGCCAGTGGAGCGAGGAGATTGCGCTCATGAAGGAGTTCCACGCTGGTCATGACGTAAATTTTCAGATAGGCGAATCCCTCCGTTGCGAAATTCGAATCACAGTCGGCGGGCAAGACGGGGTCTGGACCCCGTAGGGGGTATATCACCGACTTGGATCAATTGATAGTATATCCGGAGTACTTCCAGAAGTGGTAACAAATCTGAAGTACCTTGCTGATGGAGGGCCGAGGCGACGCCGCATACAACAGTATGTGATCTGCATAGAGCGAGATTCTGTCTTCCCACCCTGACGTCCATCTCAGCCCCCGGATCATTGGATCTCCCCGTATCCAACTCGCTAAGGGCTCCAGGATCAAAGCAAATAAAACTGGTGATAGTGTACAGCCCTTTCGTGTTCCCTGGTTTAAAGTGAAGGTATTTGATGTTTGTCCGTTCACTACAACTTGAGCAAGTGGCTCGGTATATAGCAGTTGAATCCAAGTGATAAAGTTTTTGCCGAGTCCCATGCGCTCTAGGAAGGCAAACATATATGGCCATTTGACGGTGTCGAAGGCCATGCGGGCGTCTAGCGACAGTATTGCAGTGTACTCTTGAATGGTGTCTCTTCGCCTCAGCACACCATTCAACCGCCTCAAATTGAGAGCAGTGTTACGACCCGGCATGAATCCGGACTGATCCGGATGTACTAGTTTGGTCACTACTGGGAGCAGCCGCCTCGCTAAGACCTTAGCCAGAATTTTGATCTCCGCATTAAGCAGAGAAATAGGTCGATAGTAAGTACACTCCTCCGCTGGCTTACCCTTCTTATGGATCACCACAATAGAGGCCAGTCTCTGATCGCTAGGTAGTATACCCACTTTTTTGCTTTCTTTGTACATATTGAGTAGGTGTGGCGCCACTTTGGAAGCGGTTATCTTGAGAAGGTCTATTGGGAGGCCATTTGGCCCCACGGCCTTTCCTGACTGTATGCTATGTGTATGCTATGTGTAGCCGCCATTATTTCCTCATTCGTGAGGTCTTTGAGTGTTTGCCTGTCTTCGCACGACAGGGTCGGACTCGCGATATCTGCTAACAGCTCTCTGGACTCCCCTGTGTAGAGGTGTGTGATGTGAGCCGCGAAGGCCCCTGTAATTTCCTGCGGGTAAGGTAGCCACACCCCCTTTTCTCCCCGTAAAGTTGTTACCCATCTATCGGCTCTTTCCCACTTATCTAGCCAAGCGAGTAATTTACCTGCCCGGTCTTCGTGTTCGTAAACTCTATGCTGCGTCGCCCGAAGTCTACCCCTTGCTGTTTCCGTTATTAGATTCCTGTACTCCCTTCGCTTTAGTTCTAGTGTTTGTCTGGCAGCCTCGTCCGTTATATGTGTGTGGGATTGCTCCATAGCCGATATATCTTGTTCCAGTGCGTCCAGTTTTTCCACCTTCTCTTTCCTATACCCCACCATGAAGGAAAGCGCCTGTCCCTTTAGGACTATCTTATAAGCTTCCCAGATAGTTTGTGGAGACTGGACTGATCCCACATTTTCATTGAAGTAATCATCTGTAGTTTTAATAAGGCTGGCTCTGATATGAGGAATTGTAAGGTACCATGGACTGATTGGTATGGATCTACGGGTTGATGATGTTGTACCCAGGATGTATTTTGCCCACCGTGGTGCAAGGTCCGAAATCCCCCTAGCTAAGTGTTTAACATCCGTGAAATGTTGCTTATCTTCTGTCACAGTAAGGATGTGGTCGATTCGGGACAGGCTATTGTGTGGGCTTCCCGCCAAACATCCACTAGGCCCGGGGCCCTCATGAAATCGGCCATAGTATTTTTAGTACGGGGGGTGTTTCTAGGCGGGAATCTATCTATCTGGTCACATAGTGTCATATTGAGATCCCCTCTTATCAAGAGCGCCCCCTCAGGAAAATCTAGGATAATTTTACTCATGTCCGGTAGTTGTGCAGTGCGGGGGGTATGTAGGCCCACATGATATTAACACTAATGCCCTCCCAAGATCCGGTCACTGTCGCAATGCGGCCCTGCTTGTCTGTGCGTGTCACTGTGAAGGGGAATTGTTTACCCATCAATATCCCCACCCCCTGAGGTAAAGCTTGAATGCACAATAAGTTTGTATCCCCATCTGTTGAGCGCCTCGCAAGTATTCCTGACCAGGTGGGTTTCCTGGAGCAGGACTACATCTGGTGCCTATCTTTTGATGTATTGGAGCACTATACCCCTCTTAAGTTTGTCCCCTAATCCGTTTACGTTCCAAGAGAACATCTTAAATGACGTCTCCGTCCTCCCGCACATTGTGGACATGTCAGTCACCGGTGTGTTTTCCATTTCCGGCCGTGTGGTTCCTGTGGTGGAAGCAATAATTTTGTCTGCTTATTGTGTGGGTTCGGCTGACTTGTTTTATAAGGTGCGAGCGCTGTATTGTTGAACGCAGTAAAAGGTGTGGTCTCTTGAGTGTCATTAAAGAGATATTCTGCTGTTGCCATTGAACAATATAACGTAAACTACAACTAACACCCCCCCTCAAGTGGTACCCCCCTCCCTGCGTGACGGTTCCAGAACTGCCCGCCTCCCCAACCTTGCAGAGTGCCGGTTGCCCACCCTTCCCTGTAACGGAGGAGCCGTGGACCAAGTCTTCCCTCCCCCCCACCCTCCGACTACTACTAGACATTTTACTACAACTTTGTAGGTGCAATCATATAATGTACTCAGCTGTCATTCCTTCAGTGGTGCGTTCACAGCTACGCTAGTCCTTGTCATGGTTACTGAACAGCATTCTAAAGTCTACAGTTCTGGCTATTATCTATAGGACAATCACAGTGATCCAGAAAACCTTGGTCCTTAACAGTTGTGAGCGTCTCATTGCCCCTTGGACACAAAAAAAAGTGTTTGACGGTGTTGTGTCTGCTGTGGAGCTAGTCTTCATTGGCGGGGTGTCTCTCTTCTGGGCCGGAGTCCGCTCGTTTGTGAGTCTTCCCCATTCGCCGCCCCCCTCTATCTTGATTGTCCAGATCTCCTCCACTCCGCCTTCCGTCCAGCCACTCCCCTGCAGCCCCCGGCATGGTAAAAAACAGCTTTTACCCTCCGCCTCGACCCTCAGCTTGGCGGGGAACAGCATTGCGTACTTCAGCTCCTTCTCCCTGAGGGCCTTTTTTACCTCCAAGAAGCTGCTCCTTTGCACCTTCATGGTGAAGTCAGGGAAGAATGTTATAGTGCTGTTTTCAAACTTGAGAGGCGGTGCGCTACGAGCAGTTTGCAAAATAATATCTCTGTCTCTATAGTTGAACACACGAGCCAGGATTGGCCTGGGAGGCGCACCTGGCTTGGGTCTACCTCCTGGCACACAGTGCGCCCGTTCGATGGAGAAGTAATTGGAGAGATTCTGGGGCTGCAAATGCTTCGTGATTAGATCCTCCACGAAGAGGTCAGTGGCTAGCCCCCCTGTTCTTTCTGGCACACCCAGGATTCTGGCGTTGTTTCGGCTGGACCTGCCCTCATAGTCATCAAGTTGTGCTGCCAGGTTTTTGCTGGTGGCTTGCAGTTCTGAGACTTGTTTTCCTAAGGTCTTTATGTCTGCGACCAGACCATGAGTCACATCCTCCACTTCCTTGACTCTAGCGTTCATTTTCCTTAGGTCTGCGCGTAACAGGGAGAAGTCGGCGGATACAGAGTCCAAGCGCGCCTTGAGGGATGTACGCATGCTGGTGATGGCCGCCATTATGTCCTGCATAGTGGGGGAGCCCTACTCGGGATGTTTCTGCTGTGCCTCTTGTTCAGGATCTGGTTACACTGCAGCCCCATCTTGTTCTTTTTGCCACGAGTATTTGTCGAGCTTGGGCTGATGCGAGCCACGCCCGCCTTTACTGCTTGACATAGTTCTGATGCTGGTGTGATTTGCAATCAGTGACGCAGTTGGTGGCGTATAGCCGCAGGGTAATCACCGTCTCCTGCCAGGGACCTTCCCATGCAGCCTTTCGGTCTTCCCCTAACGTCCTCTCACGCCACTGTGGTGAGTGCCAGTGCTTGACTGTTGAATGCGGTGGTTACTGGGGTGGGGCACCGTTTTCGTAGCACGTGTATAGTCTTATGGCAGGAAGTTAGGTGAGGGATTGCGATATTTTTAGGGGGTGTCAGCTGTCTCACTGACTGCCAGCAGTTCAGGCCGCCCTGTATCCCCTGCCCCCGTGCTGTCTGTTGCATGCCCTATGCCTCTGCTATTGGGCTCTGCAGTCTGACCATATGTGGGCACACACATCCACCGCCAGCCCACGGGTCCCCAGCTCCCTTCTCACCGGCACTCTGGATACACTGGATTTAGTCCCTAAGCGGGCTTAGAGCTCGCCTCTCTCATCCGAGTCTGTCAGCGAGTCCCGTCTCTGCCCGGGAGTGCCCATTCAGGAGCACCGTCCCTCCGCTGCCAATATTGGGAGACCGGTCCTCCCCGAGCGCAGTGCGGCAGCCTGTGGAGAGCCTATCTTGCTGGTTCCTTGGGGCACGTACCCGTGCGTCGACCGGGCCCGCCATCTCCACTTTGGGACACACTCCGACGTCACCTCGCGGCTCCACTGCCCTCACAGGCCGCAATCTCCCGTAGACGTCGCTCAGCTCGGTAAGCTATTCTTTTCCGGCTGCTTCGACGAGGGGTCACTCACAGTGCCACCCGTGCTTGATTACCTGCCTACTTTTAGCGGATTAATGCTGGGTGCTAGGGGAATGCGAAGGCTGGAGCCGCGCTAGTGTGCGGCCATCTTCTCCGGCTGCTGGCCACGCCCTTCTATTTGTTTTTAACTGCATTAAAATAAATGTATGTGACTATTAGTACGTAATCTCTGACCACGATTTTACTCAAGGAATATCAAACCACTTGTTTATTATTATTATTGAGATTTGGTTACTCTGCCTTACTTAAATATATTTCATAGTTGTGGGTGTAGGTGTATTGCTGTCATAGAGTGAGCATTCAATACTACCAACAATCCAATACTAGTCAGCGTAACTCCAGACACCCCTTCCTTAATAACTGTATTTTATGTGGTCAGTTAAACACTTGGTAGAATGCCTAAACCAATGGCATCTTGTTTTGGGCAGTGCAATTTTTCCATAAGAGAATTGTCTGATGGGACTCTACTTCAAGGTTCCCATTCCTGATATGGCCATATAGGCTTATGAGTTGCTTCAAAGTAGGAGACTTCAGTGGGAAGCTATACCATCTCCAGTGGTTTGTTATCGATTTATTGTTTATTTGGGACTTATTCGTAATGCACAGATAAAATGCACCTCAGATCCCTTTGCTGTTCCTAACTTGTGGGGAGCTATGTGTGCCTGTTTGTAGGCTCTTAGGGAAACAGTCATTTTTCCCATACAACTGATGATGGTTGCCCTAATTCTGCAACAGACCTTTTCTGGTGCTTACAGTTTCAGAAACAGTCTCACTTTTAGTAACAATTCGAAACGGTGTTTGCATAAAGTGTGTATTCCCAGCCTTGTTGGAGGCCCTCACTCAAATCTTGATCATCACTGGCCAGTTCCGAACTACACAACCTCAGAGTTTATTGCCTACAGGGACCATACTTGTGGGTGCTAATTGTATTGCAACACTGTAGCCTCCCGGTTTTGTGACCTAAACTATGGGACCAGTTATATCCTATCTGGTCTTCTTTGAACATTCTCCATTTTAAATACCATTGACCAGATTTAGAGTAGCCGCAGTAACTGAACTGGAGATCTTTATTTTTTTATTTATTTGATTTATATTGTGTAACATGTCACAAAGGATTCCACTTGGCAACCCTTACAGAGTCAGGTTTGCAAAGCCAATAACTTGGTTAAATAGAGTGTAATAATACCTGTGGTGATTGACAAGAGCTTCTAAGGCCAGTGCTCAGTAAGCACTGACTGCCTTAGGACCCTGCTTCCATTCCTAAGTTGTTCTGTCTCCATTGGGTGGTGAGATGAGCTGGCTAGTGGGTGGTATGCCACTACATCACCCTCAAGTACAGCGGTAGTAACTACATCGAGGTCACTATTTTGCAGCTGCTGCATAGGGAGTAGTATTACATAAAACTTTGCTGGCAAGATTGTAATGTACATAGAGTACACATAACCGCTAACTATGTAATATGGGCCTGTGTTGCCATTTAGGGGTTTTGGTGAAACTTAAAAAACTTGTAGCCGAAGGCAGGGTGTATATAAATGTCACCTGAACCCCGAGATGGCAATAAAGGCGCACATTACACATGTTACCTGTTATGTATTTTGGATATTACATTAATTATTAATTGATTTTAGCACTATAGAAAGCTTTGGAGCTTTTGCCCATCTTCCGTTTAGTTTTCATTGTTTGCCTGAGACTGCAGTTATGTCTGTTAGTGTCTGAGAAATGTGTGTTTTTGTTTGGGATAATGTGGTAATTTTTAAAATGTGTTTTATGCAAAAAGGTGTATTGTAAGTTCAATGCAAAATGCGTTGTAAAGTAATTAAAAACGTGTTCTAAAATGTACTTTCCTTTTGTATTACATTGACACAATAGATTAGATTTCACAAGACACATCTCCCCCCTTTCTCCCCCCTCCAACTACACCTTTCCCCAGCCCACTACAGCAATACAGCAATAGCAGGAAGTTACCCATGTAATGCAGTATTCACCAAGAAATATCCTGAGATCATTGGACGACCCCAGTTCTGTGTTTACTGTGTTCATACTAGGGAGAATTCATTCAGAAAGAAGACGAAATGCCGTGTTAACCACCAATTTGCCTTTTTAATTTGTATAGGGGAGCTAAATATCCTTTAAATTAAATAGGCACTGTGAATTATGGGAAATAATTCACAATGAAGACCCAATTTTTTAGAGTATGAGCTTTGAAATCTCTGGCAAACATTAAATAAGGAGGCTTACCCATGTAGTATATACGCACACACTGATAAAACAAGGTTAAAGTGAAGTTCAGTTAGATTTGGTTGTAGCACAATATATAATGGAATGGGTTAAGACCGTTAGTTGTTTTAAATGTTAATAATTACTTCTACTTACCTGGGAAGTAATGTCCTAGGCAATGTAGTGATTCCCAAATTAAAGGCAGGTAAGTTTTGCTACGATAATTTCCGGTGTAATGGTTTTACACCAGCTAGTCAATTCATTGTGACTATTAAAGAAGTTCACATGATGGAGAAGAAATCATTACCTTTAAGGCACGTTTTGAATTACATGCTTGTGAAGTTTGATATCCCCTTTGGTTTTGAGTGCTAGCATAACTCCAGCACCAGTACCTTCCCCACACTCTTTAGCACAATGACTCTCAGGACCGGTTGAAACTGTTGGTGGTCTTCCCTGAACTGTATCCTGTGACCGGGTCATCTATCATCGCCGTCCTGTTGCTCAGATACATGGACACTGGAACTTTGACTTGTGACCACTTGCTGGCACTCTAAAATAATGACATTGTTGCAAGTGTGAATCCCAGTTTGTCATGAGAGGCTGAGAAACTGGCAAAATGCGTACATACCATGGTAAACTTGTATACACTGTAGTAGAAAATATGTCACTATGCCCTATTGAACTTGTATACATGTAGTAGAAAATCTGGCACATTGCCCTATTGACTGATAATTCTTCACAATGTCCATGCTAAAATTTGGAGCCTCGATCAGAGGATTGCAACATATGGACCAGTGTTGTGTACTAAATGTTGTGTGTGGTCTTCTGAATGCTCAGGTGATGATGTATAGAAGAGAGGCTGAACTTTTTTGGCACTGATAACACCATTTATTTTTTGGCACTGATCACACCAATTCTCCAGCATTTTACCTTTCAGGGATTCAAATGTTTGAATTATTCCTCATCATGATGATGGCAAACCTCTGAAATTGATGTTTACGTAGCATTGTATCTTTATGCTCAACAACATTGAACTCGCTTATAAACTACATGAAGTTAGTCTACCTCATTATGTGACCTGAACTTCGGCCAGTCAGGTGCCAAGACCCACAGCTCTTCCCGACAGAAGCTTCCAGCTGCCACATTTTCTAACACACATGCAGTGATAGGGAATCCCTTGAATGTCTGTGTCCATTTGAGCTTTTCAAGTGTTTTTCTGTGTTGGTACGGTTAGAGTATACTGTCTTCCTTTAATTTTCTTTGAGAATTTTCCAACAGACAAAAGCTTCCAACGGGAATGCCTTCAATAGCGTCCCATCGTGCTGTGGGCGATTAAGCCTATGACACCACTGGTGCAGGTGCCAGTTGGGCTTGTTAAAGCATGATTCAAGATCTATATCGGAGGTTACCACTGTGCCCCTGCACTACCACAGCCTGAATTTGTATCTACTCTGCAGCCTCCTATTCTGCACCCTAACCCACCAACATCTCAGGGACAGCCAATTCAACATGATCATCCACCTAAGACCACCATTAACTGTAGCACAGCCATCACTGGAGAGAGTAGAGAGTGATGTTGATGAGATCATGAAGGAGGTGTTGACAGTAGCAATCTGCACAAAGATGATTTAATTGGGCGTAACTATGGCAGTGGTATGGCTGAAGTTGATTATTGTGCCAGTGTTGATGCATTTGCTTACCACAATGCATAATCAGCTGTCAAAGATTCTGAATGGGATCAATTTACTGCGCCTGGCGATGACAGCCCATGCCTATGGAATCTCCACCAGACTATGCTTGCAAATTTCTTGTGCCGATTGAAACACATTTAAATGATTCAGCCTTCCAATATCTACTGTAGAGAAATCATGCTTTCTCTTCAGAGAAATCTCGCAGATGGGCGACAACAATCCCTATTTATTTTTAAAACATTTGTATGATTTTCCAAAAACGATTGACATTTGATAACATGCATTATTCATGTAAGTGCATTACTGAAATCGTTACAGGTACTGCTAAGAGAAATAAAACCCAGAAAAGTTGTCCATAACATATAGTCCAATGAACTAGAGTGTTGAACTATGCCACGCTTCGCTGCCTGTGCTGCAGTGTACTCAGTAGGCATCTTGGAGTGGGGGTGGGGAGAAAGATGGAAGATCACAGGGCCCTTGCAGGTGCAATAGGTATCTCAATTCCCAAATATTGACTTGCAGACAGTAGCACACTCATGCAATCCAATCCATTTGTAACCTGTGATTTGCCCATCACCACTGATCTCCTGGCTGTTGCATCTATGCATCTTAGTGTCCCTGCTTTGCTTGCAGCTTTACTCAGGCAGTCGACCCTCCTGTCCTCTGAATTCTGCTGATATCTCCTTCCAGTTCCTTGTGTGTTAATGTCTGCCCTGGCCTTTGAAGTTGTCCTTGTGCATTGAGGCCAGCTCAATGTCAGTCCACTGCAGCACGGAGTCGGGCCATTACTACCGTCACAGGCCTGGAGGCACATTCCATGCCACAGTTATGTCCCATTTAGCAAGTATCAATGCTTTGCTGAGGAATTTACAGCCCATTTTAGTGTTTTGGAGGCTGTGGGAAAAGACCTAACAGACAATATTTCGGGTTAAGCACAGCCGCTCCGTTTTAGGTGCTTTCTAACTTGCCTGCCACGTTGCCCCAGAACTCCACTATGGTGGGACAAGTCCACATCGTGTGGAAGAAATCGGCTTCCGGTGCGTGACATCTTGGGCAATTTCTATCTGCAGTGGGCTATATTAGACCTATTCTCTTGGGGGGTGAGGTACGCGTTATACAGGAAGAGGAATTGTTATAGTTTAAATCTTGTGTTCCTTAACACTGTTATAGAATCTCAACACCCTCTCTCATTGGTTATCAGTGAAAGCTGCCCCCACGTCCTGAGTCTATTTCATGCATAAAGAACCAAGGTCTCCATCAAGATCCTCCTATATGGCCTTGTATAGTCTTGTGATTTTCTTCTTTGTGGACCCCATGTCTTGCTTGAAAGTTGTGGTTGCGTGCTTGTTCCGCTGTGCAGCTCTCGCCCAATGTTTGTGTTACCCCATAGTTGAGGAATAAGCCTGTGGGTATCTTCATCTCCCTGATATCTTGAAGCTATGCTGTATTGCTCCCTGATCTCAATTTCATGATCACTACCCTTCAGCAGAACCTTGATAGGCACATTGGGTGAGTAGATCCAAAGGTTGCCAGCAGCAATAGGACTCCGTGAACGTGACCCACACCCCTTGTCGGTAGGTCCCCCAGAACAACATCCTGTGTCCATCCACCCCATTCCCATTGTTCCTCGGGCAGAGGTGCTTCTGCTAGCCCATGCGCAGCCCACTGAAGCTTGGCGGTCATTTGGTAAAATATAAAGGTAGGAATTTCTAGGATTCCTCAGGAGACAAGTAGTTTTATTTTAGCGAGGGACACTGTGTGTCTTCACTCTCCCCAGATTAACAGTGTGAGTAGTAAGTCAAAGTCTTTGTAATAACACTTGTATTTAAGGTTGGCGAAGGAGTATAGCATTCTGAGTGGCATCACCAATTTGGTAAGCGCCCCTCTCTCCATTACACTCCGTAGCAATTTCAAACGGAAGCCAACCTGTTCTTTCCCACATCAAAAGCTAATTCTTTGTCCTTAATTCATCTTCGATGAGATTAGATCATGGATGACGCACAGCATCTGCATTTTATTTTTGGAAGTTTTACATTGTGTGAACTTTGCCCCAGGGCATACGAGCACTTCATAAGAGACACAGATTAGTTACACGTTTTTATTCTATCCAGGGAGATTTATATGGGATTCAGAAGATTCTGAGCTGAGGTTAAGATTCAAACCCTATTTCTCCATGTTACATGGTCTGCAGCTTCTGCCCCTACCTACATCGCCTCCCATGACACCTCAGCTGGTTTTGAGGAACTTGAGCAGAGCCAGAACCACTGCAGACATCTGGCTCGAGTCTGGGAACCTCAGTCACATTTAGTTAATACCGGCACATTCATCTGGACCGGTGGATAAAATAATGTGGCTACTGAGGGGGCCGGCACAGACAGGATTCAAAATGGGGATCTCACTTGAGCAAGCAAAAATAAACCACATCCTACCAGCAGGACATCCTCCACAGCAAAGAGGCAGAACATTAAGGGCTTTATGCAGGCAGGCTACTGCACAGGAAAAGACAAGCCTGCCGTGCTGCTCTGGACCAATCAGATATCTGCAGACTGCCTGCATGATTATGACTTGTTGTTTTTCCTGAAAATAACTGATGAAAGGCATAGCTGGGTCAACACACATGGGACTGCAGCACACTCTATCTGATCCAGAAGGCTGTAATAATTTATTACTTAAGCATCATGTAAGACCAGAGAAACTGAAGCAGGCTGGGCGTGACAGAACCTGGCCTTCTGTCTTACTATATAAAAAGCCAACAGCACGTGCTTGTGACCCCTCCCTCATGTGTCAATATGACAAATCATTTTTTCTGGGCAGGTTGTAGCACCAGTTCCCTTAGGCACTGCCAGAAAACCAATTTAAAGAATGCAGTTTAAATCGTGCGAACTGCATTTGTTTGTTAACCTCGTTAGTTCTTCATACAGGGGGCGGGGTGGGGTCCAGGAGCTAATATGCATGGTTAATGCATTTTAGTGCGGTGATGCGGACACCTGCACTAAAATGCGTTAGCTTAACTCCTGATGCGTGGTACTTGGCAGGGCTGGACAGTGCTTGTAAATCATACACTTGTAAGTACTGCACATGCTCAGAGGTTAATTTAGATGAACAGCCTTTGCAGCCTGATTTGCTGGATTAATGTTTAGGCTAGCTTAAACTAAATTACAGCTGTCTACCATTTTAGGCTGCTAGACCACGCCCCCATAACAATTCCTATCCTTGACCGAGTATTGGAAGGTGGCTTGCTGATGAGAAAACCTACAATTGTAGTAAATGTATCTTAATTTGAGAAGAAATATGGGGCTGCAGATATCGCTCTCCCCTGTATCCTTCATCGAGTTAAAGCAGATTTGGTTGTTTCATCTGTGGCACAGCACTAATTGAAGAATCTTTCTACACATTGATCAACCACGCCTTATAAGGAGGGCTGAAAATTAGATTCCATGGGAAAGCACATCAATGTGTTTTAGGCATACTTTGTCTGGATTGCCAGTGCCGCCGCAGTTGTGGTCGGGTATGATCGCCTTCTTCTGAGTGGCATTGTTACATTTGGTAAGCTCTTGGAAAAGGATAGGATTCGATTGAGAGCAAGTTTGATGGGTGAGCAGGCCTCCGCTCCGTTGATAAATGTAAGGGTGGACTCTTCTATGTGTTTGTTTTGACAAATTGGAAACCTCGCAGTAATGAGATGGTATTGATGGCTGTAGAGTAAGGCTATTTGACCAGAAGAGTAGTCTAGGATTATGATGGCCACAATTCATGAAGAAAGCTGATGAAATTCCTCAAGCAATTGACTGATACAGAGACGCCCAGATCCTTGAAATCCATGCAGAGTTGTCAACCTTTTATAAGCAACATCATCACAGTGATTTTTCAGTAGGACACCAATTTCTGTCAAAATAGACAATATAGAACTAGCGGATATCACTCGTCTTTTTGCAGCAGCGTGGCCAATCCACCAAGCAAGGCTGAAATTAGGACATAACCAGACATAAAAGTTGGAGATAAACAGAGCCTGACTTAAACTGGGAACTTTACCTATTTCTTGACTCTGCCAGTGGGAGGCAGGATAATTTATTTCTTAAAAGATTCAGAAAATATAATATGAGCAAGATATGTGCTGGACAGTGTCAGACAAGGACGTGTTCTACAATTTCTAGAGAAACCCCCACCTCATCATCTAAGAAAAATAAGCATAAATATAAAAATAAATAGTATGGGAAATCATTGTTTCTACAAAAAAGAACTGTTGTGGAGATGCCAGCCTTGGAAAATGGTCAAGAATTATATTTGAGGTTCTTCAACATACTGGGGATTGGCGGGCAGTGCTTGATCTGTGTGTGGCACCTCTGTCAGGAAAATAACCTGAGCCAAAGGATTGACCAGGTGCAGATGTGCTAGCTTAATTACTCCCTAGTCTTGCATGCACAGAATGAATAACAATCCTGCATCAATGCACTAGCAAGGGGGAAAGGGAAATGGGAGAGAAAGAAGACTCCTTCAGTGTCAGGTGCCTTCCTATTCTTCTTCAATTCGCTTCTTATGGGAACCCAGCTGAGGTTTCCTTTTTTTTTTCCTACTGAAGAAATATTAATGCAACTATATGAAGGAAACAAGGGAGCACTACATAAATATCCAAATTAATTTAACAATTGTTAAACATCCTCTTATATTCACTTTTTACAATTCAATTATTCACTTATACTTCATATACCTTACTGAGTCTGTGGGTAGCTTCTCTCTAAAGTTGTGTTAAATCCTTATATAAATCTATACATTCATATACATTTATTCTTGTATACCTCTTGAAATTTTCTGTGCATATGATCAGTACAGTGTCCAATCATATGGATATGTATATTTAAAGCTCTTGAAGAAAAATGGAAGAGTTTCTCAGTCAGGATTTAAATCAAAAGTCACTTTATTCAATAGAACATACTAAGTTAGTTCAATTAACAGTTCTATTGTATTGTACTCTTTCTGCTCTTCTTCCTCAAACATCAAGTCACGAAGAATTCTCCTCAGAAAATCATTATTTCGTGGATACTTGTTTCTTTTCACAAAACGCTATTTCCTAAAATAGGGAATTACTCCTGGTGTGCACATCCTAACTTAAGGAGGTGGAGCCTCAAAATACGGAATTCTCCAGTATTGTATCTTTTATAGATTTACATGCTTGAATCTTTCCCCGTAGTCTTGGTGGGTGTCCCACGGTAACAGTAAAATAGCAGTATTAAAACTCAACATTCAAATGCCCATAGGAGTTCACTAGCCTTTAGCAACCTATTACCATTGTTTTAAAACATCCAAACTCCAGCCAATCAGAGCATAGACCATAGAGTCTCCTTCCCCTGCAGGGCCACCATACCTCAGATTTCTTACTGCACGTCGTGTGTTAGGGAGTATCCATGAGCTCTGCTCAGTCACAGTGTTTCTACTGTTGCCCTTTTAAACTTCCAGCTAGCAGTTCATTTCTTCACTTCATATCTTCTTCTGAGGTACAGGCCAGGAGTGTGAGTACCTATTTTTTCTTCATTATGTCAGAGTCTTAAAAAGGGTTGTTTAAGCCCTGTAAGACTTGTGGGAAGTCCAGACTATATTCTGAGGACCCACATAAGGAGTGTCTTTATTGCCTGTATCCGGGCCACAAGCCCAGAGAATGCAAGTACTGTCGTACTTTCTCCACAAAAACTCTCAAAGACCGTCAGGGTAGGCTGATACTCTGGTTGCAAAGGAAAAAAGGAGCAAAAGGCTCTGACTCTGATCACGAAGGAGAAGCCCAATACCTCCTCCAGAAAAAGAAAGGAAGAAGGGTCTTCCTCTTTGCTTAAAGACCCTAAAAAATCAAGGTCCCAGAGTAAAGAGACTGTTGAGGAAAAAAGGGCTAAAAAAAAGACCAGCCCGGTTCCTCTTCTTCTCACCAGAGGTTTGGTTCTGCTCCACCGTTGATGCCTCATGCTCTTTCTAGGGAATCCTCAGCTGAGAAAACCCCTCGTCGACGATCCAGTCGACAAAGAAATCACAGTCTACAGCCTCCGTCTCCACTGGATCTGGCACTCCGTCGACAGTTTCGTCAGCGACTGCGACTACGCGGACGGTCAAGACAATGCTTGCGACTTCGTCAACGACGGCAGTGGTGGTGTCACTGTCGACGGCTGCAGTTAGACTGTCGACCATTCAGCAGGTTTGATCACCGCCGGCGACTCTTCAACCGCCGCAGACGGTTATAACGTTGACGATCCCATCTACGACTCTGTCGACGAGGGAAAAAGACAGTCTGCTTCTAAAGCCGATTCCGTCTCTTCTGCAGGATTTTTCAAAGATTTCTCCATTGCCTTCTACTCGTCTCCTGGATTTCCAGGAATCTTAAGATGATGGTCCTTATGGCCCTGCATACAGTCCCTCACAACTCCGAGTTAAGGGCCACGACTCGGAGGAAGAAGAGGCAATGGATGATCCACCTACTTATTTGGAGGGGGATTATTCTTTCTCTGATACAGGGTGTCCCAGTGTTCAACGTTTGGACACATTTCAGGATGACTACCCTTACGAGGAACAGGAAGAACAAGCTCAGGAACCCTCCATTAATATCCCTGTTTCATTAGTCACTGACCTTAGGTTGATGCTAAATGATTATTACAAAAGGTTTCCTGAGGCGAGCTGTGCTCCGCAGCCGCCTCATACCCAGGAGGTTCCCGTGCCTTTTCCTGTGTCGCTGGCTGCGCCCCCGTTTCCAAAAAGCAAGCCAGTTCCGCCACCTGTGCAAATTCATTCACAAACACAGGATGATGATGATGACCAGCAACTAGAGGAAGGGGGAATTGTAGTTGGACCCGGATGTCCATGATGAGTGGGACGACTACGTGGCTCCTTCTCCACTTTCACCTACTCCGCCTCTAGCCGACTCCCCGCCTGCAGGTATGAGCGGGTTCCACGATCTGCTGGAACGCGCTTCTTGGCGCTTTGACCTCCCTATTCCTGCCAAGCTGACGAAGAGTTTCTTATACGATTTTAAACCAATGATGCAGTGCTCCACTTGATCCATTCCTATTGTAGACTACCGATGGCAAGAGGGTCTAAAGTTGATGAAGACGCCAGCTTCTATCCCTGCGGTGGTACCGAAATTGGACAAGAAGTACTGATTGTTCACCCTCCGCCTGATTTGGTTATAATGCAGGCTGCTCAGAGGAGATCTAAAAAATCATTCTTCTCCGTGTGCGGCTCCACCTGACCAGGAAGGGCACATACTAGACAATATCGGCAAAAGATTCTCCGCTTTGGCAGCCACTGGCATCGGAGCCTCCAACGCCAAGGCTATCCTCGGGAGGAATGACTGCCAGATGTGGTCTGACATCTCTGCCTTGCTGGAGTTTCTTCCCGAGGACAAGAAGAAGGAGGCAAAGGAGCTGCTTTTGGAAGGAGAGCCTCTTCCGAGATGATTGATGTGGCTCTGGATATTTCATCGACCTCCTTCAGGCAGATGGCGGGAGCAGCGGTGTTGAGATGACAGAGGTGGCTGAAGGCTACCACATTCCGCCCTGAGGTTCAGGCCAAGGTATTGGATATGCTGTTCAACGGCGAATTCCTCTTTGGCTAGCATGTGGATGAAGTGCTGCAGTTGATCAAATCGGATATGGATACGGCTAAATCGCTGACAAATCTGCTGCAGAAAAAGTTTGCTTCCTTCCGGGGAAGAGGCAGAGATCAATATCTCTCTCGACCTCTGCTCCAGCAACGTTTTCAGCCCTAATATCAGCAGGGTTTTAGTTCTCAATTCACTTCACAGCCTTTTCGGCCAACCTCAACACCAGTTTACCCTAGAGCAACGGCAAATCGGCGCCCACCATCAGGGGGAAGGGCTCAACACTCCAACAAGAGAGAATGAGGATCCGCAGGCCCCTGCTACCGTAGTCCCACTTCAATTCGGCCCGCTTGCTCCAAATTTTCATTCAATGGAAACTCATATCTAAATGGGTGTTAGACTTATTCCGCCACAGTCACACCCTGGAATTTGTTCAACAGCCCCTGAATTTGCCTCCACGAAGAACTTCCCATCGACATGTGCAAGTCCTCAAGAAGGAGGTCAGATTGCTCTTTTCCAAGCAGGCAATCGAAGAGGTGCCGCCCGATCAGCGCAGTCTGGGGTTCTATTCTCACTTATTCTTAATAAAGAAAAAGACTGGGAAATGGAGGCAGATAATGGACCTTAGGTCATTGAATAAGTTCACCAAATCTCAACCCTTCAGGATGTTGTCGCTCCAGGAAATCTTGCTTCTCATGGATGCGGGGTACTACATGTCCTCCTGGATCTTCTGGACGCGTATTTCCATGTTCCCATACATCCAAAACATTGTCATTTTCTCAGGTTCGAGGTGGCAGGGCACCATTATCAATTCAAGGTACTACCCTTCGGGTTAAAGTCGGCTCCAAGAGTCTTTACCAAATGCTTGGACCCAGTGGCGGCTTTTCTGCGAAGAGCCGGTCACTAGATATTCCCTTACCTGGACGACTGGTTAGTCAAGGCTCCATCACTCCAGGCTGCCAGAAGATCGACAGACGCCTGTGTTCGACTCTTTCACTCCCTGGGTCTCAGAATCAACCGGGAAAAGTCCTCTCTGGCTCCTTCCAGGTCAATAGTATTCCTAGGAGAAAATCTGGATACCACACTTTAAAAAAGCCTTCCCAACAAAAGAAAGGATCTTGCGCCTCCAGAAAATAGTACAATGCCTGTCCACAAAAAAGTGTGTTTCAGTAAAGACATACAAATCAATGCTAAGTATGATGTTGTCCTGCATCCCGCTGATTCCGCACTTTTGCCTAAGAATTAGGCCTCTTCAGGAGCAGCCCGATGTTCAATGGACTCAATCTCAAGGCTCATTCGAAGACATCATTTCAATCACACCAGTGATTACTTCAGCAATGTACTGGTGGGCATTCAGAGACAACCTTTCCTAAGGTTTTTCCTTCCTCCCGACAAAACCAAAGTTGGTAATGACGGACGCTTCCATGGACGGGTGGGGTGCCCACCTGCAGGAATTACAGATCCATGGAAGGTGGTCTGCCCAGGAATCACAGTGTCACATAAATATCTTTTTTTAATAGCAATAACAGATAAGAGAGGGAGTGAATTACCAGGGCCATGTTGTAAAGAAGTACATTTCCAATTCTAGAAGTAAATTTCCAATTCTTCAAGTACAAGGTATCTGTAGCTATGAATCTCTTAGGTTCATATCAAAACATTTTACAGGATTCCATTTGAATCAGAATATCTCTCTACCAACATTCTTTTCAAATCCTGCCACTGCAGCAGACGAGACAGTTCATTCTCTGGACATTAAAGATGTGTTGAGTTGTATCTACAAAAGACCAAGTATTTTCTTCTACTGGACCTGCTTATTCATAGCTTGTGGCCCTTCAAATAAGGGTAGACATTAAACAAAAGTCTCTAGCTATATGCAGTGTGTCATTTATAACACAGGCTCACATCTCTATCAACAAACCAGTTTCTGGAAATATTAAGGCAAATTCAGCAGGAATTATGGTAGCCACAGCTGGTCTCATTGCCGTAGTCTCACTTAAAGAAATCTGCAAATTAGTGAACAATGCACGCTTTCATGAAGCATTACTGCCTTGGTGTTCTGTCGAGAAATTAATCAGCGGTGGGAAGGGCAGTGCTACGGAAACTTTTCTTGTAAGCTGCGCCTCATTCCTACCTTCAAATGTTTATTGTATAACTGCTTTGCTAATCTTGATTCAAACAAGTGAAATATAGGACACCTATGAAAGATTCCTTGGTGGAGAAAGAAAAGAGTTGCTTACCTGTAACTGCTGTTCTCCAACATAGATGTCTTTCATAGATTAACATATGACTTGCCTTCCTTCTCTTTCATGAGGCTCCAGCTTAACCTCTTGTACACCATAATGAGCTACAAAAATATGGCAGTTGGAAGGTTCTTTAGGGGAAGAGCTTTAGGTCCTGGCACTAGAGTGGCCAAACTTCGGGTCACATAATGAGGTTGACTGATTGCATGTAGTCCACGGTGGAGTTGAATTATTGAGTGTAAAGGTACACTTCTATGTTCACATTGATTACAGAGGGTTCTTAGCCTGAGGGTAGGGAATAATTCAAACCTGTTAGCTAATTAAAGATACCAGTGCTTGATAACTACATTTACTGGTGAGTAATGCTTTTCCTTGCCAGTTGGCTCTACCGGAGACCAGATGATGTGCTCCCTTGTACTTAATACAGCACTTTGGGAGCAACATTGTGCAGTGCTGTCTCTCTCTCCATCTAGCTCAACAGGTTGAGACACAGACTTCCATTGTGAGAACAGTAACTAAGCGCCTGATTATGAGTTGCTCAGTAATATTCCGACCCATGCGTAAACTCCTGTTTATGCATGGGTCGTAATTTCGAGTTTGAAAGTATTTAACGCATAATTATCGGATGCGTTTAATAACACCACATTCATTAAATTTCATTGGTTAAACCTGCTGAAATTTGTCTGGGGAAAACATACAGTATTTACCTTACCATACAGAATTTGGTGTGTTAAACACCCCATGAACTCGTATTAGGTGTTATGTATTGCACCCAATAAATAATGTACCCTGTGGTATCATTATTTATCAGGGGCGATAAATAACGCCTTAACTCGTAATCGGGCCCTTAGATTGTAGTATATTTTGGGTCATATCTAAACTCCAGAAAGTTGTAGGACTTCCCGGTTGTCTGTGTCTCCTAATTTTCACTCCCCTACTTTTCAGAAAAAAAAGAATTACTGTCTCCCGAATTAACATTGGACTACTGCCCCTTGCTACTTCTTGATTAGCGTACAAAAGAAATAATTTGGTTATCACATGAGAGTGCAGTAGTACTTGAAGCTCTGAAAAAAACGGTGGTAAATAACAGTATCCTCATCGGGCATTGTTCCATTAACCATTGACCGCTCCACAGCCCAGAAAAAAGGCTTCACACATGCTCCAACCATACATGCCATTAAAAAAGTGTAGGAAACAGGCAGGGATGACTGATGACACATGCGTAGGAGCGAACTTGCTTGCGCTGTTTCGCAGTAGCAAGTGGCATATCATTTGGAGAATTGTTCCTTAGTCTAACTGGTGCAGATATTCTCAAACAGTTGTGAAAAAGGCAGAGTAACGCAAGTGCCCCTGAAGCACCTTGAAGGTAATATTTTCAACCAATGTGGCATCTTTTCTTATTTGATACTGGAGAGGAATACTAACCTCCTCTCATGCCCTGTCTTTTATTTGCAACTAATGTTGCTAAAACTAATTTTCAGCATGAAACCAATAAAACGGAACCTAGTAGAATCTATTTTACTGTCTTTGGAGCTTGAAAAAACACACAAATATGATTCTGACATGTTCATGATCATCTACGCTGTTTTTGTACTGTGAGCAATCTTTATTGATAGTGAAATGAAATGAAATTATTATTTATATACTGCCCAAGGGCATCTAAGTGCTGCAAGTGGAACTTGCTTTTGGGCCTTATTGGCAATAACATAGTTTGAGTCATTAGCAGCAAGTGACATACATTTTTACTTGAAAGATATCCATTTTAGTTGCTGTCAAATTAGTAAGGCAAGTAAGCAACATACACCCTCTGGCATCTAGTTTGGGGTTTCAAACGATTAATTGGTAGTTGGAACACATGCTTAAAGAGCTGTTCATGTCTACATATGTTTGAAGAATAATCTTCCCTTTTCTCTCTTGGCAACACACTTCAAAGCCAGGAGGAAACGGCTTTGAACATCACAAGGGCTCTGAGATATAAAACCAACTAAAGATGGCATATAAGATTTTAGCCATGATGTTGTCTTACTTATGGAGGACATACCCATTGGAAAGTGGCCTTCTACTGCACCCTTAGCTTTTTTAGTCTTCTTTTTAGAATGATTCTCTATTCACTGACCCTCCCTCCAAAATGAAATCCATGTCCACTGTATTCAAGATAAAACCGCTACAGTTCCTTTTTCATTTTCTGAGGCTTGTACCTATGGACACATTATGCCTAGAAATATTGTGGACAACTACACCTCCCATTTTGTAAGTAAAGGATTATGGAATCAGCACGTGTGGAAAAAACGATCATGGGTCTTTGACATCGCTATGTGTAGTTTAGGCAACTTTTCTGATACCATTACTATGTGATGATCTTCTCTTAAATTGCATTTTGGAACTAAATGGCAAACAATACTACAATTATAAGTAATGTTTTTTTTTTTTAATAAGTCTGCATCCTTGGGCCAGTGTTTTATTTCACAGTCAGCATTTTTATTTGCTGTGGATTTCAAACTTCTTTTTATACTTTCTCACAATTATGATGTAATTGTGTTCAGTCTTCAAATTGGGTATTTTCGTAGTAAGTAAATAGTTTGTTTTAAAGAATATCTTATATCATCAATTGGAAGTCTTCATAATATGATTGTTTTATTATTAAACAAAAAGTAAGACTTGATGACGAGGGCACAAGACAAGGAAAATCAATACACTTCACTGTGTGAACGGAGTAAAATAAAACAGTCTATAAAAGACTGATGACGTTTATTAGACAAAACCTTAAAAGTTATTAAATTCACACTTACATGCAGGGTTAGCAGGAGCCATATTGGATATTGATCTTCAGCTCCATTAAATTTGTTGTTCTAGTAACCAAAATTTCGTAGTTAGTGAAATCACTTAAAGGTAAAGGATGTAGGTGTTTTTGCCTTCCTTTTCCCAGGTTTAGATTTTGGAAGATTTGATATAAACTAGGTGATACTTTTCACATTTCCCAAAGTCACAAAGCGTAGTACTACAAAAAACAATTATTTCAAATGCACAGCTAATCACACACTACTCCATTTCGCATCCTACATTCTATTTATCAGATGTTTCTTATTTGAAATCTCTTTAGAACCAGAAGAAGCACACAGTTTTGCCACTTGTTACATGTGATGATCAACGGGCGTATCTTCAAGCACATCCACCGAACGATTCAACGGATCCTGTTGCCCAGGTTGTTGTCAAAGGCACAACTGATGACAAAGAGCTGCGAGTCAATGCTGTAGCAAAGCTGAATCAACATTATGGTGTCTCATCTTGCAGCCAGAGGGACCAGGAAGCTCTGCAGGATCTGATGGAGCTAGCAGGGGAAGGCATTACTCTCACTCAGTGGAAGTTGGCTGCTGATCAGAACCCATTAATAGAGTTTTCAGGTACGGTTTACCCTGTTTACGTAATTTTGTAGAGGTTATTGATGGCAGGCTGTGGGGATCCAGAGAACTTAATGGAGAAGAAGTACGAATGTACCAGGAGAAATAAGGGTGTTCAGGGAAAATCAGACCTTGTAATAAAGAAACCATTGGACTGGACCAGCTCAATGAGGATAGCAGATAAGAGACTAACACAGTGAGGAGGATGTGGATGTGGCAGGCTGTGGGGATCCAGAGAATTTAATGGAGAAGAAGTAGGAATGTACCAGGAGAAATAAGGGTGTTCAGGGAAAATCAGACCTTGTAATAAAGAAACCATTGGACTGGACCAGCTCAATGAGGATAGCAGATAAGAGACTAACACAGTGAGGAGGATGTGGATGTGGCAGGCTGTGGGGATCCAGAGAATTTAATGGAGAAGAAGTAGGAATGTACCAGGAGAAATAAGGGTGTTCAGGGAAAATCAGACCTTGTAATAAAGAAACCATTGGACTGGACCAGCTCAATGAGGATAGCAGATAAGAGACTAACACAGTGAGAAGGATATGTTGAAGAACTGAAAAGGAAACCAGGGTAAGAGAACAGCAGCTACTCTCAAATTGGGCAGCCAGCTGGAAGTACACAGCAAATAAATTTAGGTTAAGTAGGCACTGGTGTGCGGTGTGGGCCTTCCCCAGGATAGATGGTTTGGATCATGACTAGTGACTAATGTTCATATCTTCTGCCAGAATTAAGCCGATCCATTCGGTATATGAATGTTATGGTTGTAAATGTAAAATCTAAAAAAAAATAGGTTAAATAGGAGGAACCACTGAGTAGAGCAAGGGAAGATGAGAAATACAGATGACGAGGAGGTAAAGACTAAAGGCAGAGTGAGGAAGAACAGCTGGCATAAGAGGGATGCTTTGAAAGGTGTGGAATGCTGATAAGAGCCAGCTGGAAAAAGACGGATCGAGTAACATATAGGGTAGGGAATGATGAGTGTTCAGGGAACCCAGAAAGTGCTTCTTTAAAAGAGCTAGAAGAACACATTCAGAAAAAGGGGTGATCAGAAGTAGAAAATGGGAATATCTGAGGTGAACTAATAGAAGACTATGAACTCATTGGGAAGTTGGCCCATATTGGAGAAAGACAACTGCCATTGATCGAGAGTAGCAGACAGACAGAAAGCAGAAACGTCAGAGGAAAGAAGGCTGCTAAAATTAAAAATCTGCCAGAAGAGATGTGTTGCACCTGGGGTGTTGTAACTGGTATAGATTTTTTAAGAGTGGAAGAGACTAACTGCTAAGTAGATTGATGAGAAATCCTAAAATCGGGTAATATAGGGGAACATAGGAAACTGGTGGTAGCTTTAGGAAAGTCTGGAAAAAAGCCAAGAAAATCAAAGAGGGCAGGAACTTCAAAGGAGAATAGTAGCTGGAAAAGCTCCTGTAGCAGAACATACCAAAGAAGAGAAGACATAAGAAAATAGATTGAATTTTAGTGTAGAAGTATTTGTGATTACCTTTGCACTGAATGCTATATGGGAAAACAAATATTAAAGCTGCTACAAATACTCTAACCACTGTAGCAGGTGGAATTATGTTATTTCTGATATTAACATCAGTCATTGGGGTATCTCTTCGAAGAGATGTATGCTAAAACAGTATCAATAATGCTATTTGAATGTTACATTCTGTGGGGATCTAGGAGAACTTATATGTTCATAGCATTTGTGGCTGTAGATATACATGTTTAGAATACTCCTGCCATCTAGGGTTAGGCTCGGACGTTTTCAGATTGTTTTTGGTCAAAGAAGTCTCTTGAGATACAAGATATGATGTGAGTCCTCTTGGTGGTGCACAGTGCGCATGGACACCAATGACAGGTTAGATTGCTTTCCCCCCCATGGGGTTCGTCCATCCACAGAGTGGGCTCAGGAATCGTCATGTCTGGAGCACATTCTGTGTTGTTGAGCGAGTCTGACGACAAACAGATAGAGGACATTGAACTGGCTCCGACACTGACCCTCACATTAAGATCACACCTAAGGCTACAAGTATATCCTCAGTCCTTGAGGGTCTCATCACCAAGTCAGGGATCCATAAAAAGTCCCACACAGAGGCAGAGCACCGCTTTCAAGGGAGTGAGGTGTCGAGCCCCGAGCATGTACGCCAAGACAAAGCAAGCCAAGGGCGACACCACCTTTGGGCTCTGGTTTGTAGTGGCAAAAGAATTTACAGCCTAGCGAGCTTCCATCCAAAAGCATTGAGCCCAATGACTCCATTGGTACTGATACCCTAATGCCAAGGGTGAATCCAACCTAGACACCTACATCGAAGCCTAGAGATAAGGATGTCGGGGCTCCGATCTTGGAGAGGCACCAACAGAACCTTGACACCAAACAAAAGCTCCTATTCATCCTCCCAGTCACATGCAAAATCACGGCAAAACTGCCTCCACTGCCGTCTCCTAAATCTTTTCCACGAAAGAGGAGACAGGCCTTCGAGGCAGAGCCTTCTTTTAGGCTTCCCTCCTCTGAGGAAGTGCAAGGACAGGGCCATCAGTCCTCTTCCTTTGTCATACAGTCCACATCCGCCACCCCATCCTCACCCCTACCTCCACCATGCCTATGCACAACTCATCATCTGCTTCCACCCAAATTCACCAAAGGGATCCCCTCTTTTGTATTCAGAGCCAGCTAGCCCCTATGGCTGTTTGCCCCTTATAACCTTCGTCAGGTAAAGTGCCTACTGACAATCCCTGAGATGATTACAATGTCAGTCCTCCAGGTGACTCCGATCTAGAACATTACAACGTCTGAGCCTTACCCCTGATGACACCAGAGCCTATCATGAGGTTATTCAGAGGGCTGCAGCCTTTTACAAGGTTAACATGTCACCGAGGAGGAGGACTTTCTTTTAGAGACTCTTTCCAAATCTGAGCGCACTGTCCAATTCCTTCCCATGCTCCAGGGCATGCTAAAACGTGCTCCCGGCAATTTCAAAAAGCCTGTCATGGTTAGGGTAGTGACCCCAAGGGTGGAAAGAAATTTAAACACTCTCCCAGCGACTTAGCATATATTAAGGGCCAGTTCAACCCAACTCCCTGTAGCTGCACACTGCCGGCAAGCGCGACTCTGCGCATGCCACTGGCAATGCTCCTCCCCCACATTAGGAAAGCAAGAAAATAGATACAGCAGGCAAGGTTGACAGTGGGAACTGCAACTCATTGGCAAATAGCCATTTCGGTGGCACTCATGTCACATGATGACCGGGCACAGGGGGAGGGGATGCAAGAGCTCCCTAGACATCTCCCATAGCAGTACAGGAAGCCTGGGGAGGAGATAGTGTCTGAGAGCAAACTCCTCTCCGATGCCAAGATCTGCCTCTCTATGGGCATCAATATCAGCAAGACATTCAGAGGCCACCCTTGGCTTTGTATCTCTGGATTCAAACCTGAGGTTCAACACTATCTCCGAAAAACGAAATTTATCTGGGGTTGCTGAGCAAGCTGCCACAATCCTCTCAGGTCTCAGTACCTCTCTCTGGCGCACAGGCGCATCTCCAAAAGCTCGTCAGCCCCAGATAAATTTCGTTTTTTTTCTCTACTGATGAAGGATAATATCCAGAAACACATGTGTCTAGAGATTGTCAGCACTACCCTGCACCAACCTTGGTGAAACACTTCAGCAAAAAACCAAGTAAGCATTCAAAGTGAACTGCATTTACCATAATGCTAAGGGGTGAACTGTGCTGGGAGGTGAAGCAGTGTGCTCCCATCCCCCTTCTGTTTGAAAAGGCTTCCTTGAGCCACTGAGCTGACGAGCTTTTGGAGATGCACCTGTGCGCCAGAGAGAGGCACTGAGACCTGAGAGGATTGTGCCAGCTTGCTCAGCAACCCCAGATAAATTTCATTTTTTATCTCTACTGATGAAGGATAATATCCAGAAACACATGTGTCTAGAGATTGACAGCACTAACCTGCACCAACCTTGGTGAAACACTTCAGCAAAAAATCAAGTAAGCATTCAAAGTGAACTACATTTACCATAATGCTAACGGGTGAACTGTGCTGGGAGGTGAAGCAGTGTGCTCCCATCCCCCTTCTGCAGCAATAAGACCACTGGGCATCTGTGATATGGGGCACTGTGTCCACCTCCCACGGCAAGCGCGAAGTCGGTGTTGTGATTGGCGTAGAGTTTTGCATGATGGAGTATAAGCGGGTAACTAATTTAGGCGGTGATGGATTAGTGAGCATATGTTCTAATTCCTTGAGTGTGGAAGGGAGGGATCTGGGAATGTGTTGTGCAGTGTGCGGCAGGACGCACGAAGCTGATAGTAGAAGAATGTTTCTAATGCGGTGGGGGGCACGGGTACGGAGGCCTCGAACTGTGGTATGAAAGTGGCTCCTGTGTAAAGGTCTGAAAAGTTGTAAGGCCTCGCCTGCGGGCGCCCGTTGCAGCGCCCACATCGTGCATGGGTGGTAACTGGGGGTTACCCCCAAGGGTCACAGAGGGAGCATAACGGCAGGGGAGTCCTGCGCATCTCCACACCCTATCACATGCCCAGCGCACACATTCTACAGTGTCAATCTCTGCCCGCTGCAGCTTGTAGGGTAGGTAAAGACCGGTGGACAGGGGCCATGGGGTTGCATGATTGGTTGCGATTGCAGTGTGAGGCTGGAATGGCGTTGGGTAGAGCCAGTAATGAAGGTACTGCGCCTGAGCACAGAATGCGTAAAGTAACCTATCCAGCGTGCCCAAGCCACCCTAGACAAGTGGCAAGGTGAGAAGCTCCCACGAAACGCAGGGCTGCTTGCCCGTCCAAATCAGTGCTATGAGGTTAGATCTTAGTCGCTTCATGAAGGTAGCCGTAAGGGGAATTGGCACATTAAGGAAAAGATAGAGAATTTTCGGTAGAATAATCCTGTTTGCTAACGCTATCCAACCCAACAGCGGCAGCCGAGACCATATTGTTACTCTGTCTTCTAGCCACGTGACAGCGCAACCATAATTGGCCTTCCAAATTTCATCTGGATCGTGACTAAGCCCGATGCCCAAATATCGTACTGGATCAGAGACCCACCAAGCTGGTATTCATTAGTGAAGAGTTTGGTGCCATCAGTAAGGGTAAATATTTTTGGCTTGGACCAATTGACCTGTATGCCTGAAAAACCTCCAAACTTTATGACCTTTCGGGTCACTGGTGCAAGGTTCTCCTGGGGCTTGCAGACGTATAGGATGACATTGTTCGCGTACATGGAGACTATCAGCCCCCTGGTGGTAAAATCAATGCCTTAATGGGCATGGTTTTGTCGGAGACGAGCTGCCAGGGGCTTCATTGCCATGGCAAACAAAATTGGCAGAAATGGACAGCCCTGGTGCGTACCGCAAGTGATTGGGAACGGGTCTGATATCATGCCATTGAGTCATACGCGGACAGTGAGTAGATTCTAAAGAAGTCGTATCTGGTGAAGGAAATGAGAGCTGAGTCCAAAATGTGCAAAAAAAGGGGGAAGAGGTAGGGACCAATCCAGCGAGTCAAATGCTTTCGTGGCATCAAGTAGGGCGGCCACCGTCGACACCTGGGGGTGAAGGTGATGCATAAACACAAATATGGTGAGATTATGTGATGTTGAGTGGCCAGGGATAAACCCAAATTGATCAGGTCTCACTAGCGTGGGAAGGAGGTGGTTCACCAAGAGCTTCACGAAAATCTTGTTATCCACATTGATCATAGAAAGCGGCCTGTAGGAGTTGCAGTGGGAGGAAGATTTATCCGGCTTGAGAAGCGTCACAATGGCCACCTCCCTGAGGGAAGGTGGCAGGGAACCCCTTGTGAGATTCTACAAACATGAAGAGCATGTGAGGTGCAAGGATCAATGCATATTCTTTATAAAAGGCGGTGGGTGAGCCATCCAGGCCTGGCGCTTTGTCGCCCCAAAAGTTTTGGATGACCTGCACTGTTTCTTCCACCGTAAACGGGGACTCTAGGTAGGACCAGTGGGCAAGGCCCAGCCATAATAGTTGGATAGTATCCAGGTATGCAAGCAGCTCGCTCTTGTGGACAGAAGTGGCACTATAAAGCTTGGTGTAAAAGAAAGTCCTCATGCTCAGAAGCCCCAAGGGGGTGGATTGGAGATTTAAGTTGTCATCCAACAGCTCCACCACGTAAGTAGATGCACGCAGTTTGCGGAGCATATTGACTAGGGTCCTCCCAGGGCAGTCACCCTCCGCATTGCGGCGGACCTGTGCTTCACAGTCCAGGAAGTTAGTCTTGCGGACCGCTTCCTCCGAGAATTCTGTCAGTTTGTCCCTGATGACTGCCAATTTGGATGTCTTTAGAGTGGAAATATTTAATCTTGAGAGCGTGAATATCACGTTCTAGTTGTGCAAGTCTCCCACATATGGCCTTTAATACACCTGATTGTTTGGCGATACATGTGCAGCGGATGATCACCTTCAGGGCTTTCCAAAGGTTGGACGGAGAATCTACAGAGCCCACGTTGTGAGTGAAGTACTCAACTATTTCTTTGCAGACATCCTTGCGGAATGCCGTGTCCCGCAATGCCCCAGGGGGGCAGGCGCCAGGAGAACGCGCGAAGGGCCTTCTGAGGAATGAGGAGCTCTAGCAGGACAGGGGCATGATCGGAGAGAGTGCGGTGCAAATGTGCAACCTTTGTGACCCAGGTCTGGATGTCTAGGGAAATTAACCAATAGTCTATTCTGGACCACGCGTTGTGATGTACTGTAATACATGTACTCTATACGGTTTCAGTGTGTGCGTGTCTCCAGATGGCTTGGAGATGACAGTCGAGGATGATCGTGTTAAGTGTAGAAGCAGGGCTGGGGTGAGGGTGTCGGGAAATCTCCAATCGGTCATCTAATATCACATTAAAGTCACCACCCCACAGTATTGCCCCAGGGCCGAGACTGGCTATCATTCGCCAAATCTTCAAGAAGAACCCAGGGTCATCGGTACTGGGGCTGTAAATTACAGACAAGATAACAAGTTGACTATGTAGACTGCCTGCAAGGAGGACGTAGCAACCGCAGTCATCACTAATAGCGTGGCGCAGTTGCCATTGCATGCCTTTGCGTAGTAGGATGGCTACGCCTCTGGCATAGCCAGAGTACAGGGATGTGTAGGATTTGCAGCACCATCTGGTGCACAGCCCTAGGACAGAGGAGTGTGTAAGGTGGAGCTCTTGAAGGAAGCAAGCATCCATCTGGTGTCTGGCGAGATATGCATGTACCAAGCGTGCCTTCCTGCAGTCATTGAGGCCGCGGATTTTCCATGTAAGGCATTTGGTTGTTGTTCTGATGCTATGAATAAAGTGTGTGGGGGGGGATCGGAGTCAGCCGTGAAGTGTGCACTGTGCAGAAGAGTAGGGAAGGAAACCCAGCCCATGCATGTGTTCGGAGAAGGGAACAAGGCAACAACAAACAACAGCTAGAGATAGCAACCCACTTCAACCCCCAAACTTGCTTGAGTGTGACAACCCCACCCCCTACCCCAACATCCCCCCTATGAATATAACAATAAGTCCAGGAAACATCCCTGGAAGCGGAGAGGAGCCGGGCGAATGACCCAGCCAAAGTATGGCAGGGTGGCCGAATGGGTGTTAAACAGGGAGGGTTAGACAGTGGTCCCATTATTGCAGTTTGGCAAATCCGCGGGTGCCGCGACCCCTCGAGGGGCACAGCCGACCGGTCTCCGTCCAAGGTTGTAGGTGTCAAGTGAACATGTTCAGCTCCCCGCACAGGTCCACCTTGGTGAGTCGGGCCCCTCTCAGACACCCGAAGGTCAAACTATTAGTCATTGTCGCTGAGATGGTTCTCTCTCGGGCTACGCAGCAAGTCCCTGGGTGAAGGCTTTTGGCAGTGATATGTTTGGCAAATTTCAGAGCTATTTTGGCGTCGGTAAAAAAGAGAGGTTTTCCTTCAAAAGGAATGCGTAATTTGGCTGGATAAAGAAGGGTGTAGGGAATTCCTGCCTGTTGTAAGAGTCTCTTGGTAGGCAAGAACTACAGCTGAGCGGCTTGCACAGTGGGCTAGGTAAAACGAAAGTACGTTCCCCTGGAATTGAATCTTTTGGCATTCAAGGACCAGCCTCAGGACCGCGTCACGGTC
Organism: Calotriton arnoldi; assembly: GCA_963921515.1. Taxonomy (NCBI): domain Eukaryota; kingdom Metazoa; phylum Chordata; class Amphibia; order Caudata; family Salamandridae; genus Calotriton; species Calotriton arnoldi. The sequence continues at coordinate 463,969 of CAWUFW010010329.1, forward strand.
CCTGTAGTTCAGGAGTCATGCCACGATGGGACGGGTCGGCGCGCCCGGGGGTTTGGGGGGTGGGGGTGGTCTGTCCGAGCAAGCAATGTGCCCTCTCCGCAATAAAGACAGGGGACAGGGCCTCCCTGTATAAGTCGCGAAGCAGGGTCTCAACAAAATCCTCCATTTATTGATGCCAGTGGACTCCGGGATTCCGGTGATCCGGAGGTTATTGCGACCGGACCTCTATTCTAAATCCTAGGTTTTAGCCTTGATAAGGTCGAGTATCTTGTCCATCCGCAAGAGGTGTTCCTTGGAGTCAGCCTGGGCGTTGTCCACGTCTGATATCTGGTTTTCCAGATGGTCTAGCCTGTCTTCATGCTTGTCCACACGTTGCTTCGTGTGATCCTGGCGACTCGTGAGGATATCTAGGTTTGCATTAATAGCTTTAAGGCTGGTCTTTACATCCACAAGAAGTTCTTTGAGGTCGATATCGTGTTGGGCATATCCCCCAGAATGTTCGGGAAGCCTAACACGTGTGCCATTTGCCCTTCAAACTAAGTTTAGACTGACGCGAGTCTTGCCTGTCCATGTTTGGGATACAATTAGAAGGGGTCCAGGAGCAGTGACACGGGCAGTGGGGGCAGTAGTAAAGAGGCTCCACAGGTAAAGGCTGGACTAAGAAATGCAGTACAGATGCACGCGGGTAGCGATTGAAGAATGTGGGTCTCTTCAAAGCCCTGCCACTCCCCGAGCGATAGTCACACACGAGAGGCACAAGCAGGCTTACAGGGTCCCAGGTGTACAGCGAGGAACAATGTGAGCCACCGGGGTAGCAGAGTAACGAAGGAGGTGCCAGCCACAACACCTCGCACCAGGGGGAAACCTCTGGGGAGCGCTGTGATGGGATCCGGATAGCCCAGGAAATGGCACTAGAGGTGGTGGTGTTTATGCCATCCAGCGCATCCAGTAGGGAGTGACGGAGAGAGTATGTCCACGCAATTCCCCGGAGCAAGGGTGGGAGAAGTGTCATGCACTCACCAAAGTCCGGGGATCCGCAGGTCGCAATCCTTTAGCCTCTGTGCCAGCAGGTTGGTGCCGCTCCCCGCTGTGAGGTTCAGAGGAGTGATGGTCTCCACAGGCGGTACCACAGCGCCCACTCAGGAAGGGATAGTGTCCTTGTAGATCTTTGCTGGCGCCACCCACAGTTCTCAGGGGCAAGGCTCTGGCAGGCGCCGGCCCAGCCACGGGGCCAGCCGAACGTATGGACTACACTTCATCCAGGCACGCAGATCACAGTGGCCAGCAGACCGGCAGGGGCTGGGCAGCGGCCCCCGCACCCTCACAGCTCACCACCACAGAGAGGTGTGTCCCCATGACTCCTGGTCGCCCACAGAGGCGGATGGGGCGCTCGCACGGCCCGAGCCGCGCCCCAGTGCTGGTAGGGCACAGCCCGCAATCCTGCACCGCAGCGCACAGCCACAAGTAGGGGCCACCAAAATTCGCCAGCGCCACCCGATCAGGGAGGCCGCGGCAGCAAGTAAGCACTGCAATGGGGTCTCTGGCAACAGGATCAGTGTAGAATAATGAATTCGGCCGGCAGAGCTCTCTAGTGAGGGTCCATCTTGTGGCCCGGTTAGACTCCGCCCACCAACAGGAGGTGGATTTTCTAATGGCAAAGGCTATTTTGACCTGAACTCGATGCAACAGTTGGTAAAAGAGGAGTTCTGTTACAGGCCTTTGCTTTGTGATGAGTGCATTGGCAGGCTATGGGGCTCTTTGGCTCTGATTCTGACCCAGTGTACACAATGGCTATGATATCATTGAGACGGGCAACCTTCTTCCGACCCACCATCTTCCTTAACCCCCCTGGAACAGATGCCAGTGGCAGTCTGTCCCTGCAGAATGCCACTGACCTGGAAACCTCCCTGAAGGTCGACATAGAATGTCCTTCTGGTCCTCCCACAGAGGAAGTTGCCTTATTTACTGCTGTTCTTTGCATGCAGAGGAGAACAGTGCCAACTTTCTCACTGAAATTCTAGAACTGGCATCCTTCACTGTCTTTGCTTCTCTTCAACAATGTGTTGATGGACCCCATTTTGGTTGCGTGCATCAAGCAAACATCTGCCTTATGGTGAACTGTCAAGGCACTTGTTGCCATCATCCAATTCCTTTTTGACAGCTCATTCATCTCCGGAGAGTTTCAGGTTCCAGACTTTTTCTTATAAGCAGAACCCTGACTCTTTTCCTTCCGCTATTTTTGATTGAGAGTTAGAGGATTGAGGCAATGGGGAAGAATGTCTTTTTTTTGGAGCGCCTTGTCCTTTCCTCCACAAACACAAATTGCCTCAAGACCAATGCTCCTGTGCTTTCTGTGAGATGGGGCAAATGGTTGTTCCAAGTCTCCTAGACCATCTTTGTAACAAAATTCTTTGCTCTGGCTTGGATACAGTAGATTCGGTGGAATTGACCATGTGCTCTTCCTTTGCCATTCACTGTCATGCCTAAATGTATTCCACTGGGTTTTGGGTGATGAATAGGTGAATATTATTATTTCAAGAGAATCCTGATTTATTGTTGGAGCACTAAAAGCCAGGTTGGGCTACAGCTCGGCCCTTGGGTTAGCTTACCCTGCTCACCTGTTCCATCATCAGTATCCAGTGCAGTAGACCAACAAGTACTTACAAAGCTCCAGGAAGCGTACTGGCTCCAAAAGATGTATCTCTCTTAGCAAGCCTTTCCACAAAACCACTTTAATCCACTCCTTGGGGATCACTTACAACCTGTATGGAGAAGGGTATCCTGTACTGTAGCTTTGCACGCTGACAATCCATCAACTCAGATCATAGAGTCCTCCAAACTTGTCAAACGCTACTATGCTCTTCCCTTCCAGGAGTCACTGCCTCCCATGCCTCCTTCTTTGTGCCAACTCAGGCGATCATGCCTACATTCTGCAGGAGGAAGTTTGTGTTCTGTTGAGCAAAGGGCTGTGATATTAGTTACAAAGAGCAAGAACCGGCTGGGATGTTGGTTTGTTATTTTCTTGTTCCCAAGAAAGACTAGTCCCATTCTGGATCTACGCTCTGAATACCTTCCTCTGGAGGGAGAAGATCAAATGCTTTCCCTTGCACAGCCTCTTTTGATTCTTGAGCTGGCAGACCGGATGGTATCCCTCAATTTGCTAGTCGCCTGCTTTCACATTCTGATCCTTCAGTGATACAGAAGATACCGGCGTTTCGTAGTGGCTCCACCCACTATCTGTTTACATTCTTCCCATTTGGACTAACGTCAGAGTCTTCACAAAAGTGATGTCGGTGGTTGCGGCACATCTCCGCAGGCCACAGATCTGTGTAGTCACATACTTTGACGACTACTGTTGAAGGCAGAATCGCTGCAGCTAATGTCCGACCAATCTCCATAATCTCCCTGCTTTTCAACCTGGGGTCTTCGATCAGCATCCCAAAGTCCTTCCTTTAGCCTGCCAGTGAATCCTCTTCTGTGGGAGCAAGCTGGTCACTGTCTCACTCAAGGGCTTTATGCCTCCCATATAGAGTTCGGGGCGTTCAGGCTATGATCGAGACATTGCAGAAGATTGCTTTTATTCCCACCCTCACAGTCCTCCATCTCTTAAACCTCCTTGCCTCTTGCATCCTGCTGGTACCCCAGACACAATAGCACATAGAGGAACTCCTGTGATGTCCCTGTTTTCAGTGTGCCCAGCATTGGGGATTTCGTGACACATACGGTTCAGATTTTCCGTGTTATAGCTCGAGGCCTGTGGTTGTGGCTGGTTACGGACCACCTTAAGTACAGGAAGCCATTCTGCCCACCCCTTTAGTGATGGCCACAGTGTTCACAGTTGTCACTTTGCATAGTTGGGGCTGGATGCATTGGAGATGGTAGGATTTTGTTCTGCTTCAGAGCACAGATCACATATTATTCTGCATGAATCCACACTGCCCTAAATGTGTTCCTGCCTTCCATCAGCGGTCAGTCGGCCCAAGCATGGCGGACAGTATGACCATAACGTGGTGTACCAAAAACAAGTTGGAGTGGGCTCGTAGCCCGTCTTCCTGAAAGCTCTAAATTGTTGGTCTTGGACTCAGGCTAACAATGTCTGCCTGTTTCAGAGCATTTGGTGGGCTCTGAGGTCGTGAGGGCCGACAGTCACAGTCGGTGTCATCTTGTCAATCTCAAGTTGTGTTTGCACTTGAAGGTAATTCAGTCCATCTTCGTTCTTTGTCACAATCCTCCTGTGACATTTTTACAAACTCACGAGAAAACCTACTGCCAGCAGTTCTGCCCCCTACAGTTCCTGTTGAAGGGAGCCCTGGGAGACTCATTTCATCTGAGGTGGGATTTCTCTCCCCACTCTGCTTTTTTAGGTCTCGCCTACGCAGCGCGCATGCGCTGCAAAGGAGACCTTTAGTAATCGATTCCCTTTTTCTGCCAAAAACGTGCACGCTTTGCATTGCTTTCAATGGCAACGCGTGCACGTTTGGCGATTCCCTTGCAGGAGCGAGCTTTGAAACCATCTGTTTGTAATTAACAGATGGTTCCTGCTCGCTCCCCCAAGGGAAACAGGCGCAGGCCCCCTCCTCTCTCCCCTCCCCCTCAAACTTGTGTTTTTTTTAACTTTCAGCACGAGGCGCGCGCGCTTGTTCCTCTATTGAGTTTGACTCGGTTGCAGTCTTTTTAGACTGCCTATATGCATTGTGATGATAAACTGAAGATTATTACTGAATGTCCTTCCTTTTTTTTCTTTCTTAAGGAAACGGTGTCGAGTGCTTCAGTGTTTTGTCTTCCTCATAATATTTAACTATGTGCATAGCAATTGAGGCAATATTTCTTTGTTCTTCAAATTCAGCTGGGGACTCAAAAATGACAGACAGGGCGCTGTGACTGGCATGCCAGGGCCTCCTGCATTCCTGTGCCACCATTGGCAATATTCCGTTGGAAGAACAGGATTCCGCGGTTTTGTTTTTCAGCCACACAGTCCCTTGGCTCCTCCCCAACAGAATATCCTGCAAGGCAGCCTTTGAGATGCTTCATTGTGTGAGCCCACCTGCAGGAGAACCTGTTATTTGCATTTCTATAAACCAGAAAAGCAGGAAGCCCCTCTTCTCGTTGAAGCAGGTTGGGCTCATGGCAAACACGTGCAGCTGTGAAGCTCTGTTGTGAATCCAAGGGACTGACTGTTTAAGGAAAGCACCAGTCGAGAGCTGTTAAACTGTCTGCCATGCTAGAGAGGTACAGGCTTGTCTATTAGATTTATGTACCTTTTTACCTTCTTGAAAATTGATTGTGCTAATTAGTGTTTTTAACACCCCGGGGCTCATACGTGTGATCATCCGCCAAGGGCTCAACAAGAAGCCGAGATCATGTTCAGTCCATGAGCTCTTTGCAGAAGCGAGGCTCGCACTTTCTCCCAAAAGAAGCACTTAGCCCTAGACCTAAAAAAGTGAAAGCCCGATTGCTGAGAATTCTTTCAAACTGCCCAGATCTATTTGTGTACAGTGTATTATAACAGTGCTGCAGGGGCATGGCTTGTGAGTGTGTAAGAGTTGCCAAAGCTTTCCTGATTCATCGGTGTTGTAATCTTTTTTCACAAGGATGTGTGTGAGATAGCTCTACGGGTCTCTCCCGCAGGCTGCAAAAGCTCGTCAGTGAACCTGTAGGCGTGTTTCATGTACTGTAGTAACTGAGATTTGTTTTGCGCTGTCCTGCCAATGGTATGGCCTCGGGTGCCATTACGCCCCGGCCTTTCCTAATCGAGCAGAGTATGAGGAAGAACATCCGGTTCCCACAAGGCCCATGTCACATAGCTGACAAATCGCTTCTGGCTCTGCCTCCCAAGTCTGTTTGTGCTGGCCCCTTGTAAACTCCGGCCAGTGATTGCAGACACTGTATGTGATCTCAGTTGTCTGTCTTTTGTGTTACTGACTGGAATTACATATTGTGCTAGAAAGTAGTCGCTTCTATTTAGTGTTGTGTGGAATTTCCATTCCCTGTGTGACTATCGCTGTTTTCTAGCGCTTTATATCCTATTTCAGCCTCTTTTGCTTTACATTTTACACTTCAGCTACTAGATGGGTCTCTTTCTTTCTGCTGTTTTACATCAGAGGTTAGTGTTTTGTTCTTTTATTTATGCTTGGTGCGCGAGGTTATGTTATGTTAAAAAGCTTTTAAAGCGCACTTCTACCCAAAGGTGTCCTGGCGCTAGCCGATGCCTAACTGTATACTAAAAAACTATAGCTCAAAATGCTATTGGGAGAACAGCCAAGTTTTGAGCCCCCTCCTAAAGGAGAGGAGCTCAGTGTTATTCCTGAGATGTAATGGCAGATTGTTCCATGCTTTAGCAGCACCAACAATGAAACTTCTGCCGCCCCAGGTGGCTTTTTTAACTCGAGGGACGACCACTTGTTTTGCCTCTGCGGATCGCAATGATCTCCCGGGGACATACCATTGTAAACGTTTCCTCAAATATTCAGGGCCCCTGCCTGTCAGTGATTTAAACACCGTGCAAAGTACTTTGAATTGAGCACGCTGTTTCACTGGTAACCAGTGAAGCTGCTTGAGTTCCTTCCTAACAGAGACAAATCTGGGCGTGCTAGTAATCAGCCTGGCTGCCGCATTTTGCACCAGCTGGAGTCTATTTAGATGTTTCTTATGAATGTTCGCATACAGACTATTACAATAGTCCAGCCGGGACAAGATGAGCGCTGTGACTGCCGTCCTAAAGCTTTCCTCCGGTAAAAAGAGTTTTATTTTCCTCAAAACTCTGAGGCGATAGAAGCTTATAGAGACAACTCCACTAACCTGGTCTCCAAAAGTTAGTTTACTGTCCATAATCACCCCTAAGTTCTTAGCTTTCCTAGTGGGGGCCGGGGGCATTCCCATTTCTTCAGGCCACCAATCAGGGGTCCAGATGTTGGGGTTATTGCTGAAAATGATGACCTCCGTCTTGCCTGCATTAAGTTTTAGGCATTTTGAGGACATCCATCCGGCAATAGCTTTCATGCATTCCCGGCATTTTAGGCCAGTTTCCAGTTCCTTGCCACGCTGTAAGGACAACACAATTTGTGTATCGTCCGCTTAAGATGTAAGCTGGAGCCCATAAGATCTTATTAGTGCTGCCAGCGGGCCCAAGTAGATATTAAAAAGCGTGGGACTGAGCGAGGAGCCCTGCGGAACCCCGCAAGGAAAAGAAAACGGCTTAGACCTATGTCTACCCAAGTCCACAGTCTGAATTCTGTTAGCCAGAAAAGATTTCAGGAGGGTCCAGGCTTTACCCTGCACCCCAGCAGCCAATAACCGGTCCATCATAACTTCATGGTGGACCGTATCGAAGGCTGCTGACAAATCTAGCATAATCAGAATTGCTGTGCCGCCTTGGTCCATTGCCTCTCGCACCTCCTCCGTAGCTTTGATCAAGGCAAGCTCTGTGCTGTGTTCAGCACGAAAGCCAAATTGTGTGGGATCTAGCACATTATTGAGCTGAATAAACGTGCTGAGTTGTACATTCATAACCCTCTCGATCATTTTAGCCGGTAATGGGAGGCGCGAGATAGGTCTATAGCTGTTAGAGCGTGAGTGGCAGGCGGAAGCCACATGGAAGCTCTGCTCGTTTTTGGCTCGAGGGTCCAAGAGGACCTTGGCCTGAGCCAGAGCCTGTCTTCTGGCTCGAGCCTTCAGTGGCTCGCCCACCTCTGCTTATCCCCTTCTCAATGTGTTTATTGTCCTAGTGTCTGTACATTCTCAAGCACAGGCTCTGGGTGTTTCCTGTCGCAGCATTTGGGTTCCCCCATTTGTCATTATTCTTTTGGGGGTGGGGGGGCAGTGGGGTGCAGCAGGGATCTTCTATGTCTTTGTACGTGCCTCTGTCTTTACTATTGCATACTGTGTCGTCGCTGCGTCTGTCCTCGTGTCCAGTCTTTGTCAAATGTTACACTCATGTGGAAAACTTACTACGATCAGAAGGTAAGTAGTTTTCTTCTGGTAATCGGTGAACGGGGCCTGGTGCTACGTACGCAAAGAATTCAGCTTAAACTCCAATTTTCACACAGTTTGGCACAAAGGCTCGAAAGCATTTTTCCATGCAAGGGCTAACTAAATTCCCATGCTTGAAAGAAACCAGAGGCTCGTGCTCCTGGACTCTTTTGCATGAAGAACGAGGCTGCAAGTGAACTGTTTTTTATCTTCCCATACTGGATAAACCTTGAGCCGGGTGTTTATGAATCTCGGTAATAGCTTGCCGGAAACCAGCAGCTCTCCTGTCAGCAGATAAACAAAGCCGCTGAAAGAAAAAACAAGCATTGGCATAGCCAATAGGTCTCGCCTTTGGGACCTTATAAGTACTTAGCCATGCAACAGTTGATGTTGTTGCACCAAGGATATTGTGCTGCATAACTAAATACTTATAAGGTCCCAAAAGCGAGACCTATTGGCTATGCCAATGCTTGTTTCCCATCCCATTGATTCCTCTGGTACTGAGAAAAATGTGCCAGGATCCCATGCAGTAGATATTAATTGTGCTACTCAGGCCTCAAAGGGTGCAGTATTCAGATCTGCTCCACCTGTCCTTGTGCCCTCATCTTGCACTTCTTTTCAGGGCGGACCTCTTCTTGCTGTGGAGGAGGCAGATTGTAGATTCAAAAATCCATTTAATACGCCTGCTGAAGTGGTGGATGTGATGTTATCAGCACCTTTACCAAGTTTTTTTTTTCTGGGTGTTGTTCCTATTTTGTCTTGGTGCCTCGAGGCAGAAGTTGACCCCCTCAAGTCACACGTGATGTGTCAATCTTACCACTTTCCTTGGCCTGTCAAGGCTTTGCTGTGGGTGCTGTTAATGGGTATTCGTCAACCCTTTCATCTTTTCTTTGTTTTACCAGATTAGCAGTCGGGTTTTAACTCTCTTGACGTCATGCATTTTCTGAAGGGGTTGCCCAATTTGTTCCCCCTCCTGCCTTTGTCATGCCTCAGTGGGACCTTAATTCAGTGCTCATGTTCATGATGAGTTCGCCCTTTGCAGTCTACTTTGCCACTGCTTATATTAAGGATTGTGTTTTTGATTGCCAGTACCTAACCTCAGCGTGTTTGCGAGCTTCAGGCTTTGTCTGTTTGTCCTCCTTTCCCCACATTTTGTCTGGAGAAAGTGGTTCTTTCAATCAAAGTTTCTTTCCTGCTGATTATGGTCACCCCATTACACATAGGTCAGACCATCCTTCTTCTGACATTCTACACCACCTGTTCCCACTAAAGAGGAGGAGAGACTGCATAGCCTGAATCCTTGAAGGGCCCTAAGTGTTTGTATTCACAGGACCCGCGAGTACTAGATTGATAATCAGCTCTTTTCCAGTATTGATTCTTTCGTATGTTCACATGCTTGAATCTTTTTTGTCGTCGAGGTGGGAGTCCCAAGGTAATTATAATAAATAGTACAAAGCATTATACAGTTAAGCTTAAACCAGTGACAGTGTAGACCAGGTCACATAGGTTTCTGTGGGCCCAAACTTCAGCCACTCAGAGAGCAGCTTTTGAATCATCCTTCCTCTCCAGAGCCCCACACCTCAGATTTCTAACCACACGTCCTGTGTAAAGGAGTCTCCCTGAGCTTTGCGCAATTCTGCTGGAAAGCTGTTACTTTGCTCTCATTTGACCTTCAGTTGAACTCTGCTTCCATCAGACAAAAGATCTAACTCTGTCTGTACCTTATTCTGTCAGAAAATCAATATGTCCGAGGGATCCAATAAGGGCTTAGTTAGGCCCTGTAAGCCTTGTGGCAAGGTGAGGTTTTTTTCTAAGCATGTGTCACCAGTAGTGTCTTTATTGTTTATATCCTGATCATAAACCTAAAGACTGCAAATATTGCAGATCTTTCACTGCTAAGACACTGAAAGACAGAGAAGCAAGACTCCCTTTGTAGCTACAAAAGAAAAAATATACAGAAACTCCAGTGTCTGGAGAAGAAGGATCACTAACTTCAACTAGAAAAACCACTAATAGAGAAAGATTTGTAAAGGAGTTGGGTGAGGAGCCACCAAAGAAATTATCAAAAGGGAAAGAAAAAAGAATGGCTCACAAGAGTCCGGATCAGCCAAAGTTGAGGAATACAACACCTCTGAGGTCATCTAAATCAAAGACAACAAGGTCAATATCTTCTCCTCTTTTTTTAAACTGCCTTAGGGTTTGCAGATATTAAAAAACCTACCTCGGATCCTCCTCACAGATCACATGCGTCGATGGCAAAACTGTTGACGACAACTACCACCACGGTATCTACAGCCTCTTTGTCATCAAGATTAGTATCGACAGTCTTCATCAGCAGCGAGACCGTCGACAGCTGCTCCGTCATCGAGACCGTCGACTGCTGCTCCGTCATTGACACCGTCGACGGATGCTCCGTCGGCAACTAAGTTTACGATTACACCAATGACGACTGCAACACTGGATTTTTTAAACACAAGCTTGCACCAGCAAAGTCAGCACAATTGACGGCTATTACTGATGCTTTAATAAGATTGTTTCAGCCTTCTGGAAATGGTAAGTATGGATGAGGATGACAGAACCTTTGGGGCTGCAAGTAGCCAGTTGCAGTTACGTGTAAAATGCCAGGAGACGAATGAGCAATATGTACAGGACGAGACCACTTACTTGCCTGGGGAATTCTCCTTTAGAGACAGACGCCAAGACAAAGGAAGATCCTAAGAGTAGTTCAATGAGGACTATCCTTACAAGAAAGCATTTGAGGAGCAGTCATTTCAAGAACCAATGATGCATGCTCCCATAGCTCTGTTCACAGATCTTGTCAGATGCTTAACAATTATTATAAAAGATTCCCAGAAAGGGGAACTCCACCCCAACAAAAAGCGCCAAACACTCATCTCCTCAGCTGGTATTCCATTGTATTCTCCTAGGTTAATAGCACATGAAAAGAGCCCTGCTACGCAGCAACGAGTTATTCCCCAACCAAGGCAATTTGATCTAATTACTATTCACAATGATTAGGTGGTTCAAGGTGATGACGAGCCAGAAGGCGTCGAAATGGTTCATGACCAGGCTACAAATACGAGAGCGAAAAGGCCGATTATGTTGCGCCAAAATCAGCCCCTCCATTGCCTCCAGCCGCCTGTTCACAGCCTAATGACATAGTGGCCTTTCACGCTCTCTTAGACAGGGCTGCTAAAAGGTTTGATCTGTCAGTACCTATACAACAAACCAATTGTTTCCTATGCGATTTCAAGGCATAAGCAAGGAAATCAGTGCGCTCTATACCCATAGTTTAACTATATCTGGGCAGAAGGTCTTAAGGTCATGAAAATCCTGCTACTGTAACAGTAGTAATACCTACACTAGATGAGAAATACAAGACCTCTGACAACTATCCAACTTGTCTAATAGGACATCCAAAGCCGGATTCGGTAGTTATGCAGGTGGCGCAGCAAAGATTTAAAAATCTTACAACACCATGTTGATCTCTTCCCAATAAGGAAGGTAGAAGATCGGATAATATTGGGGAACTATTTTCTGCCATGGAATCTATGACCATAAGAATGTCCAATGCATTAGCCATATTGGGCAGATATCGCCAGATGTGGTCGGATTTAACACCATTTATTGATTATCTGCCTGGGAACAAAAAACAAGAAACAAAATCCATTTTCAGGAAGGAGAGAAAATGTCCATAGAAATTATTGACATAGCAATGGACGTAGCCTTGACTGGCTTCAGGAAAAAGGCTGGAGCAGCAGTCTTAGGACGCATAAACTGGTTGAAGGCAACCTTGTTTTGCCCAGCAGTAAAGTCAGGGATTTTGATTATGCCTTATAACAGAGAGGTTTTATTCAGGAAGCATATAGATGTTGCGCCCTAATCGATAAAAGCTGATACGGAAAAAGCAGGATTAATCGGATTCCTCCAACAATGCCGGTTTCCGACATTTCGCGGTGCTAGTGGTACAAGTCAATTCACCTTCAGAGGAGGCTACCAATCAAACATATGTCAGCCTTATGCTCACCATAACCGGGATATCGCCAGCAACTTACTCAGCAATATTGACCACCACCAGCTGCAGCTTTCTCCAGACAGCCTAACCAAAGGAAATTGGCTGGTGCAGGACGGAGGCATGAGTCCCCCAGAAGACAGTGACAATGCTATGACATCGGTCGCCTCTTTTCAGGCAGTTCCCTTGACTATGAGAGACACACTCTACAATTTTTACGAGAATCGGAGATCCATCTCTTTGGGTTGTTGGCTGTTGGACATTATCCAGCATGTTCACACCCTAGAATGTACTCAGAAACCTCCTCGAACTCCACCTCGCAGGAGGTCACATCAACACCTTCTTCTGTTAAGAGGAAATCAAGTTGTTTATACTCGAGGGAGAAATCGAATTTGTTACAGAGGCGCACAGAAACACAGATTTCTACTCCAACTTCTTCCTACTAAAGAAAAAGAATGGGAAGTGGAGACAAGTATTGGATCTGAGACGGCTCTACAAATACCTCAAAAATTAATTGTTTAGAATGGGCACCCTGCAGGATATCATACAGCTGATAAACCCAGGGGATCATATGACATCACTAGATCTCCAGGATGCTTACTTCCATGTCCCCATCTGTGTCAAAAACAGCTGGAATCTCAGATTCGGGGTCGCCGGATGTCACTACTAATTCAGAGTACTCCCTTTCGGATAAAAATCTGCCCCAAGAATTGTTACCAAGTGTATGGCGCCAATAGCAGCCTATAAGAGAAGAGATGGACATCAAATATTCACATATTTGGACTACTGGCTACTAAAAGCAACTTGGTTCCAGGCTGCAGTATGTTCCACAAAGGCATGCCTTCAAATGTTCGAGAACTTAGGTCTCAAATTAAACTGAAAAAATCCTGCCTTATTCCGAGCACACAAATTACATGCCTTGGAGCAATTCTGGTCACAAGAGTCTGTAAGGCCTTTTCCACAAAGGAGAGTGTTACCAAGATGATATGCTAGCTTTTGCCCTCTCAAGAAAAAAGAAATTTCAGTCAGTCAGCACAAATAATTCCTGGGGCAATGATTTCATCTTGCATTTGATTGATTCCCAACTATCCTCTGTTCATGAGACCAGTCGCGGCCGACATGACTCGCGGTGGGGGGGCGAGGGGTCGCGTGGGGAGGGGGGGTTAATTTAATAAAATTAATTTTTAAAAAAACTTACCTTCGCCTCCGGTCCCAAACTCCCGCGTCGCGTCTCCTGCTCTCTCTCTGCTCACAGGAAGCAGAAGCAGGCAGCCTCCCTCTCCCCCCTAAACCAATCACAACGCTGCAATGGCAGCGTTGTGATTGACTAGGATGCCGTCCGTACAGGCGTCTATGGGAGGCCGTTTTCCCAATGCAGGCTGCATGGAGAAAACAGAGAGTGCTCATGACTGGTTTGGTCGGCCCTGAGGCCGACCAGTCAGCGCCCCTAACATTGGGCTAGCCACTCCTCCCCGACCTGCCCACCCGCCCGCCCCCAACCAGGCATACCCTTCTGCTTTCTCGCAGTGCGAGAAGCAGAAACGTAAAATGGTATTTATACCATTTTACGTTTCTGCTTCTCACACTGCGAGAAAGCAGTGGGGTGACGCTCCAACGCCCACGTGGAGGAGCCGCCCCTGCATGAGACCACTACAAAAACAAATAGACATACATCAGAAACAGGAGACTTTGCAACAGCGTTATCAGGATAACACCGGAAATGGTAGCAGATATAAAATGGTGGATGAAAAAAGACACCGTGTCCATGGGGTTAACATGTCTCACCAAGCCACCAAACTACATGATGACAATGGATGCATCCATGGAGGGCTGGTGAGTACATCTCCAGGAACTGGAAGTGAATGGCAAGTGGTCGAGCAAAGAGACCCATAAACGTCCGAGAGCCTAGAGGCGTGGCCTCAGGGCTCCGCATTTTTCTTCCAAGAATGAATTAGGATCTGCAGTGCTGGTCTGAAAGGACAACACAACAACACTGTTTTGCTCAAACAAGCAAGGGGGAACAAGATTACCACTATTCTCCAGGGAAGCACTAGACATTTGGAATTGGTGTTTGCACCACAAAATTTCCCTGAGGTAGACCATGTGCAATGCATGGACAACCAGTGGGCGGATAATCTTAGCAGATCCTCAAAAGAATGCCACGAATGGGAGATGTCACAAGCACACCTTTTGAAAGATATTCAGCCAGTGGGGAACTCCAACCGTAGACCTATTTGCTACTCCACTCAATCGGAAATGCCAATACTATACAAGCAGGTTTCTACACAAGGGCTCTTGGGGAAACACTTTTCAGATTGCAAGGACAGGAATATTTATATAAGCCTTTCTGCCACTGCCTTTGATTCCTCAGATCCTCAACAAGTTAAAGAGGGAATCATGTAAAATTATTCTAATAGCTCCAGCGTGGCCAAGACAATTTTGGTACACAGAACTTATCCTCATGTCGGAACAGCATCACATTCCACTCAAATCAGTCCCAGGATTGCTTTCGATGAATACAGCCAGGTGATTCATCCGAATCCAGAATTGCTAAACTTGGCTGCCTGGCGCCTGATTAATAGTCCCATCAATTGAATGTCTTACAACAGTGCAGAGACATACTGGCGAAAGCAAGAGCCAAATCTACAAACAGATCATATAAAGTAGAATGGCTAAGATTTTGCTGTTGGTGTTCTTCAAATAATTGTCCCCCTTTTTCCTCAACTTAAGCAGAGGTATTACCATACCTACTCAGCTTAGCTCACTCTGACCTATCGCCTAGCTCAATCAGGGCTCATCTGGCAGCAATATCGAGATTCAGGAGATTTTGGAATCAAAAGTGCTTATGGTCAGACAGCCTCATAAAACAATTATTAAGAGGGTTGTTTAGAGGTTACCCTCCGCCCCCCAAAAATATTGGCAATGGCCTGGCAGCTAAGCACAGTTCCGACTGTTAATGTGAGGACCTTTTAAGCCTATACACAAGGCCAACATCCAGTATCTTGAATGGAAGATGGCTCTTCTCATAACTCTGACATCAGCTAAGAGAATTAGCAAAATACAGGTATTTACAATACAAAGGCTTTACCTGTAATAAAAAAAAAAAAAGCAAGGTTATTTTGTGGACTAATCCCCATTTCATCCCTAAAGTACCAGGGGATTTTCACATTAATGAACCTATTGTTTTAAATACATTCTTCCAGAACCCAACAAACGAAGCAGAAAGGGCACTTCATTCTCTGGATCTTAAAAGGTGTTTGAAATGTTATATCAAATGGACTAAAACCTTTAGAAAATCTGATCAATCTCTAGTCATTTTCGCACCTCCAAGAAAAAGTCAAGCCTTGTCAAGATGTAACATAGCCAGATGGCCTTCAGCAGCCATAGCTTTTTGACATGAAAAAGTAGGAAGACCACTCACAGCTAAAGTATGTCCTCATTCGACAAGAAATGTGGCAATCGCCACAGCATTTTTTGCCAGAGTATCATTACCTTACATATATGCAGGGCAGCCACACGGACAAATAGGCATACCTTCACTAGACTCTATTGTCTAGATGGCACTACCAATCAAGATGCGGCAGTGGGTCAAGCAGTCCTTCACAACTTATTTCAATGAGGTGAGTTACTATCATGACTTATTATTTTATTATTATTATTTTATTATCTTATGTAAATTACAACTCATATGGTATATTTCCCACCTCTGTAGGTTATCTGTATTGGATCAAGTTTGTTACTGCTTACTATTCGGATTCAAGCTTGTGAATCTATGAAAAATGCAATACTGGAGGAAAAAACAAGTTGCTTCCCTGTACACTGTGGTTCTCCAGTATTGATATCTTTCATATATTCACATGCATCCCTCCCACCACCCCATTCCAGATGTTTTACATTGATTGTCTACTATAGTTATATATTTATATCTGTACGATCATGCTCAGAAATCTGAGGTGTAGGGCTCTGGAGGAGAAGGATGATTCAGAAGCTGCTCTCTTATTGGCTGAAGTTTGGTTCTACCTAAAGCGATTAAAATTGGTCTACCATGTCGCTTATAATTACCATGGGACTCCAACCTTGATGATTGGGAATTTCATGCATGTGAATCTATACTGTTTAAGCTGCTCCCCACAAGTGTAGGTTGCAAAAAGAAAACTGGATGAAAAGCGTGCCATAATGTACCAAAGTTACAAGATCTGTAAAAGCTTGTTCCTGCTGTAAAATGATGTCCATTTTACAGCACCAGGCCTAACAATAAATCACGCAAAATGAACATTGGTTCCAGTTCAATCCATCCATTATCTGGGAGTGCTCCTGGATATTTGGGTGGCAGAAGTGTATTGATAGGAGGAGAGACTTTCTTCTTCCATCGAATCGTCACAATTGTCTGAAGAAATTGTATCTTATAGCCCATCAGATCGCTTCTCTGCTTGAGTCCAATGCATCTTGCACCGTCCTCCTACCATGAGCATATCTGCAGATGACACCTTTGCAATTGTGTTTATAAGATTAGTGGTTCAATTCATAGGCAAGGACAAACTTACTCCCTCAGAAGCTGTAATTCAATCTCTTTCTTGTTGGTGCTAGTTGGATGGTGTTAAAGATGTCCAGTTTCTCAGACTTTAGTGACCGATGCCTCCCTTCTGGGATGGGGAGCACACATGGTCAGAAGGAAGAGAAGTCATATCATAATCACCTCCAAGAAATTAGAGCAGTCTACCCCATTCTCAAGTCTTTCCTTCCAGCAGTCAAATCTCACACACTGTTAATTCAGACAGACAACACAATGAAGTTCATTATCCGAAAATGTGAAGAGGAACTTAATAGTTGTGCTTCTCAAAGCTCACAGTATCTAGAAGTGGCTGATTGCCAAAAATCGCCACAATACGCCAGTCAATCTCCTGGTATTTCAAAACTTAGAGGAAGGCTCACAGCAGGATTTTTCAAGAGAACTACAAGTGGGTATTACATAAAGAAATGCTACACCTCATCTGTGAATATGGATTTCCCCAGATAGATACGCTGTTTGCAAATGCAGAAAACAAAAATGTCCAAACTACACTTTTGGGTTTTACCAACTGGGCAAATTAGGGAATGCCCTTTTGATAAGCTGACCGAGGACCTTTGTTTACACATTCCACCGATGCCCCTGACTCCATTTGTTGGTAATGGACATGCCCCTGATCCCATTTGTTGATAAGAGACAAGTCTCGATTGATCTAATAGGCATGCAGTGGCTGTGTCAGTAGTGTTCGCGGACCTTGTAGACCTCGTGGAGGGTCCACAGTAGAGGCTGCCATGTAAAGTGGATCTCCTATTCATGTTTGAGGATCTGCTCTTGCATCCCATCCTTCCATCGCTCAGCCTGGCAGCCTGACCTCTGAGCTCTTGCAATGCAGACACTTAAATTGTCCGCAAGAATGTATGGACATTTTGTAGGAGGCTAGACGTCTGCCCACCATGGTGTCCTACATTTTCAAATGGAAGAGGTTCTGCATCTGGTGCATTCCGAAGAATATCACCCGAACCACAAGCCAGGAGGTGGTTACTCCCTTATCTTCTCTAATTGGCTGTTTTCCTCTATAAAATAGTGAGTACATCTTGCAGCCATTACTGCTTATAGATATGTTTCTTCACAAACCTGTTTGCTCAGATTCCCGTGACAAAGGAGTTTCTAGAAAGGATTTAAGAAATCTTTCCCTCAGTTAGGAGATCCTCTTCTTCATGAAAACGTAATATACTTCTCTTGAAATGAATGCGCCCTTCATTTAAGACAATTCATAAAGCTACCTTGCAGTATTTATCTTGGACATCAGTTTTCCTTGTAGCCATCACTTCTCCAGCATGGTAGTGAGATTCAGGCACTTTGCTGTAATTAACTGTAAACGACTTTTCCATAAAAATAAAGTTGCTATGAAAACTCATCCCCGTTTCCTCTCGTCTTTCACCTCGATCAGACCATTTTCCTTCTTTTATCAAAATGTAATCCTCTGTTAAATATTTCTTATGCTCTAAGTGCTGACGTGACTGTGACCTCACCAGATGGCTGCGCTAGCATCTCTATGCTTCTCAGCTATATCTGCTACTCTGGCGTCTCTAAACCTCCCCTCTGTCTGTTTAAGACTCACACTAACTTATTGTGCTTTCAGGGTCTTTTTGAAAATCCTCAACAGTCTCACTTCCCCTTAACTAACCCTTTCCATCATATTTAATATTAGCAGTGGCAGGCCCACACTGCCTCTTGTCAAGCATAACTGGTGTTGCCCATAATTTGTCCACTTCATTATGCTGCCTGCTTGGGTATTCCTGACTGTCCAGTTTGCTTGTTTAAATTAGCATTTTGCTCCTACCTCATCCCCACTAAGTCTGCAGGGCATCCTGAAACTTGATGTTCCAGCTATAGAAGCTGATTCCCCAGGGTAACCAGGCTTACCTTCTTACATTTGTGTGTAAACATTGTCGCAGTCCAGCATATTTCTCTTCTAGTAACTTTACAGTCAAGACACTCCACTGACGCTTGTACTTCTCAAATAAATCCACCATAGCCTGTCACATTATCCCTGAACATCACGTCCTTCAGAACCACTGTTTTCATGCCCTCCCCATGATGGGGCTTAAGGTATCTTTTATTGTGAGCCGGTCAGTCAGGTTTATTTGTATGCTGTGACCCATAACCGGTGGACAAAAACATCAATAAGTGTAATTTATTATCAACAATTTAATAATCAGTTAGAATATGAAAATTTGTTAAAAACATAATTTTTTTAATAATTATTTAAAGTCAATATTTTCATATATCATGCCTACAGTGTAATATAGTTTAATGCTGTGGTTAGAGAAGGTTGATTGCATATGTGAGGTATTTCATATGAACATGAGCCTTTCATATATAAAAGGGAGAATGTTTTTGTGTGTGGCTGACAATGTTCCCGTCCAATTTTTAGTCAAAATAGCTAGGAACACAATTTGCTGTGCGGTGATAGAAAAGCTATATACAGTCAAGATATGTTTCTCACAGAGAGCCGCTTGTATTCTGTAGAACTAAATCATTGTGCTAGACAAGCCCTTTACAAGAACTGTGTTCTCCGCTCTCTGCCTTTAAATTGGTTTCTTCTCCAAAATGACGGATTTGTCCTTCTTGTTTCGGTGTAACTAGAATTTCCTAAAACTGGTGCCTGAAAAAACATGGTTTCTTTATGGATTCTTTTTGCAAGTTGGGCGTTTCACCCCATGTTTGGCTCAGGTGGTTTTTCCTGGTAGACAGGCTACTACAGTCTATGGGTAAACTTTTAAAAATAAATATTATAATCTTGATTTAAAACGATCAATATTTTATTGTAATATTAATCATCAACCCCTTTTTTCTGGCTGTAACCTTCAAAAATATTTAATAGTTTTAGCAAGCCCAGCAAGGATTTTGACACCAAAAACCACATTATTGGCAAATAATATGAATGTGATGCATTCACAAGATAGTTTGGGGTTATTGGCTTGATTGTTGTGAAGTTCTTCCAGTACAAGCCTAATGTTTTTTGAAAACTGAGTAGGCTTACCAGAACCTGTTTAATTAAATTGCCTCAGTCGCTACATTGGACACGAGTATTCCTTAACTTCATTGAGTTTTTGTAGACCAAATCTGTTTATGCTGTCAAACACATATTAAAGGCCAGATACAACAATGTTAGTAAAACATTCATTAGCGTTTTTTATTTTTTAGCATATAGAATGTGCAGACTTAAACAAGGACAGATGAGCTGTGTTGTGATCAGGGTTTAGGAGCCACAGAAATGGCAAAGCCACCCAGTGTTACACTATGTGGCTGAGTCTGCTTGTCCTCAGCCCACTAATGTGCTATTAGACGTATCCCCAGCTACTGGCAAATGCCTTACATAGTCATGTGATGGAATCAAAGACTATGCATGTTGGAAATGGAAAAGTTGTTGCAAAGTTAATGTTTTCTCTATCGTTTTCTTCAGGAAAAGAATCTGTTGTCAGTGATCTTACACCAAGCGGCTTTGTGCCATCTCCCAAGGAGAGTAAGAAGATGAGAAGGAGCAGCTGCCATCGCACACCAGTAAGTGTTATAAAGTTTGTTCTGTGTGACTCCTCCACCAAAAAAGAGAGATTTTTTTTCTTTTTTTTGTGTGGAGTTTTTTGTAGCGGGAACTCGACCCGAAGGTATCAGAGCGCTTTACATGAGCACCAGTTGCGTTACAGATGGACACATTCATTTTGTTAGGCACGGGGAGATTACACGATTTTCCCAGAATCACAGGATGTTGAGCGTCCTGCTGAGACTTGAACCTTGTTCCCCAGCTTTCAGGTCGACCGCTCTAGCTGTTAGGCCACATCCTCTCCCCTTTTCCTTCCAACAGTGCCATTCGTGGGATGCATGAATGCCTTGCTAAGACATGGTTAACAAAATTGGCACACAGTTACACCACTATGCATGGAAGGACAAACCATTTTGATTTAGACTTTAGTGTACTTGTAAGAAATCATATCAGCCATTCAGTGTATCGGTCACCAGAGATGAGGTATAAATGGTGAATCTAGACACCAGCACTATAAATTATGCTAGAGAACTCAAGGCTGTTGATTATGTATCAGTTTCCTTCATATTTTTGTTCATGTGGAGTTCCACTATTTAGAGTTATTGTCCAGTGTCACCAGCACTTTGGTTAAGACCATGAAAGGATACTGTACTTGTGTTGGTACCCAATTACTCCTTGCTGTTGTGTGTAGTATGTAAGCTTTGTGTTGATGTGATTTTCATATAACACTGGTGTGTGGGGTCTGGGTGAGACTGCTTTACAGAAAGCAAGATTTGATGGAGAGTGGCTGGGGGTTGAGAAAGAATGGGGATGTGTATTTTGGATGGTGCTAGGCAGCACACTGCAGTTGGTTTGTACCATTTCACAGAGTGAGGCACAGGTACGTAAAAGATTTGCTCAGAATCACACATTTTGTGATTTAACGTCAAAAGCATGATTTGAATTTGACTCAGGATTCCATGGTGTACAGTTCAGCCCTTCCTTATCACATTGCTGCACCCAGTTGTAGTCCATCAGTATTATCCCATTTTGTCTCAAGACTGGATTCAGATATAATTTCTGCATGTTTTTACAAAAGAGACCAATTAATAAAAAAAATGCTTCAAATCATCCGTGCCTCAGAGATTACATCCACAATATTCCTTTTCTTATCGCCTTCCAAAAGCCAATTAGTTAGATTTTCTTCAACACCAGACCTAGATTAATTTTTAATAACCGTTATGTCCGGAATGTTCAGGCCTAATCGTAGATAATCTGCTAAACCATAAGAGACGTGGAAGAGTTTAGCGTGAGAAAAGAGACTTTAGAAGGCAAATAATAAATATCTTTGTTAAAACTAATTGAAGAGGTTTGTTTCTTAATTTCCTCTGTACTTACTGTCAGAGAATCATCCTACAATATATCCATACAATATAGCTTATTCGATTATGTTAAATTTGTTGAGTTTTGATTCAGCCGAAGAATGAACTGTAGGGCCAAGAGTAGTTAGATAGACATAGAATCTTCCATCCAGTACCTTGCAATCGTTTTATAAAAGCCACCTTACTTAATAAATGTTAATTTCCATAGGGAGCCAATGGTTTGATTCAGGATGGGTGTTGCGTGCCTCTGTATTTTTATGTAAAGTACATTGGGTCACCTCGTTTTTGTTTCTTTGCAGTTTTAGAGTTTGTTGTATTAGTCTGTGTGCCACATTACATAACTTGTAGCCCTTACTTAGATGGCTTTTGTTGCAATTCTTATGGACAGCTGTATGTTTTTATAAAAGAAAGGGAAGTATGTTCCTTTCTGTAATCTTAAATGCACCTTCATAATTGTAGGTCATTTGCATTTATATGCAATTTATTTCCTCATTTACATGAGGCCGTATTGGTTGTAAATAAGGAATTTTGTTTACCAATGTACATACTGCTATGAAGAGTGCACTGAAACATAGACACTCCAAACAGATGTGCTGAATGCATAGACCCTCTTTTATACACCATTAAGCTCCTTGGGGTGAGGAAAATAATCACAGAGGGTATAGAATCCCATTTCTTTAGTTCAGCCATCACTTGTCATTGTCTGCTGTACAGGCATAAACTTTGTGAGTGCACCACCCTTTCTTTGTTAGTTTCTAATTGGGGCACAAAGCACCATTGTTTGGGTGGTGTAGAGCAAGGATGTGTGCAACCTTTTGTACTGAGCCCTCAAGTTTCCAAGACAAGTTACTTGGTTAGCTGGAGTGATGGACTAGGGCTGTCAAAGCATGTTCAGTTTGAAGCATGCTTGTTTAACTACTGTGTTTCTGTGGTCTGAAGGAAAGCGCCATGGCAATTGAAATACTCAGGGGTGGACCTCTTTGGTTAATTTTCTGGGATTTCCCAGGGATCATGGATTCCTGGAAGGTATTGTGATTAGCTGTGCAACCTTGCACCAGAACCTTTGTTTTACAAGTATTAAGGCATGCCTAGAATGCTTAAAGTGCATTCATTTGTTGTTGAAGGGAAACAGTAATGTTGAACTAGCTCCAAAGTTCCACCCTCTATATGTAGGTGGAGTTAGGTGTTGTCTGCATGCATATGGTGTTATAGATGGTGTTGTTTGAGCACTTAGAGACACAGTAATCTCTTGAACAAATGGTCAATAAGGAGACACAACTCACTCTTTCCAAGTAGATTAGAGAGGAGCACTCCTGTGATCTGGTGGTTTCGTGATGAAGGAATGGATCCATGGAAGAACACACGCTAATCCTTCCATCCAGTCTTGCAGTTGGAAGCCATTATCTACTGTGTTGTAGCCTGCCAACAGTTCAAGTAGAATCAGAGTTGCTGTGTGGTCCTTCGGCAGTTTAATGCCTGCCATCATTATCTCTGTTCACTCAAAGGCCTCATGCCTGATTGGTATCATAGATTAGTCTATGTTCTTCCACATACACTCAGCACTACGTAGTGCGGTTTAAGCCTGTGGCCCCGTTGTTTTCTAGGTTATCTTCTGAGGAATAAAAGTTAGAGCATTGTAGAATGATGTTTTTGTTGATCCCAAGGACTTGGGATCTCTGTGTCCTTCACAATATTACTTACAGCAGATTCATGACTCTGTTATACTTTTTTTAGTTAGTCTTTTGTGGTTATACCTGGTTTAGCCCACATTTCTCTATATCAGACCTACATAGCTACTACTTTTCACTTTTGACCCCTTTTAACATTGGAATTAAGTGGTGACGTTTGTGATGACGGAGGGAGTTTTTCTGTGAACTGATTCCAATGGAGTTCCAGGGTATAACAGAGTACAGAAAGAGAAAGTATGGTTTATTTTCCCATTTCACTTAGTTGCCAGAACCCTGCTAGTTCCCTGTTACCAGTTCAGGGAATCTAACCCTAGATGACGTCTCGGTCTCATTTAAACACTCATCCTCTGTGGGAGGAATTATGAAGTTACTCCACCCCCGACCCACCCCTCCCTCATCACCACCACACACACACAGACACAGATGTTCTTTTCCTTTCACCAGACATGCCCTCAGGTCTGAAGTTTGACAGTCCCTGGCCGCGGCCATGCATCCTTCCTTTCTGAAATTCCCTTCAAACTGTTATTGAGTGTACACACTCAAATGCAGTTCTTGTCTTGATAGAATTTTTATGGATCCTCATATTGCCAAAACTGGTAAATGTACTTCAGTACTGTTGAAAGAGGTCTATGCTTTCTCAGTTAATCTATGCTGCTAGTCTGTTCATGTTGTCACATAAAATGGTTGTGTGACAATCTGAAAAGTTTTGGTACTTGGCGGCACCTCTTAAACTGATGCGATAAAATCTTAAGTCACCCATTGTCAGTGTGGACCTGCCTTTGGACATCTGCAGTAGCCCCCAAGCCTCTGCTGTGCTATTGTGAAACAGCAGAGTCTTACATTGGTTAGTTGGAAGGCAGTGGTACCCTTCATCTTTCGCACACTGTACTGGTAGGAAGATCAGCATACATAAATCTAGGGCATATGGCTATACCAGCACCACAGCTGATTCCTTATGGGGAATTTTGTGCTAGAAAGGCAATTCTTCCACATACCTCACAATTACGTAAATAATGTAGAGAATGCCGTACAACTGGCATGCCAGTTTGAGAATCTAAGCCATATGGCTGTACCAGCACCACAGCTAATTCCTTATTGGAAATTCCATGCTAGAAAGGCAATTTTTCCTCAACTTCACAATTAAGAAAATTATGTAGATTATGCCATACAACAAACATGGCAGTTTGAGATGGCAGCTTGAAGATGGCAATGCAATGATGAATGGGATATGTGGTTTTAAAGAAGAAAATAGTATGACTTATGACATAACATGGAGGCAGTTTGCGAAGGCAACAGAGGGAGAAGGTTAGAGAAAATGGTGGTATACCATGACTAGAAAGAGAAGCCAGGAAAGAGCCCAGAGTCCAAAGGAACAAAGCAAAGCAAAACAGTAGCAAAGCAAAACAACGACCAAGCAAACAGAAAGGTAAATGATGTGGATCAGAACAGGAATAGTAACTTTTCTTCTTTTCAGTATCACAACAGGAAAGCCCCCACAGAATGCTTAGCATAAGCAATAAACAAAATTCTTACTAGGCAGGGAATTCAGTACGAGACAAGCACCATCTTTGAGTTTGAAGCTGTGAATGTTCACCACTAAATTCACCTGGGTGTGTTATAGCACTCACTAACACGTGTCCGTCATGGCCCAGTTACTCACTCACTGCACACCTGATTTTTTCAAGGTAGGAAGAGAGAGTTCTCCTTGCTATGTTTGTTGATACAAATTTCAGGGGGTATTTGTTTTCTTTTGGAGATCACCTTTTTATGGTTCTTGTGGCATATAACATTAGCATTGACCATAATGTGTTGCTTAGTGGATCCGCTCATGAAGAACCTTATTCAGCAGCATATGGGTGACGCGTTACGCACAGTCAGCACTGATATGGAAAAAAAGTTAACAATGTTGTCTGCATAACAGAAAGGCTAGCTGGTGCCTTGTAGGTGACTGTTTGCTGCTTTTATTTTTGTAAACTCAGCACAAAACCCTCTATACTTTTTTGCCACACCCTACATGCATGCCATACCTGGGTGGGTACATTTCCATAAGTATTTTATTGTAATTCCTCTACCTATTTTGGTATTTTGGGGGCATTTTGGCAAATATTTCCATTTTTTGACTGTAATTATTAAACCTGCTCCTAGGGGTTTTCAGCTTTTAAGCGTGGAAGTGAAAAAACATCAGCTTTACAAAGAATTCCTCTATTTGGTCTTCCAGGCTGCATCTTCTCTGAAGGCGTTTGCCATAATGTAGTTGCTTGACTTTCCCTCAGATCAATCAAGAAAGGGTAGCACTGTCTTCAGAAAATGACGTTGACAGCTTCCCTGTGGCATTTCATGGGACCTGTAAAGATTGAAGTGGTTTAGTGGTTGTTCTCCTGTTCAATGATCACTAGAGGCTGCAGCAGTAACAATCTTCTGATTAGCTACATCCACAATCAGTTATATTGGTGCTTTTCATTCTGGTGCTGGGGACTCCCTCACATTCACCTGTACCTCATAACACTTAAGGTCGGTTGGAGCTTCTAGAGCTTGACCTTCTTCTTGCTCCTCCCCCTGCTGTATATATTTACTTTTTTTTTTATAACGAAAACTTCCATTGTATTTCGCCACACAGCAGCAGGAACAGCAGGTAGCAGGTTATACCTTTTATTGTTCTACCACTGGAGCACCATTTTCTTGTATTTCTTTTGTCTTCAATCAGGCTCAGGATAAATGATTCCCTCTGTCTCTGCTGAATGGTTGCAAACCTTGATATCTCATTGATTGCACCCTTACTAGAGCCTCGATCTGTTCCAGCCACACCTTTGGTACCAAAGCTTGGTCAGCTCCAATACCACCTTTCTTTTACTGTTAGTAACTCAGTATGCCATTATCAGCCTAGCACCAATGCCTCAGCCTGCACCAGTGTGAATTCAGCTTTGGTGCATCAACCTGCACATTGCTCATTTTGAAACAGGTGCTAAGCCTAGTAACTCCTGCATCCCCAGTTCCTCAGCAAGAAGAGCTAAAACTGTATATTTCCAGAATGATTTAATTTAATGCTACAAAATGCCTGTCTACTTGGAATTCAGACACAAGCAAATGTTTTGAATGATTCTGGCACGGTTTTGCAGTGTGCAGAACTGCTGCTCATCCAAAGGGTGCCATCATTAGAGTCCTCCAATCAGACCGTTGACTATGCCTTTTTGTCAACAGCAGATAGTCCTTGATAGGGTTATGTTGAACAAACATGAGTGATTTTTCACCTTGGATTCATAAATGCACCGGGAACCAAAGTGGTGCCGTAAATCCAGGTATTAGAAACTTTTTTAAATGACCTGCAAAACTTGTCATCGTCTTACTGTAACTAAGCTTGGGTCTAGAAAAATAAGTATCTTAGAACCATTCATCCTCATGAACCCTCAAGTCAAGTAGCTAACTTGTTTTGCTTGAAATCATCTTGTTTAACAAGAATTGTCCAGTGACCCAAATTTTCTCCTGTAGAGCAGATAATGAAGTGGAAGTATTCCTCTCTAGTACTACATCACACAACACCTACACTGCCAATTCCCCGCATCTCTGGTAGGAGGTAATCCCAGAACCAAATTGAAGCCACTTAAGCTTAATTGTCTAGAGACTCAACGTTAGATTCTAGATTAGCATTAGACTCCAGCACAATTCTTAATGCGCACTAATCTCGGACTCAGCTCGCTATGCCTCACTGTGTCCATGTCTTTGTATTGTGTTTTCAGCTGCTGACATGGGCAATTCAAGATTTCATCCTACTGCTAATTTCTTGCTGTTTAGTTCTTAACATTTTCTATGGCTGCTTCCAGTTTCAATGTTTTTAGTTTCTGTTCAGTGTGCGGCGCAATGCAGATCTCCAAGGATGGACATAACAGCAGCTTCTCTCTTAGTAAATTCATTTCACTCTCTTGGAGGCTTCAGCTCCTCAGTCGATATTTTCTCATGGACAACATCCTCAGAGTAAAAAAGTCCTTTTTATTTCTCTACAGCAGCTTCTTGTTATCTTTTGGGTGTAACCAAAAACGAAGTGCTGAATGGAGTGCTTGAATTCACCTCAACCACTGATGATCTATAGGGTCTGCATTGCAGTTAATTATTGTCACCTACCATACCACTCTAGACTGAGGCCCACCTTATGCAGATCAGTACTGACCCTACTCCTTATGGGAACAGTCCATTCTGAACTGGCTCGTGGCCTCCTCCAGAAGGGAACACAAGCAAGCCCAGGGTGGTTTTGGCCTATGTGGGCCTAGTCAGTAGGGTGTAGCTTAAGTCCTATAGCACAGTGAGCATTGTAACCATGTCTGGGCCTACCTGTCTCATTTAGGGTGTCAGTTGCTCCAAAGTGATGATAGAATGCTTGAATTAATGTCAGCGACTGGCGATCAATTGGGCTTGTATTCTAGTTCATAGTTTTTTGCCCACAGTGCCACTCTGGACAAAGGCCTGCCATATGCAAATGTTACTGACCCTGCTGCTCATGGGACCAGTACATCTAGACCTGTTAGACATCGCCCCTTCCAGAAGGAAACATAAGCAATTCCAAACTTCTTTCAGCCTATTTGGGTCTTGTCAGTTCGTAGGCCGCACCTCGCTGCAGAGAAGTGCCCTCAGTGGGGGCTAGGCTAATATACTATCTTTATGTAGCAGCATTCTGGCCTGATATCTGTCCGAATACCACCACTGCTCCTCCCTTCCAGATGCCCCTCATCTCCACCTTAGTCTCACACTGGAGCCAACTCCAGCAGCTCTTCTGTGGTGTTGGTTTCACCTGAGCAGTTCTCCCGCATCCCTGCAGCACTTCCTCTGGTTTGCCCAGGGAAGCAGACCTCCCACACTTCCAGGCAGCCTGTCGACCCTGCTATGTTGTTCACCCTGGGAACAGCTGCTTTGGGTATTACCGCTCTGTAGGAAGCAGTTTGACCTGGGCAGAGCCCCAATAGCAATGCCACCTCCCTTCCGTAATCTAGCTCCATAGTATGTATGGCTGCCGCAGGCTTCTGGCTGTAGATCATGGCAGTAAACTCTGCAACAATGTGGCATTCTTGGAGCCTGGCAAGCTATGTCCTTCCTCTGCAATTTAGATAATGTTCTGTCATCTGATATTTGATACAATCTTGCTGGTCATAATAGACTGTGATTGAGGCCTATAGGAGCTTTGACAGAAAGATGATCGTATTATAAAATTAAGTTGTCAAAGGACACTGAAGGACTTCTCGCCCCATAGACCTCAACTTCCTAGAATTATTTTGGCTTGTACACATTGTTTCATGAGGGTAACATTTATAGAACCAATCCTTCTTTTCTATTTAAATCTTTACAAGATTTCCACATGAGCTAAGATGAATTACTTAAATTGTGCTGAGAGAACTCTTTATAAACTAGAAGTTAGTTATGTTATCACCATTTGTGCAGCAAACTTCTACACTTTATAGGGTCCTGTAGTACAATTTATAGTCTGTAATCTGTCCCCTTTCTGGAATGGTCATTAACTCAAGTCAAGGTTGCCTTTTGTTAATGTATTTGATTGGTATAGATTGGCAGCTAGAAAAGCTCCTAGAGTCTAGTCAGAGTACACAAGATATTTTTTATTTACAAATAGCTTTTGCTTTCTATGGTTGAAGACATTGTTTGAAGTCTTCCACTTCGTCTGGATCATCTCTTTCATCCTGCTATGAAATGTACTTCTGGCTCCTTGAAGAAATCCTGGTCAGACAGTAGGGGTCAGGACAACATAAGTGGCTTTTCAGCTTCACGTTTCTCTTGATGTGATCTGTAAGGCATCCATATGGGTTACCCTGCATGGACTCTCTAATCACACAGCATTTTATATTGACTCCGATGTTCAGTTTGGCCGTAGCTTCCTAAAACATATCATTGGCTAAATTCTCAAAAGGTTATGGTTGGGGCATGGCCAAGATGGTGACTCAATAGGACGTGTTCTCCGGTCTCTCCGCTGTCACCCAGCAAGGCCTCGACTTTTGGCGGCAGAGAAGGGGCTAACGGGGACAGAATCCCCCAGCAAAATGCCTCCCAAGAGCTGAGGAAGCCAGAGAGTGCTTTTCTGGCCGCTCAGGGGCTCAATCCTGTGGCATCGGAGCAGGTGCGTGGCGAGAGGCAGCCGCGCGGAGGCGTGCTCGGCAGCGACGGAGGCGGCACACCGAAGCCAGAGAGACGACGGTGAGGTGCAGAAGGGCGGCGTGCTTGGGGCCCCCGGGCGTTCCTGGGTGTGTGGCACCAGGCGGACCCGAGAACCAAGATCGCCAACGAGAGCGGAGCCGGAGTGGCGCTCTAGCGGTGAAACAGCACGACGGCATCGGCAGTGAAGGAAAGCGAGGCCGGCAGGCCTACTAGGTAAGGCCAGGCCGGCGAACAGCCCGTAGTTGTGTGGCGGCAAAGTGTGGGCCCTCTCCTATCGGGGAGGGAAAAGGAATCCTGGGTGGCCTCAGTGTGGGCCTGGACGAGAGCCAGCCTCTACAGCTACAGTCGGAGAAGGACACGAGGGGCCAGCTGGGGCAACAGCGAAGCCGGATAGGGGCCTCGGCGAAGGTAGCCTGACAGCTGCGAAATAGCGAAGGGCACCGGCGGAGGGGCGCTTCGACAGCACAGGAGCCAACAGCAGTGAGGAGGCCTCCAAGCTGTGATTTACCTGGGGGAACAGCGGAGCAACTGAGGCCTTGATAGGCTCCGGGGAGAATGGGGGGCCCTCCGCGTTGTCAACGCTGAATGTGGAGAAGCTAGCAACGCAAGGCCACAGAGGTAAGGGGCAGCGGGGGAGGTAAACAAGGCGCAGAGTAGCGGCACGGCCCGAAGGTTTAAAATCCAGTGGCGGAGGCACCCTGCCCCCCCTTTTTTTTCTTAATTTAATTCTTTCATCGAGGAAACCTCCTTCAGCCCTCACAAGGCCAACCCTGCAGCTAGTAGGAGGGAGCAGAAGACCCCCGACTCCCCGGACACGAACCACCCAAGAGTACCCTGCGGGCCTTGGGATCCCTTGACTTAATCACAGAGGGCCCCAGGGAGCACCACAATGCTGCCTCTGACGGCAAGCAAGGAGCGAGCGGTGCAGGCCATAGAGGAGAGCAGTGGTAGCAGGGGGAGGCAGAACTGGGGCCCAGACTTCGTTGCACGGCCCTGAAGAACGACCATTCCCCTCTCCTAAGGCCTCCCCATTTGGCCTCCAGTGAACTCAATAGGACTCTGGAGGCAAGGGGGGAAAACGGGCAGAAAGAAAAAGCAATACGCACCCCCAGACTGAGTCCAGGAAAGGCTCTTGGGGGAGCCATAGATTGGCAAAGGGGCTCACAAGGAGACTGCTCCCTGGGCAACACAGTCACCTCGCTGCTGCCCTACTCAAGCCCGGGACGGCCACAACAACCTGCCCCGCATCACAGGGACAAACATCCTGGTAATGGCCTCCGGCAAAGGGAAGAAAGATAGATCCGTGAAGGACATGCTCACCAAGCCGCCTGGCTCGCAGTCCGAGGGCCCACCTCCTCAAAAGACCACAACAGCAATGGAGGAAGCGGACAGGGTGGAAGCCCCGGTTAGTCGCACTTTCCTAGAGTCACTCTTCTCCTCCCTCCGAGAGGATCTGTCAACTATGAAACACGATTTATCAGCTGATCTTCGAGAGGTTCGCCGGGACCTGGACTCCCTGGGAGAAAGGATCAATACCCTGGAGGATCACCAAGCTAGCAGGGATGAGGAGATAGAATGCCTCCAACAAGAGGTCATTAGACTTCGCGAGCAAAACCTCGACCTCCAGGCACACACAGAAGATCTGGAAAATAGGTCCAGGCACAATAACATTCGTATCCGAGGCATAGCGACCGGGAAGGAGGACTCAAACATTGAGTCTCTGGTAACCGATCTCTTCCGCTCAATTTTAGGCGAAGCGCCGGACTTCCATATCAAGCCTGACCTCGCACACAGAGTGGGGCCGCGTAGGTCCGCCCCGGCTCCACCGGCAGATATATTGACTTGTGTACATGACTTTCAGCTCAAGGAGTGCATACTTCGGGCCACCAGGGATGACCCCACTTTCCAATTCAAAGGCCAGAAACCTACACTATATCAGGACTTAGCTGCATCCACGCTATTGAAATGAAAAGCATTCCGGCCTTCACCACACATCTACGGGCAGCTGACATCTCATACTCATGGGGTCACCCCTTTTGATTGATCTTTCCCCTTCACTGGGAACTCCGGCAAATTCGCTCAGTGACTGAGGCCAACAAGTAACTAAATATCGAAGCACCCGCGGCGACGGAGCCGTCACAAGACAAGTCGAGCAGGTACCGGCGGAGCGGTCATGCGTGGACAACCATCAAGTCTCCAACTTATAAACTGCATCCTGATCTGGACACCATGGCCAAAAAAAGGCAAGCAGTCCTGGCGACTCGAACTGGGGACTTTGCAGGACCACAAGCACCATGAGACTTGGGAGTGATAGCGGACATATTGCTCGTCCCTTTTCTAGCTATTTGATATGCTTTTATGAACCCATGAGGCTGGGCTCGTGCGGGAGGGGGGAAGACACTGGCCTCTGGTACCCCTTTATTGACTCTCAAGGAGCGGGATGCTCCTGACATTCATCAACCACACAATGCCAATCCTTAGGTTTATAGTTCACTATGTTGGGGTTTTATTTTTTCTTGGTTGCTGTCTTCCCTCCTGGGCCCCTA
Source organism: Calotriton arnoldi (assembly GCA_963921515.1). NCBI lineage: Eukaryota > Metazoa > Chordata > Amphibia > Caudata > Salamandridae > Calotriton > Calotriton arnoldi. The sequence goes on from CAWUFW010010329.1 coordinate 495,748, forward strand.
CATGCTTGGCCCCATGCTCCAATAACCGTTTTCCACCCGATCTAACATCTGGGCACATTGGCGAATCTGAGAGGAAGGGCCCCCTGGTATACACTGGGCCATCAATTAGCTCCTAGTCATGGTCCAGACCCCTATGGTAGCGAATACTAAAATCCTCACATTAAACGTGAAAGAGTTAAACAACCTGATTAAGAGAAGAGCTATTTTATCCTACCTTGAGCAATTGGGCGCACACATATGTTTGCTACAGGAAACACAACTCCTCTCCAGTGACACAGATAGGCTTCGATCAAAGGCTTTCCCACACCAATACTTCTCTTCACATACAACCAAAATGGCCGGAGTTGCCATCCTTATCTCTCTCACCTTTAGAGGAAAGGTAGGCGCGAAATTAGCTGAGATTAGGGGACGGCTTCTGGCCCTATCAGTGACCATTAACGCTTGTACTTTCACCCTTGCCTCTGTATATGCGCCCAATGAGGGGCAGGAGGCTTTCCTCCGCAAAGCAGTGATGGAACTGACGGCCTCTTCAGATCGTCAGATCCTGATGGACGGGTGAGGGGGAGAAAGTAGCATGGTATTTGACAACCAACTAGACCGCTCAGCCCAATGACCAGGCCAAACCGGGGCCCTCTCACGAAGCGGGAGGGAGTGGCTGCATGACCTAGGGCTGGTGGACGTCTGGCGCTCTATACACCCACAAGCCACAGATTACACATTCTACTCACATGCGCATAAAACTTACGCTAGAATTTACCATTTTATTGGGTCCCGGTCGCTGCTCCCTTTGGCGCTCGCCTCGGACATCGAGCCCCGGTCACTTTCAGACCATGCCGCACTGACACTCGCATTAGCAATCCCCTTCGCAAATAGGTCATCCTACTCTTGGCGGCTATGAGATACACTCCTACACCGCCCGGCAGTGGTACAACGCTTATCCAAGACACTACAGGAATACCTGGCCTTCAATGACACCCCAGACACTTCAATTATTACCCTGTGGGAAACGCTCAAACTAGTCGCTAGAGGGGAACTTATTGCCACCTCCTTGGTGGATAACAAACTCCGCAAGGAATTAGAACGTATGCATAAGAGGACAGGGGCACCCAAGGTGTGGAGACAACTAGAGGCAGTGCGTTCGCAACTGGCCGGCCTAGATTTAAAACCTTTTGCACTATTCTAGCACCCATCCTAACCAGACTCTTCAACACAATAGGCAACACCTCTGACACCCCCCTACAATGCTCCTGACATCGGTTGTCGTTCTCCCCAAACCAGGCAAATACGGCCACCACTGCGCTTCCTATAGACGGATATCCCTCCTGAACACCGATCTAAAGCTGTTTACGGGGATTCTAGCAGCCAGACTTGGGCAATAATGCCGTGTCTGGTGGACCCGGACCAGTCGGGGTTTGTGGCCACTAGGCAATGCGGGGACAACAGGCGGAGACTACTCCACCTCATTGACAAGGCTGGGCATCAGGGGGAGGAGCAGGTGGTGCTGTCAGTCGACGCCGAAAAAGCGGTTGACCAGGTGCACTGGGTGTACTTGGAAGCAGCACTCGCTCAATTTGGCATAGGAGCTCGCTTTCGCAAATGGATATTTAGCAGTTACAGTCACCCTACAGCCATGGTGCGGGTAAACGGGCATTCTTTGGATCCTTTCCCGATCGCTCGCGGTACGAGGCAGGGGTCCCCGCTCTCCCCGCTGTTATTTGCTCTTTATATGGAGCCCATGGCTCAGAGAGTGCGGGAGAACCCACAGATATCCGGGGTTCGGTTCTGGGGGGAGCGACACACTATAAGCCTGTACGCGGATTACATTATTGCTACACTGGCGCACCCTTGGACCTCCATCCCGGCATTCTTTGCCAAGCTTGAGAGATTCGCAGAAGCGTCAGGCTTTCAGGTCAACGTCTCCAAGTCGCAGGCCCTTGGGATCTCCGTCTGGCCTCCCACCGTAGCTGCCCTCAGACAACTATGCCCAATTCAGTGGGAAATGGAATCGATCCCATATCTCGGCATTAGACTAGCAACATCCACTCAAGCCACTGTCGCCCTAAACTATACCCACCTACTCTCCCAGACGCAACAAGATTTACACCGCTGGAGGCCATTTGGCCTCTCGTGGATGGGTCAGGTTGCAGCACGTAAAATGAACATACTCCCGAAAATACTGTACCTCTTCCAGACGCTTCTTGCGGAGCCTCCCCCCGGTGTCCTGAAAACGCTCCAACAGGAATTCCTCTCCTTTGTCTGGGCAGACAAGAAACCTAGGATGATTAGGGAACTGAGCTTCTATTTAGGCTGTTGCAGGCTCATATTCTTTGATAAATTCATCCTTGTCCTCACAGTTGTTTTTGAGATATGGTTATATTGGTATCTGCTTAAACTTGTGATGCTGATTTGTAAGCATGACAATTACTGCCATATTGATACCATCCTCTGTAACTCTAATAGTTGACTCTTTTGAAGATAACCTAAGGAAAGAGCAGAATAAGTATCTGTCTTTACAGCCAGGTGGGATTTATCCACTTGCATGCCAAAGATGGTGTTCCCATTAGTTAGCACATCCATTACCTTTGCTTGCAATTCTTGTTGAAAGTAGTGAAGTAGTGCTTTCTAGCCATCAATATCTACATATCGCAGATAAATTTCCAATCTGTCAAAAGTCCGCTGCAACATTGCCCCTATGGGAGGGCCCCTATGGGAGGGCGGACTGGGAATCCCTAATATAAGCCGCTACTACCAGGCTACCCAGCTTCGAGTCTTGTTAGAATGGTCCTGTAACGAATCGGAAAAGCATTGGCTTTTCATGGAGAGAGCCATTGCTGGCCAGTCATTGTGGAAATTTCCTTTTCTTCACAAGACCCAACGCCCTGCAGGACTCTACAAATCGCCGGTCACACGCGCAACATTAAAGGCCTGGGATGCAACGGCTGTACGATGTGGCCTCACTTCCTTCCCATTGCCCCTTACACCCATAGTCAATAACTCAGATTTTACGCTGGGCCTAGATCTAGTGGCCTTCAAACATTGGGACAAGGAGGAGTGCAGATCGATTGGCCATCTTTTCGATGAGTAGACCCCTCTGACTTTTGAAGACCTCCGCTCTGACCTTGCGCTGCCAGACACTGAGCGTTATCATTTCCAACAAGTACGCCATTGGCTCATGCACCCCTCGATTCGCCCAGGGGCTCAAAGATCCCTTACCCCGTACGAAAAGTGGTTACACATCAAATTAACGAGCAGACGCCTTATCACAGAGCTCTATCACCTCCTGCGCCCTCCAGAGCAGGCGGTTAAATCCGCAGGACAGAGGCGCTGGGAGACAGAACTGGGGCGCACACTATTGCAGAAGGAATGGGGCAACATCTTCCACCGAGTACGCCACACAGCGCGAAACGTTTCTAGCATAGAAACAGCGACCAAAATCACTACGTACTGGTATCTCACACCTTCTAGACTACATGGATGTAATCCCACTCACAAGTCAGATTGCTGGAGAAATGGCGGGTCAGAAGGTACGCTGATGCACTTGCTATGGGACTTCCCCATGCTCACCTCATAATAGGAACAGATCATAGACGACATAGACAAACATTTTGATTTGCAGATACCGCACCTGCGGGCATATGTTGTCCTAGACCTACCCAATGCGCTTACATTCCCCCTCAGATCACGTAAAGGCAGACAAATGGGGATAGCTCTATGCTGCAGAATATATTAACTCACTGGGGCACGGATCTAATCCCCTCCTTTCAGGGTTGGTTACATAGACTGTGGCACGTCCTGGGAATGGTGGGTATATCTCTTTCGCTCCAAGGGGACTGTGCCTCCTTCGCACACTTGTGGCACCCATTCCTTGCTCTGTTGACCTCAGAAATGCGGGAGCTTACCTGTCCCAAATACTTGCGCCTCCTGCACTACACAACACCCCCAGAAGACAATGCCTAATCTACACTATCAGGCAACACATCTCGGGAGCCCTGACTTTATCCTATTGACCTTGTGCCAAGCGGGTTGGTTCAGGGAGGGATTGGGAGGGTGGGGGACCTAGGGGGAGACATGGGAAGGAGGGGGAGGGGGCAGTTGGGTTTATTTTTTTGTTCTCACTATGTGCCTTGTTGAATATGTATGATATACTTGGCTTATGTCTGATGGCACTGTTTTATTGCATAAACTAAATACATCAATAAAAAAAGATTTAAACCAAAAAGGTTATGGTTTCTACTCCCAACACGACTTCTCGTTTTTCCCTAAGTATTTTGTTCTTTCGAATACTCCTACAAGTTCACAGAACGAAGCTCATGGAACGTAGGAGTCCAAGTCCTTTGTTATGTGACCTGCGCTCTTCTAATCCAAAAGTATCTTTGTCTCTATACAAATTGTTAGCCATTTCACAGTAGAGAATAGTAGTTGCCTAATATGAAGTGAAGTTGGCACAGGGCCTCGACATGAGGTGAATTTTGAATTATTACTCAAGCATCCTAATTTCAAAATGTAAATGCTCTGGACGGCCTCCATGTATAGCAGAAATCTCCTTGACTACAGTTTCAGTGATCACTATGGCGAGTCACTTGTACTATCTGTAGAGAAGGTGTAGACCAGGGAAAGCATTTACGAGGATTTAAGAGGCTTCAGACTTGTTTGCTGCTCACCCCAAAAGGTTAACTCTACGGTACTGTATGGTATTCTCCATTTTCTACTCTTAACTTTTATCTTGTATGATTGAATTTCCTGGCCGAACCGTTGTGTTTCGATTGTTATTGTTAGTGTTTGTGTATAGAAATAATGCATAGATGTCCAATTATTTAAAAAAAAGTGGACAGGTGAATCTGTAATGCACCTTTCTAATCGAGAACATCACTGTTGTGACGTTATCCTCTGTAATTTGTTGCTGACATTTTTTTCCTATAATGTTTTATAAACATTCTAAATAATTGCTTTGTCTTTTCTGTAGCAGCCACTTGGCACCCTTGCAACTGATTTTGGTGGAATGGTGAACAACCCACATCTGAGCGATGTGCAGTTTCAGATGGACTGTGGCACTGTCCTGTATGCACATCTTTTTGTGCTGTATGCTCGCTGCCCACTTCTCGTTGAACTGGTAAGGTTGGTTATGAGGGACTGTACTTTTTGGAGTAGGTCTTTTCTTCAATTTCGAATTTTCAGATTTGGACCACTTTTTTTAACTTGTCTAAACTGACAAATTTCTTGTATTTCTTCCAATTCTTGAATGCTCCCCTGTACCTTTAAATGGATGATAAGTCATGTGTGTTCCTTAAATTTGACAAAATGTGTCCAGATTCTCTCTGAAAGAATTGCACATGAGTTTGTGAAAAAAATGATGAATTCTTTTTTGCAAATTACGTAAATTTGTATGGAGAGCTTGGTTATCATAAATCTGTATTTTGATCCAATAATATGGTTTTTTGAATTGTATATCCAGCAGGAAATTGTTACACACAAACACAAAGTGCTGCACGATTATTCCTTCACCTTTGTGGTATCTGCTTTGTAATGCATGTCCTGCAGGTAGGATCTGAAAATGACAACTATGGGACAATATATCCCCATTTTTATAAAAGCTTCCTTCTGAAGACAAGGTCCAAGCCTTGGCTATATTAAAAGAAGGTGATAAAGCATCTGCTTCGTTAATTAATTCAGCTATGTTGCAGCGGACTTTTGACAGATTGGAAATTTATCTGCGATATGTAGATATTGATGGCTAGAAAGCACTACTTCACTACTTTCAACAAGAATTGCAAGCAAAGGTAATGGATGTGCTAACTAATGGGAACACCATCTTTGGCATGCAAGTGGATAAATCCCACCTGGCTGTAAAGACAGATACTTATTCTGCTCTTTCCTTAGGTTATCTTCAAAAGAGTCAACTATTAGAGTTACAGAGGATGGTATCAATATGGCAGTAATTGTCATGCTTACAAATCAGCATCACAAGTTTAAGCAGATACCAATATAACCATATCTCAAAAACAACTGTGAGGACAAGGATGAATTTATCAAAGAATATGAGCCTGCAACAGCCTAAATAGAAGAGACAATGATTTCACAAACATATCTGTTCTTTCATCTACTCTGCCAGTGAGATGGTGAATGAAAACATTTCAAACAGCATGGCCGGAGATCTTGTCAGAAAATGGGTCCTAGACATTGTGCAGAAGGTGCAAACTTTGGAGTTTTATCAATAAACCTCTAAGTCATCCATGAAAAATAGAAAATCACAAGCACTTTTAAGAACTCAAAAACATTTTGCACATATTCTGCTCAAAATAGCAATAGAGAAAGTGCCAGAACATCTGAAAAAGGGTATTACTCAGGATTCTTCCTGATCTTAAAAGCAGTAGATAATACTATCATAGGCTATAATGCGATGAACAGTCACTGCAATAACCTATCTACTTTCTTTTGTAAAAAAATAACTAAACTTAAGTAATAGCCAATCAGGTGACAGCACCCTGTAGAACACTCCCAAGAAAGGCTGCGTTCCTCAGATTTTCTACCGCACGTCGTGTGACGGGGAGTCTCCCTGAGCTCTGCTCAGTTTTTTCTTTCAAAACTACCAGATATCTTCTAGAAAATGTCGGATTCTTCAGAGAAAGGTCTCTTCAGGTCATGTGGAACATGCGGTAAGAAGAGGCTCCATGCTGAAGATCCCCATAAGAACTGTATTTATTGTTTGTACCCCCAGCATAAGGTAAAGGACTGCAAGATTTGTTGAACTTTCTCAACCAAAACCCTTAAAGATAGAGAGGGAAGGTTGTTGATTTGGCTGCAGAGACTTAAAAGTAAATCTGATGTCGTCTCTGATGATGAGGGAAGCTCTACCTCACATACCTCTCTGGAAAAATCTAAAAGGAGAGAGAGGTCACAAGAATCTCCTGAGGGTAATAGAAAAGCTTCAAAAAAATCCCGTCATGAAGCAGCAGGTCCCTCACAAAAAGGAAAGCTTCCATATCCTGCTGAGGAGAAAGCCCTTCTGACCTCAAAACGTGAGAAACACTCTTTAGAGCCACATGTGAAGATTACAGTCTCTAAAAAGCTTGTGTCGTTGACGGCACCGTCAACTGGGTCCCCATCGAACCAGAAATGACTGCCGGGGCATGTTACTCCTCTGTTGGCGTCAACGATCTCGTCGTTGAAAAAATCCTCATCGATGAAGGTCTCTGATGTGCCATCGACAGCAACTCCACCGACGATGCCTGTAGCGGCGAAGGTACCCTCACCGCCGTCGACTTCCTTGTCGATAATGTCTACTCAGTCGACGATAACTTGCTCGTCGACGTCTACATCCTCGTCGTCGACGTTTGTTCTGTCGACGACAACCTCTTCTTCGACGATGACAGTATCCGCCTCGACGGTGATGATAATTTCATCATCCGTTTCAATTACGTCCTTGTCGACGACACAGACACCACTGCCATCGACGAAGCTGACAACGGTTACGACACCGAGCCTCAAACGATGGTTGACGTTACAACTTACACCTCTCTATCCGTCGCCGATGTTCTCGCCGACGTCAAAGAGGCGTTTTCTTCTGAATCCTTTACTGATTTCGCCTTTACCTCCTTCAACATTCTTAGAGAAGTCTGATGAAGACGACATGTTTGGCCCTGCTCACAGTTCCTCTCAGCTTCATGTTAAGTATCAGGACGATGATGAAGATGACTATGAGGGTCATTATCAGGAGGACTTTCACACTCCACATGCAAAGATGCAATACATGGAACCTGTTCATGAACCCATGGTCCACCTTCCTGTGGCATTAGTTCAAGAATTGCAAGACGTTGCAGGATTATCGTACTTGTTTTCCTTCTTCGAGTGCACCTCCGCCTCTACCGGCATCTCCACCACGCCTGTCTGAGCCTTTGCCTAGGATGTCGCCAGCAACAGATAATGTTCTACCTTCGCAACAGCATGACACCTCTGATGATGGGGATGTAGGGGAAGGTGAACTTCAAGGTACAAGGCCAGCTGGCAATGAGTGGGAAGATTACATAATCTCAACACCTGCTTCCCCATCTTCTCAGATAGCGGGTTCTCCGCTGGAGTACATTGGTGGTTTCCACGCATTGATGGAGAGGGCAGCTTCTTGCTTTATTACCTATGACAGTCAAGCAGTCTGGATGCTTTCTTTACGTTTTTAATGACCAATCTCGGAAGACTGTGAGAGAGATCCCTATAATAGACCATATTTGGGAGGAAGGTGCGAAAGTTATGAGAACACCTGCTACATTGATCGCAGTTTTGCCTAGAATAGACAAAAAAGACAAGGCTTCTGATAATGGTCCAGCTTGTCTGGTAGGACACCCGAAACCAGACTCAGTTATAACTCAAGCTGCACAATGGAGATCAAGGAACCCTTCAGCGCCTATCACTGCTCCACCTGATAAGGAAGGGAGGCACCTTGATAACATTAGCAAGAGGTTTACCACCATCTCAGGCACTACTGTGTGCGCAGCCAATGCGCTAGCGATATAAGGGAGATACGACCGCCAAATGTGGTCCGATATTGCTCCATTGTGGACCTCCTTCCAGAAGACAAGAGACTAGAGGCGAGAAAGATTCTTCTAGAAGGCGAAAGATCTGCCTCAGAGATTATTGATGCGTCTGTGGCCTCCCTGGCCTTTTGTCAACTCGCTCGAGCAGCCGTCCTTGGACGTCCAGGTTGGTTGAGAGCAACAACATTTCGCCCTGAGGTGCAAAGTAATTAGATATGCCTTTTGATGGCGATGCACTTTTTGTTAATCACATTTATGACGCTTTACAGGCCATTAAGACAGACACTGAGACTGCTAAAGCTTTGGGCACGCTCCAATCCAGGAAGATCCCCTTTCGTGGAGCCCGTGGTAGAGGAATCTATTCATTTCGTGGGGGTTACCAGAAATAACAACCTCGGATCTATCACTCATTTTGCCCTTCTTACCAACATCAACAGACATATCGTGCTCAATCACAGGCTGCATACTTCAGGCAACCCAGACGTAAACAACCTGTGCAGTCCAGGGATACTGTTAGGAAACAGTGACAATGTTCCGGTGCCTGCTGCAATCTCCTCTATCATTCCAGCCAGAGGAGCACGCATCCGGCGCTATTTCAGTCAATGGCAAGAAATTACTTGAGACAAATGGGTCCTGGATATGATAAAGTATGGCCATACCCTGGAGTTTGTCACGTACCACCTCCTCATCCACCACAAAAATCTCTGCCATCCTATCTTCAGTTACTTAGGAAGGAGGCATTTGTCATGCTACAAAAGGGAGCCATAGAAAGAGTACAACGCCCTCAAAGTGGAATGGACTTCTACTCCCGCTTTTTTCTTGTAAAGAAGAAATCGGGAAAATGGCATCCCATTCTGGACCTCAGAAAGCTCAACAAATATCTACAGAAAAAATCCTTCTGCATGGTAACTCTCCAGGAGATATTACAGCTTCTGAACCATTCGGATTTTCTGGCACGCCTCGATTTACATGATGTGTATTTCCATATTCCTATCCACCGTGGCAGGCGCGCACTATCAGTTCACGGTGCTTCCCTTCGGCCTCCGCTCAGCTCCTCAGGTTTTTACCAAATGTCTCGCTCCTGTGACAGCACACCAACGATTACGATGCCTACAGATTTTCCCGTTTCACGACGATTGGCTATTGAAGGCTCCTTCTCTTCTTCGGGCCTCGGAGGCCATTTCCATCTGCCTACAACTGTTTCGCTCTCTAGACTTGCAGCCAATTACCAAAAACCCATTCTCACACCTTCTCAATGGATAACGTTTCTCAGAGCGTTGTTGGATACCTTCCAAAACAAGTCATTCTTATCCACAGAAAGGCAAAACACCATACTATCGCTGGCTCACAGTCTATGCAAAAGAGAGTTCGCTTCTGTCCGTCTCTTCAAATCCTTTCTCGGCATGATGTCCGCGGCCATCCTCATGGTGCCTCAAGCACATCTCAGGATGAGACCTTTCCAGGAGCAGTTGGACAGGCAATGGCTTCAGGTGACCGGATCATTCGAGGACATTAGTCAGATCACTTCGATCATTAAAAAAAGCACTTTCTTGGTGGCAGTCCACCAGCAATCTCTCTGTGAGCCTGACGTTCCTCTCTCCACTTCCAGATTTCGTTCTGGCCACAGATGCTTAATTGGAAGGCTTGGGGGCCCACCTTCAAGACCTTCAAGTAAGTCTCAAATGGAATCTCTCTCTCCAAGATGCACATCAGCTTCCTGGAAGATGCACATCAGCTTCCTGGAATTGAGGGCAATTTTCCTGGCTCTTCAGTCATTTCTCCCAAGAATACAAGCACCCTCCGTCCTGATTTGTACAGACAATACCACATGCATGCACTATCTCAACAAGGGAGGAACGAGGGCTCCGATTCTAACTTTGGATGCTCAAAAGATCTGGTAATGGGCGTTACTGCACCGCATCATCATCAAGGCGGAACATCTTCCAGGAGTGAGAAACAACCTAGCAGACACCTTGAGCAGAATAGAACAAACATGTCATGAGTGGGAACTCGATCAGTTGATTCTCGACTCCATCTTCCGGAAATGGGGAACACCCAACTTAGACCTCTTTGCATCTCAAGAGAACCAAAAATGCTGGTTCTTCACCAGCAGGGAACCTCAGAGGGGGTCATGGTGGAATGCGTTTTCGATAGGATGGTCAGGAATCTTGACTTACGCTTTTCCCCCATGCCCTCTCATCTCCATGGTTCTAATGAAGGTGACGGCTGATCCTCATTGCTCCACCTTGGCCCCGCCAGCATTGGTTCACCGAGCTACTCCTACTCTCGGAGTCCAAGCCTTATCGCCTTCCAGTGATAACGACTCTACTGACCATGACCAGAGGACAAATCCTGCACCCGCGTCCAGCTTCTCTTCAGTTGCATGCTTAGCACCTGAATTCAAAGATTTAGACATTCCCCAGGACTGGAGGGATGGGTTGTCCAGGGCTAGAGCTGAGTCCACCAATAAAACATACAGAATAAAATGGAAGCGTTTTTGTTCTTGGTGCCTTCGGAACGATATCCACCCTTTTCTCTCATCTTTGGAACAAGTCTTGCCTTAGCTACACTGTTTGACAAAGTCAGGACTGGCGTACGCATCAGTGAGGGTCCACTTCGCAGCCATCTCCCGATACAGATGCACTTCCGATGCTTTTTCCCTTTGTTCCTCTCGCATCATCAAACAATTCATGAAAGGATTATTCCGGACTTTTCCTCTCATTTGGCCTCCTCCGCCAGAATGTCATCTCATTGTGGACCTATCTCAACTAATGAAACCACCGTTTGAACCAATTCACAAAATTGAGCTCAAGTTTCTCACTTGGAAAGTGGCATTGCTTCTCGCACTTACCTTCGCGAGGAGAATAATTGAAATCCAAACTTTCACTATAAGAGAACCCTATCTACAATTTACAGATGACTACATTTTACTGAGAACAAATCCTAAATTCATCCTGAAGGTTCCAACTCCGTTTAACCTGTTATCCTCCGCACATTTTTTCCGAATCCATCCTCTCCAGCAGAAAAATCTCTTCACTCCTTAGATGTTAAACAATGTTTTAAGTTTTATTTGCAAAGAACTAAACAGCTGAGCAGAACAGATCAATTGCTTGTCTCATATGGCCCCCAAAGACTGGGTGCTGCAATCACAAAGAGGACTATTGCAAGATGGATTGCTATACAACTATTCAGCTCTGGCATACTAAGGCAGGTAAACCGCTCACGATCAAGGCCAAAGCACATTCTACAAGAGCAGTATCCTCTTCTGCTGCTCTATTTGCTGGCGTCCCGTTGGACAAGATTTGCCGTGCCGCAACATAGAAAGTACACATACTTTCACACTGCATTATTGTCTGGATCTGGCAACTTACAGTGAGGCACCTGTAGGACAGGCGGTCTTACTTAATCTTTTTCAATATGGTAAGCCTCTACTCCAGAGGTAAATTTTTGCCTTCTTCATTTATGTGTTTTACCATTGTAAAGTTATGGAATGCTATTTTGCTTTCGCATGTTACTTTGCTGATATTCTAGTGATAACCAATTACATTGTGTGTATGTATGTATGTGTGTGTGTGTGTATATATATATATATATATAGATATAATAAAGTATATGCATGAATATGGTTACCCTCCATCCTCTAAAGATATATATATATTTTTTTTTGTGTGTTTCTATGCACATTTATCTATGCAACTGCTAGCTACTCTGATTCAAACATGTGAATCTATGAAAGAGCCAATACTGGGGAAGAAAATGAGTTACTTACCTGTAACTACGGTTCACCAGTAGTGGGATCTTTCATAGATTCACATGTGACCCACCCTTCTCCCCTGAGAGGCTTCCCTTATTTCCTCAAAGTATATAGTTTCACACTTGTACTTGTAAATCTGAGGAACTCAGCCTCTCTTGGGAGTGTTCTACACGGTGCTGTTGCCAGATTGGTTATTACTTAAGTTTGGTTCTTTTTTTTTTCTTTTTCAAAAGAAGGTAGATAGGCTATTGCAGTGACTGTTCATTACATTGTACCTATGATAGTATTATCTACTGCTTTTATAAGGATACTATGGGACTCCCACTACAAAGACTGGGATGATTCAAGCATGTGAATCTATGAAAGATACCAATACTGGAGAACCGTAGTTACGGTAAGTAACTCATTTTCTTCTCTTCACTTAAGGTCTCCTCCTCCTGCAGTTCCACCATTCAAAGCCTCGCTGTTTCAGAGAGTCCTACTGCAAAAAGAAATCAACAAACTTATGGGGAAGTATGCGGTAGAGGAAGTTCCTCATCATCAGAAAGGATTGCAAATTTATTCCCGCTATTTATGTTGCCAAAGAGAGAACCAAAAGCAGAATTCACACCCATACTCGATCTTCAAGTACTAAACAAATGCATAAAAAAAGAGAAATTCTGAATGTTGGCATTATCCCAGATCTATCCTCCACTTCACCAAGGAGACTGGATGTGTTCAATAGACCTCCAAGACGCCTACTTTCATGTTCAAATAATAGCAAAACATCGAAAATGTATTTATTTCAAAGTAAAAGACACACAATTGATGGACGGAATGCAGAACAAATCAAAACATTCACCCCCAGTCAAGAGATCTGGGTTAAATCCATCATTCTTTTGCTCACCATGCCACCCCAGTTTAGACCTGGCCATATGCAAATCAGTCTTGACCCTGTGCCTCATGGGAACAGTCCAGCCCGAACTGCCAAGCCAGGTCCTCCCTGGACCGGAAACAAGCATCCTAGGACCGGTTTCTGGGTTTCACCCCTCTTCAGCCAGGATAGCTTGATTCCAGTGGCACAGTGAGCCCAGGACCCACGTCTGGGCATACCTGGCGCACTTAGGGCGAGAAAGCTAAAGACACACAATTGATGGACGGAATGCAGAACAAATCAAAACATTCACCCCCAGTCAAGATATCTGGGTTAAATCCATTATTCTTTTGCTCACCATGCCACCCCAGTTTAGACCTGGCCATATGCAAATCAGTCTTGACCCTGTGCCTCATGGGAACAGTCCAGCCCGAACTGCCAAGCCAGGTCCTCCCTGGACCGGAAACAAGCATCCTAGGACCGGTTTCGGGGTTTCACCCCTCTTCAGCCAGGATAGCTTGATTCCAGTGGCACAGTGAGCCCAGGACCCACGTCTGGGCATACCTGGCGCACTTAGGGCGAGAAAGCAAAAGACACACAATTGATGGACGGAATGCAGAACAAATCAAAACATTCACCCCCAGTCAAGAGATCTGGGTTAAATCCATCATTCTTTTGCTTCTTTCTAGTTCCACATGCAAGGCTTTACGTGAGGCCCTTGCAACAATGCCTAGAAGATCGGTGGCATCAACTCTCAGATCACTGAGAAAAGATACTGATCCTCTCATAGCATGCAATCCTATCTCTTCCATGATGGAATCAACAGAAGAACTTATTAGGAGGAATACCATTCCATCAAGATCTGCCAATTCAGACTTTCATCACCAACGCCTCCCTCCATGTTTGGAGAGGTCATATCGGACACCTGCAAACCCAAGGAGTATGGTCGGACAAAGAGAAGACTTATATCAGTCTTCTAGAATTGAGAGCAGTCTTTCTGTCCCTGAAGTCAGTCCTTCCTTCCATCAAAAACAACAAACTCCCTGCTTGTTCAGACCAACAATGCATTATGTAAACAAGCAAGGAGGAACTCATTCTCGACCCCTATCTCTAGTAGCTCAAGCCATATGGAAATGGTTAATAACCAGGAACTTAACCATAAGAGCTGTTTATCATGTTCAGAACATGCAGGTGGATTCATTTAGCTGAGTATTTCAAGTAAAACACAACTGGGATCTAACTGACAAAGTCTTGCAAGATATTTTCTGAAAGTGGGCTATCCGTAAATAGATTTGTTTGCGGACATAAACAACAAAAAATGCCAAGACTACGCATCCAGGTTCTCCCAACCAGGGTCGAAAGGGAATGCGCTTTTGATAGACGGGTTAGGGAAATTTTTCTACGCATTTCCCCCAATTCATCTCATACTGACAGTGCTCATCAAATTCTGCAAGTCCAGAACAGAATGATAGCACAGGATTGGCCTCATCAGTTGTGATTCATGGATCTTCTCTACCGTCAGCGACCTCACACAAGATTGCCGTGCAGACAGGCTCTCCTATAAAAGTTCGGAGGACAGATTCTGCACCCCAACCTTCCATCACTGAGCTTAACCGCTTGGCTACTGAATTCCTGCAATATGGTCATTTAGGTCTACCACAAGAGTGCATGAACATTGTAAGAGAAGCCAAGCGTCCATCCACAAGAAAATCATACTCCTTCAAGTGGAATAGATTTTGCATTTAGTACATCCAGAACAATCACAATCCTTCTTCCTGTCAAGAAGATGTACTTGTACCATATCTTCTTCATCTAGCAAGGCCTGGCTTACAGCTTTCTTCTATTAAGATTCATTTTGCGGATATAACTGTCTATAGGAAGTCTCTGTCACAAACCTCCTTTTTTAAAATACCTGTGATTAAAGATTTTCTAGAAGGTATTAAAAAGGTTTTTCCACCAGTTAAGTCCATTTCTCCTCTTGGGAACTTAACATCGTTCTCTCTAAATTAATGGGTCCTCCCTTTGAACCCATACACACTTTACAACATCTTACATGGAATGCAGCTTTCCAAGTTGCTAATGCCTCTGTGTCTGGAGTTAGTGAGATTCAGACTCTACGCGCCACTGAACCATTCACTGTATTCCATAGCAATAGAGTGGTTATGAGAACACACCCCAGTTTTCTCCCTAAGGTGGTTTTAGATTTCCACATTAACCAAATTATTTCCTTACACACTTTTTTCCCTGATCCATCAACGCCAGCAGAAAAGTCCTTGCATTCTCTGGACATTAAGTTCTGAGGATTCCCGGAGGGGGCGGAGCTTGCCTGAGACCAAGATGGCTGTTTAGCCTGAGAGCTCCGCCGAGCCATCACACTATTCAATAATTATCCTGCATCAGGACAGCGTTATTGCCCTAATCTTCGGCGGTATCAGTACCGGAATGTACTGACTGCCGCGCGAGCTGTCTGGGAGCTCAGGAAACACCCTACAACTGGCAAAATTTGGTGTGATCTAGAAGGCCTGTTCCTGGGCCGAGATGCCAGAACCGTGCTGCGGTCTGCGCGACGACTCGCAGCCAACGGCGGAGGGAGATTGCAGGAGGCCTTGCTGAGAGTGCGGCTGTGGGGCCTCACCTTCGCCCCTTCCTGAGGTGAACCGCTATTCCCCTACCTGCTTGGCGATTGCAGCGTGGCATGCGAACTGCCCGCAGCCCGAGTTGGGAGAGAGCCTGGGGCATGGTCCGGACAGCCGGGCCTGCGGAGGAGACTCGGAGCGGCCCATCAAGTGAAACGCGGGTCTTGTGCCCGCAAACGCCATCGACCCCCCGCCACGCAAAGCAAGGAGCCGCCGGGGGCGCTAATTAAAACGGAGCGGTCGTGCGACACAGCCTCGGGACATTGCTGGATTCCCTGCACTGGTGCTGCGGGAGTCTGGTGAGAGAAGCGCCGGAACTGGGCTGGGCCAGCAGCGGCCGAGACGAGGGCCAGGGAGCCTCGCCACTCCAGCGGCTTCACCAGTACCTAAATGGGAATGGATTGAGCCCGTACCAACGACGAAGCTCAGTTGACCCCTTCACTGACCCCACACAGGACTCTTAGCCCCAATACAACTGCGAGGACGGCCGAAGTGAGCAGGTGAGCTGCCGGGCGATCAGAGGGTTTGCTGTGCAGCTGCGAATCTCTACCTAAGGACAAAATCTGCCACCCTCCGTCTAACTACACAGGAGGCTGAGGCGAGACATTGTTGGGCTGATCTCAGTGCTCAGAGGCCATTGTGTGCATGGGTGCAGCCCCCCTTGCGTGGTTGGGACTCAGGGGGAGTATAATTACTGCAAAACCAACGCCCGCTTGAGGCACAAAGGTTCAGCTCCCTGCAATGGTTTCTATGAGGCCTATTTGATTCCTGGATTGCAGTGAGGTAAGAGATCCTACAGCAGGAATAGCAACAAGAGCTGGGACCTCACGTTGGGGCTTACTATTCTTCGGATGCCATGGTTCTCTGGCAATGTACCTGCTGCTGGGGGAGACCTAAGCGCCCCCATTGACTATGCACGACCCCGCTGGGCTTGAGGATATGTGGCGCTAAGGCAAGTTAATAGCACGACCGGGAACCCTCCCACTCACCCCTATTGGTGCGGCAACTTGGAGTGGTGCGCCCTGACTGCGATCCAAGTGCGGTAACAACTCGTCCCTGCAGTGGGACATCTACCAAGTGCACTAAAGGAAGCAACTCTGCTGCCCTTCCCTCGCTTACGGAGGCAACACCTGAGGGCAGTCCACTGCCAGGGCTGGACTGGCCGTAGCGGGCACCGGGCGTTTCCCCGGTGGGCCGCTAGGGTGGGGGCCGGTTTTGGACCCCTGGGAGGCCGTTTTTGTTACCGGGGGTCAGCAATATCGGCCCCCTGTAACAAAATCGGCCGAAACCGGCCCTCGCAAACTGCTCGGCTGCACCCCCCCTCACCCCAGGGGGGGCCAGCCGAGCAGTTTGCCAGGGCCGGTTTCGGTTCCCAGTCCGGCCCTGTCCACTGCCGCCACTATGCGGAAGGTGGACAAGAATCAGCCTAAGCTCCACTTTGAACAGAGGAAATCCAGACAGCGGGAATGTACTCCCGAAGAGGGCCTAGCCCCACGCACGGATGCACCAGAGTCAGAGGAGGGGGACATCTGCAACATTCTGGCCGCCATGCAAAAGAGCTTATCCACCATTGATAGTAAAATAGACTCTCTGGCGTATCGAATGGATAGAATGACTGAACGTCTGGATAAACATGCAGAGCGGCTTGACATGACGGAGCGCAGGGTCACAGAAGTGGAGGAGGCTCAGACAGAAATGGATTCCGTGCACAAGCAGATGGGAAAGACACTTCAAACCCTTCAAGACAAGGCGGAGGACCTAGAAGCCCGTTCCCGAAGGTGCAACATCCGAATTACGGACCTTCCGGAAACCACGTCCGTGGGCAACATGAAACTGTTTGTGGAGAAGCTATTCGTGACATTGCTGGGAAGCGAAACGTTCTCCTTACTGTTGGTGGTGGAGCGCGCTCACCGCTCGCTGGGCCCGAAGCCCCTTCCTGAAGCAGCCCCGAGACCTGTTATCGCGAAGCTGCTAAATTACCGAGACAGGGATGCGGCCCTGAAAGCCGCCAGGGAGAAGCAATCCTTACAGTATGAGGGCTCAACAATCTCGCTCTACCCGGACTTTACGATGCGAGTACAGGAGGCACGTAGACAATTTGCACCACTAAAAAGGCAGCTACGGGAGCAGAACTTGGACTACGCCATGTTGTACCCTGCGCGGCTACGAGTGAACAGACAGGGTAGATCTCGGATCTTCACGGACCCTAAAGCTCTGCAGAAAGCCCTAAAAGAGTGGTCGAAGGACATCCCACGCAACGCCGAGCTGCCCAGCCCAGAGGGAGCGGCAGGAGGCAGTCTGGACGACCAAGACTGACTGTTGAGACAATCATCTTGGCAGATAAGATTTGTGCTGATGGGGGTGGGGGGAATCACACAGTGGTATGTTTACATCCCTGCTGCTTTAGGATATCAAGAAACGCAATGGGTTCACTCTTTGAAGCACGGTCTCCCGGCATTGTTTGATATAATAGACTGTTAAGAAGCCCCTATAATTGCAATTGGCACCATAATACTAGTTCGACGCGGCTCGTATTGATTTATGCTGTAGGTAACCTGATGCAATTGATATGTTTGATGGCAGGCGGTATTAAACACACATAGTCCTAAGGTCTAATATATATAGGGCGCAGGCAACATCTGCCCTCGTGTGTGTACCACAACCTAAAGTACTACCAAATTTGTTTTGTTGTTTGGAATTATTAGTTGTGATTTTCATCATGAAGAATTGGGTCCGTACGGGGGGATTTCGCCATTGCAAAGTTGTGGTATGCAAGGCGTGGGAGGGGGTGGGAAGGGCACAGAGTCTTAATTCTTTTGGAGAACTTTATGTTATGCTTAGTGCATCGATTGTGCAGAACCTATGTCACAGCGCTAGAGAACAAAGAGATATCCAAGCATATTTACAAGAGATAGTGGTGCGGCCTAATAGTACACATGGCACAGGCTCACAATAGTAAGTTAAACATTCTAACCTGGAATGTGCGCGGCCTTAACGATTACAGAAAACTAAGTAAGGTCCTGTCGTACCTGGCCAGACACAACATAGACATAGCTCTATTGCAGGAATCGCACTTGCCTCTCAATAGTACAATGTTCCGTAGTAGAGGTCTGCAGGGAAACACACACGCAGCAAACAAAAAGAAAAAAAAATAAGTTCTGAGGATTCCCATGGAATAGAACTAGGATTACAGGTGAGTAACTTTTCCTTCCTTACTTCACTGCAACAAACCTCGGAACCAGTGAACCGACGTTAGGCCTTTTGAAGAAATAGGACCTCACTCCCAACAGAATGAAGCCGATGTTCACCCCTTTGCAACAAAATCTGTTTTTAGAGACAAGCTTCTCTGCAGACACCGTAAAGCATTATCTTCTAGAGAAAGAGGGAAAGATTAATGAGATAAGCACAGGGCAACCATGCTAAATCTCACCTCACTCTAAGAAAATACAAAGTACTACTGGGGATGATGTAATTCTTTATACCTTTCATCCCACAGTGCTGCCTGAGAAAGACCACTCCAGAAACAGTGGATATGCAGTTGAAGCAAATCCTAGGACTATGGAATTAAGTATGCCCTAACTGATATAAGCTCAAAGAAAAAGGGGCAACCCAGTAACCCTGGGACCAGAGCAGGACAGCTAATAAAGAAAACAGTGGTCCCTAAAGGGGAAGTGTGAGCCTCAACTTCCTTGGCAACCATATATAACCATCAAAATGATTGGTTTGCACAAAAAAAAGATCAATTTTATTCAGTTAGTTTAAAAAAACAAAAAACAAATAAAGTTACATTCTTCTTTTCATTTCATAAATTGTTTGGTAATAAGGTGCTCCCAAAAATGCATGTGCTCAGTGAAAGTGAGATAAGTGAGTTTCAAGTGCACTAGTGCTAAACAACTTGTAGCAAATGTGCATCTGACCATGGCCCACAGAGCCTTGGTTATCTAACGGAGCTATATAAAAGCACATTTAGAAATCTTTTAAGCGTATACTCCATCGTGCGTTGTATATGCTGTAAATTGTTTTTCACATGATCTTTAAATTAGAGGTTTTCAAGATCTGTATCATAATATTAGAGGCTTTCCTACAATTTGAAAGAGGCTTTTCAAATCAGGATGAGACCTATAGATTAGCAACCTTAAAATTTGTTCGTTCAACGGTTATGCACCAGATGCAGGAGGGTGTGTAAATGCTGTCATGAAAGATGGTATTTGTTCTGGTCATAAGATCTACAAAGTGTGTTAGTGAAATTTGCACACTTTTCTTTAAACCACATTACACGACTTGTGGGAAGAAGAAAGTGACTCGTTCAACGAGTGAAAGATTCCAATATCATGCCATCTGAGCAAAATAATTTTCCAAATGTTTTTGCCTCAGCCGTATACTGGTGCAGAAATAGGCTGCATTCCTTCAGCCTCAAATGCTGTTTACGTTTTTTAAAGGCTACATGACTTTTGAAAATAAGGTCTACTCTGTTTCTTATGGAATTCCAACAAAGGTTGCCCTTTTTTTTTAAAACAATTGCTGCACAAATAAATGATGGACAGAATGCTGAACATTGCAAACATTCACCCCCAGTCAAGAGATCTGGGTTAAATCCATGGTTCTTTTGCTCACCATGCCACCCCAGTTTGGACCCAGCCATTTGCAAACCAGTCCGCCCGAACTGCTAAGCTAGGTCCTCCCTGGACCTGAAACCAGCATCCTGTGACCGGTTTAGGACCAGGCCTGGCAGTTCAGGCTGGACTGTTCCAATGGGGAGCAGGGTCAAGACTGATTTGAATATGGCTGGGTCCAAACTGGAATGGCATGGTGAGCAACAAAACGATAGCTTTAGGCCCAAGATCTCTGTACTAGGGGTGAATGCTTAGCAATGTTCAGCATTCCGTCTATCAATTGTTCTTGTTGCATTTGTCCCTCGAGTGGGACTGGTAAGCCCAGACGTGGGTCCGGTGCTCGCCATGCCACTGGAGTTAAGCTAGCCTGGCTGATGAGGGGTGATACTCTGAAACCGTTCCCAGGATGCTTGTTTCCGGTCCAGGGAGGACCTGGCCTTGCAGTTTGGGCTGGACTGTTCCCACGGGGAGCAGGGTCAAGACTGATTTGCATATGGCTGAGTACAAACTGGAATGGCATGGTGAGCAAAAAAACTGTGGATTTATGCCCAGATCTCTGTACTGGGGGTGAATGTTTGCCATTGTTCGACATTCCGTCCATCAATTGTTCTTTTTGCACTTAACCCAAGGCATTGCTTTCTGTCTCCTTTTGCAAAGCCAAAGCTGGGTGCACTCTAAAACACAATATTACAGCAAGCTCCACTAAAGGCTGCTATTATTTGGGAGAGAAAGTTTGCAGTTTCACAGAAAGGAGCTATTTTTCATTCTTTAGTGGAATCCTCCAACACTATTCTGTTTTAGTTTCTGTAGATCACTTAATGTCTCAGGAAATTTCGATTAAATCACTTCAACATCTTCCAATTTATTTGATCAACATACAGGTGTGTTACATTGTTAAATATTCTACAAAACACTATAAATAGCCTTGTTTGCTGAATCTTTTTTTCAACACCAGGGAAACAACATCATCATCCAGGTTATCTGGAGTGGAAATTGTTCAAGATTCTGCAGGCCCTGGAATGAAAATTGAGAAAGAGGGAACAATTTGGTATTAGAGTTTATATTTTCCTAGATGTTCTAGTCCAATAAATCAAGGCTATGTTAGAGACACCACAACCAACGGTGCATATTCAAGGGCAAACTCCTAATCTGTGGGTCATGCCTCTATTCAGGGGGGAAACTTTGCTTAAAAATGTTAACATTAATCCACTGGGCCTTAGGATCAACCACAACCAGCAACGTAGTTCTGTGCAGTTGATTAATACGTAGTTCAAGTTCGTAACTTGGTCCAAATGTATAAGCTTGCTGCCACTTGCTCCATCTACACTATGAAAGCCACTGTTGACTGTGGAGTAATCTTTCTTTGGACAATTAATTTCCACAATGGGTGACCTGCATTCAAAACCATCCGTATCCAAAAAAGGGTATTACTAGTTTTGTGGATCTAGTTTGATGGAGTCATTATTCCTGGAAGAATGACACATGTGCCAGGCCTTTTGTTCCCATGTTTATGATCCAGGTCATATAGTTCTGCATACAACAAATAGAGACCCACTGTGGAGGACTGTCATACCCCCTTATGTATGGTTCTGTGTCATTGAATGGAAATCACCCACTTCCTAATTTGCTTCGTGTCAAACCCAATTTGGGGGGGGGGGGGCACCGAGGAAGCATGGGCTACTGAGCCACAGCCATGGTTGGTGTTTTTTTTTGCCTCTGCTGTCTCAGAGATCGTAACTATTGCTTTTGTAACAAGGTCAGTACGTTACACTCAATGGTAGAAAAAGCAGGCAGTCACAGGCGTCTCAAAGAGGTTAGTGTGGTGATACAATAAGTTTAACATTCAACAGACACCTAACCGGGTAATAACATGATTGTCTAGCTCTGTGTAAAAACATGATTGTCCAGCTTATCTTTGTATAAAAAAAAAGAAAGAAGTACTGTTCGAGGCATATGAGCAGCAGATTGTACACTATGCATAGATCACCATCTCGTGTTGGGCTCGGATGCTTGCACTTTGTTGTTGTCTTGGAAGAGTCTTTTGTAGTCACGAGATAGGTGACTCCTCCTTTGGACGATAGTGCGCATGGGCATCGACTCCATCCTCAGATTGTTTTTTTCCGCCATCGGGTTCGGATGTAACTTCTGCGCTCCGGTTCGGCACCATATTCTCCAAACCTTTTCGACACGCAAACTATCAAAAAACTCGGCGGTATTGATTTCGATCGCGTGATCTTCGACGTACACCTCAATTACTCGATTCCGGTCGTCGACCCGGGCCGTTTGGGCCTATCGACGCCGTCCGGGCGTACAGCTCATGGAAAGGACTACATTTAAAAAATGCCCCCAGTGTGGAGCTAAATTTCCACACAGTGACCACCACAAGGTCTGTAACCTATGTCTCTCGCCCGAACACGACGAGAACAATTGCCAAGCCTGCGCCTCTTTTACATCTAAAAAGACCATCCGGGCCCGACGACACATCATGGCGCAGCGAGCAGCTCCGGTACCGGTGGACATTTTCGATGAAGGCCCCGATGTCCCGGAGGAGGGTTCTGAGGACCTGGAAATCGTGTCCGAAGCAGATGACTCAGACGGCCACATCACTCCTGGTCAACGAGTGAGTACAACTGCCCCTACCCCAACTCCACCCCAAAAAAAGAAGGCCCTGGTCAAGACTTCGCCTGCTGGCCCCAGTCGCAACCGAAAACAAGCTTCAGAAGCCCCGCCCCTGGGCCCGGCTCCGAAGATAAGGGACAAGCCTTCCGGTAGCTCGGGACCGAGCAAACCGCATCTCAGTGTTCCGCAGGCACCATCAGCACCGAAACCGAGCGTGCAGCCTACTCCCAAAAAGACATCGGCACCGAACACCTTGACGCCGAAAGAAAAGCCATCGGATCCGAAATCAAAACCTTCGGAACCGAAAAAGATTTCCGCCTCCACAGCCAAGCCAAAGGACCCCAAACCATCTCCCAAGGCCTCGGAGCAGAAATCTAAACCTCGCTCAGACCCGAAGAAATCGGCGCCGAAAGCGGTTACCGAAGATGAAGAACTTTTTCGGCCGGATCCTATTGATCGAAAAACAAAAAACTCTCTCCACATAGACCCCAAAACAGGACATTTGGCTGCTGTTCAACACAAGAAGAGGAAACTGGACACACCAGGCACTCCTGTAGTGCCGGTCAAAAAGAAAGACTGTGCCACTTCACCTATACAACCCTCTTCTCCTGTTCTTCCTCCTAACCCTGTCTCTCCTCCACATTCTCCTATACTTCTACCAAATTCACCACCACCACAGGATGATGATGATCTAGGGGATGGGGGCGGCAACAATGACCCTTTCACTGACCCTGATGATACAGATGTACCACAGGACAATTGGGACGATTATAATGACCCAATAGATCCTCCAGACCTCCCTGATCCACATGCATATCCAACAAAGTCTTCTCCCCAGATGACAATATTGGCTTTGGTCAGCTTGTAAATAGAGCTGCTCTCTACCATGGGGTTCAGATGCATTCTGACCCTGCAGACGAGGACTTTCTTCTAGACACCTTTGAACAGTCACAAAAGACTGTACAAACCCTGCCAATGTTAAAGGGTGTCATTAAACATGCCCCCGACATATTCAAAGACCCTGTTAGGGCTAGAATTCTCAATCCCAGGATTGACAAAAAATATAAACCCGCTCCCAATGATCCCACCTACATCAAGGGTCAACTACCTTTCGACTCACTAGTGGTAGCTAATGCTAGGAAACGTGCCAACTCTCAGACCTCCGGTGAGGCACCACCTCCGGATAAAGAGTCTAAGTTGTTAGATGCTTCCGGCAAGAGAGTTGCCGCCCAAGCAGCTAATCACTGGCGGATAGCCAACACACAGGCATTACTTGCTAGGTATGATAGGGCTCACTATGACCAACTAGAAACCCTATTACAACATTTACCTGATCAATATAAAACCAAGGCAGATGATTTAATTCAGGAAGGAAAATTAATAACCAATGCTTCAATCAAGTGTGCCCTTGACGCAGCTGACACAGCCTCTAGGTCCATTAACACTAGTGTACTACTCAGACGACATGCCTGGTTACGCATCTCAGGCTTCAAACAGGAGGTACAAACAACAATCCTCAATCAGCCGTTCAATCAAGAACAACTCTTTGGACCGGCTGTAGACACCACTCTAGAGAAAATGAAAAAGGACACGGAGACTGCTAAATCCATGGGGGCATTACAGTCTCCATCCACACGTGGTTCCTTTCGTCGCTCCTTCTATAGAGGAGCATCCAAACATATCGGAACAGACACGCCTCTTTTTCCTACAAAAATACCACGCCAACATCCCCCAACAGAGGCTATTTTAGAGGCGGATACCGGGGAAATAACAACAAAGGAAGAGGCCGAGGTAACAACAACACTCGCGCCTCCCCCACTAATAAGCAGTGACTTCCCTCCAATCCCTCCAAACCATTCCACCCCGGTCGGAGGGAGACTATCACAGTTCCTACCTGTCTGGAATTCCATCACTACAGACAAGTGGGTAAGACAAATTATCCAGTATGGTTACTGCCTGGAACTTACAGCAACCCCACCCACCATTCCACCAAAACAGCGTCCAATGTCCACGGAACATCTCACACTCTTAAAACAAGAGGTTCTCTCACTGCTTCAAAAGCAAGCAATAGAACTAGTTCCCTTACAGCATCAAGGAACAGGGGTTTACTCACTGTATTTCCTAATCCCCAAAAAGGACGGCACCCTAAGGCCAATACTCGACCTCAGACCCCTCAATCTTTACATACAATCAGATCATTTTCATATGATCACTCTTCAACAGGTCCTCCCACTACTTCAACAAGGCGACTTCCTTGCCACACTAGATCTCAAGGACGCCTACTTCCACATTCCTATACACCCCGCTCACAGGAAATATCTAAGATTCATAGTGGACGGACAACACTATCAGTTCAAAGTCCTTCCATTCGGGGTAACCACCGCACCCAGGGTGTTCACAAAGTGCCTTGCAGTCGTAGCAGCACACTTAAGAAGACAACAAATCCATGTCTTTCCATACCTCGACGACTGGCTAATAAAAGCCAAGTCATTCAACCAGTGTGTTCATCACACTCATCAAACCATCCAGCTGCTACACCACTTAGGATTCACAGTAAACTACATCAAGTCACATCTTCAGCCCTCCCACATACACCAGTATCTAGGGGCCACATTAGACACCTCCAGAGCTCTAGCATATCCCAATCCAGCCAGGATAACCAGTATACAAACACTAATCACCAAATTTCAGCCACAGCATTCCCTCCCAGCAAGGGTATTCATGCAACTCATAGGAATGATGGCATCTTGCATTTTTATCGTACCTCATGCAAGACTTCAGATGCGCCCCTTACAAGAATGCCTAGCACGTCAGTGGAACCAGGCTCAAGGACAACTTACAGATCTGGTGTTGGTGGACAGCCGCACACATCGCTCTCTGCAGTGGTGGAACACACCAAACCTTTCCAAAGGGCGGCCGTTCCTAGAGCCAGTTCCACAGATAGTGCTAACAGCAGACGGATCACTCACCGGCTGGGGAGCTCATCTCCTAAACCACACAATTCAAGGCAAATGGACCACTCAACAGAAAGTGTTCCACATCAATCACCGGCAATATTCCTAGCATTAAAATCATTCCAAGTACATCTACGTCACAAGACTGTGCTAGTCCGGACGGACAACATCACAGCCATGTATTACGTGCAAAAACAAGGAGGCACACATTCTTTGCAGCTGTCTCAGCTAGCACAGAACATCTGGAGATGGGCCATTCCACAAAACATATATCTTCTTGCAGAACATCTTCCAGGAGTTCACTATCAGATTGCTTATCTGCTAAGTCGACAGACACAGCAGATACACGAATGGGAACTTCATCCCCAAGTTCTTCAACCATTTTTCCAAATGTGGGGTCAACCAGACATAGATCTGTTCGCCACACACGCAAATGCAAAATGCCCAATTTTCGCCGCCAGGTTTCCACACCCGTTGTCCAAAGGCAATGCGATATGGATGAACTAGTCAGGCAGATTTGCGTACGCTTTTCCGCCACTCCCACGGATTCCCCTAGTTGTACGCAAGCTCAGACATCAGTCTCTCAGGATGATCCTGGTAGCTCCCACATGGGCACGGCAACCATGGTTCACAACACTACTGGAACTTTCAGTAGTTCCACACCAAAAGCTACGTCTCTCCCCAACGTTGCTAACGCAGAACCATGGAGAGATAAGGCACCCCGATCCAGGTCAACTGAATCTAGCGATCTGGCTCCTGAAGTCCTAGAGTTTGGTTATCTTAACCTTCCACCGGACTGGGGGGGTGGCCAAGCAGCATGGGCCGACAGGACGTAAGCTCCTTCGGCTCCCGTCCTGCCAGCCGCCAATATCCTGTAAACATCCTCACACGGGCGCCCGCTACAACATTCTGTGAGCGCCCGGGGCTTTGAATGTTGGCGCAGCTCCGGACTTCCATCGGGGCCGATTCCGGACCGGAAATCGACCGACTCGCCCCGGCGACTGGCAGCCCGGCGGTGGTGAGTGACCGGGATTCGGGCCCTGACCAAGTGGACATTGGCCTATAGTGTGCCACGGCCCCCGAGCACCCTGGGTGACGACCCGGACCTGAGGGGTCTTTCGCTGGGGACACTGGCCCTGGGCTTCGGGGCTCGGCCCTGCGGCGGGGTGCTGTACGCGGCGCCGGTGAGCGCTAGACTTCGGCCTGCGGGGGGCCTGGGGGCTGGCCGGCGCTTCGCGGCCTGACGGGGACGACGCCCCCGGCCTGAAGGGGGGCCCTGAGATGAGGGGTGAGCCTGCGCCCTCTAGCCGGCTGTGATTTGAGTGGCGGGCTGCGCTTGGGCCCTGCGTGGAGATCCTTAGTGGTGGGGCCCGAGAGTGGCTGACGGACGGCGGCCGCCCGGGGTGCATTAATTGGTTGTGCGCCCTCCCTGCCTGGCTGTGGCGCCTACAGCGCCAGGGTCCACACGTGGGCCACGACTGCTTGGAGAGCCTGTTCCTGCGAGCGGCGGCCGGAGCGGAGGGGGTCCGGCCTGATCAGGCACGGAGGTAACCGGAGGGACGCTGCGCCTAACACTGTGATCCTCCCCCTGCACATGGAATGGGGGTGCCTATCTGGGACCTTACTATTCGCCGAATTGCCTACTAGATGAAGGTGGAGATCGCTGGCCCTTCCTGGAGTCCCTTGGGCGGTCGGTCAGTGTGAGGTCGCCGGCGACAGTGATCCTGGCGCCAGGGGAGGTGGCGACAGCCCCGACAGTGACTGAGAGGGGGGTCTGAGTCGACCTGGCGCTAACGCAGTGGTGAGCAGCCCTGGGAGCGCGGGGGGGATTGCCTCAGCAACTTCATACTGCCACGCCACAGAGGGGGGACCCCTCGGCGCCCGTGGGAGGGATACTGACCCTCCGGACTCTCGATGGTTCTGCTCTGCAACTTGTGGCACCCGTGGGGACAGGATAATCCTGGTACCAGCAGCCTTACAATACCAGTTGGAGCCGGGTCGCCGACTCGATCGACAGATTGAGGCCTGCAATATGGGGAAGGATAAGCCCCAGCGCACCGCTAACCCCAATACGATCACGCAATACACCACGCAACGCCTCCCCACGCAGCGGATCACTCGCCAGTCGGGCCGGGAGAGTGAGGGCGACACCCCTAGCGAGCCGTCTCGGGCTGAGTTACTTGAAGCTATACAAGGCTCTCGCATCGCCCTGGAAAAGCAAATAGAGACAGTATCTATTGATGTGAACCTACTACGGGCGGATCTACGGAAGGTGGCGGATAAGGTCTCCACGGCGGAGGGGGACATCGTCCAGCTGCAGGGAGAGGTGACCACTCTGAGGCAGCAGGTTACTCAGCTCACCACCACCACCAGTGCCTTAGAGCGCAGAGCGGAGGAGGCAGAGGGTAGGGCCCGCCGCAGTAACATTAGGGTCCTGGGTGTCCCGGAACGCTCAGAGCGGGGCAATACGGAGCGGTTCTTAGAAGACTGGATTCGAACGAAGCTATGCCCCGTAGGTCTCTCCGAGGTCTTCGTAATAGAGCGAGCCCATAGGGCGTTGGTCCCACCGCCGCTGCCGGGGGCCCCTCCTAGAGCTCTCATCGCCAAAATCCTGAACTATCGGGACAGGGATTGTATCTTGAAGGCCGCGAGAGAGGCGGTGAACCTCACCTATGATAACGCCAGGGTGTCCATTTATCCCGATTATACCCGCCACGTTCAAGAACAGCGAAAATCCTATTTGGGCGTTAAACAGAAGCTCCGTGAGCTCAATCTGCAGTACATGCTACTGTACCCCGCAAAACTTAAGGTGATCTTCCAGGGGAAAGCCCAGTTCTTTGATTCCCCCGAGGAAGTATGGGAGTGGCTCGAAGTCCGGGGGGAGGCCCTCCCACAGCGTGACCAGAGGGGATCCCGGAGCACCTGGGGGGCCAGACCACAGAGACGACGCAGGAGCAGGCGCAGGGGCCGGGTCAGAGATGCCAACCAGGGAGAAAGACAGCGGATCACGGTGGGGGACGATGGAGCTCTGCGAGTAGACTCCTCGGACTCAGACGGCTCTCCCCCACGGACAATGGCAGAAAATTCCGAGGAGAGCCTGGTCCCGGATACTCTTTTGCCTACCAATCAAGTGATTCCAGAAACTAACCTAGACCAGCTTCCCGCCACTGCGGGCCCATCCTGATGATGCTGTGTTACTACGCTTAACTCTCGGAATGTGGGGAACTGGATCGTGGTGGCTTGGCACCTCCTTGCACGGCTGGGGAGGATCAGATGCCAGTGCCTCACTTGTCTACTGCCTGTGTGGATCCTGCTCCGGACATGGGATTCTTGGGGACCCAGTATCCCCTGGTGACTAATATCCCCCTGTTTTTTCCTATTGCGGGGGGGGTGGGGGTGGGATTGTTGGGGACCTGGGACTGTGGTGCTCTGGGGGCCTGAGTGCATTACTCATGATTATAGTGATGATGATGGATGGGATGGCGGGGCTCCGCTGCTTGCTCTGCCCTGGTTAGTTTGTATAAGTACCTAGCTGGGTGGCCCGTGACATTGAATTATTTAGGGGCGGCTGTTAAGGGTCGGGAGTCGACTTTTGGGGAGGGGGGGGGTTTCCTTCTGTTGAAGTAGTTAGGCCCAGTTGGGCTCATGGTATCGCTGTGCACGTCCTGGCACCAGCACGGGAAGGGCATTTCTGCATGTTCCGTTGACAGTAAATTGCTCGTGGGTGGGGGAGGGGGGCTTTAGGGAGGTTTTGTTGGGTTCTCATTGGCATTGGGGCTTTAAGGGGTTTTGTCGGGTGTTTGTTGGCATCGTATGCATCACAGTTGGGGCACAGAATTTAGGTAGCTGCATGGGGCATGGACTGCCCGGAGATTGGGCGTTACAACCACTATGGGGTTTAAATTTTTAAGCTGGAATGTGAGGGGGCTGGGTACATGCACCAAGAGGTACAGGGTCCTGTCTTTCCTTCGTAGACATCAGGTCTCATTAGCATGCCTCCAGGAGACCCATCTTACGGACGAAGGGGCTCAACAATTGGCAAAGAAGTGGCGGGCCAGATTTTTCATTCCTCCTTTTCTAGCTATGCTAGAGGGGTCCTTGTGTGGGTGGCGCCCGGGGTTCCTTTGGCCGTCCAATATGTGGAAGCTGATATCCAGGGGAGATATCTACTCCTCGGAGCCAAGCTAGATGGAAGAGATGTGGCCGTGGTGAACACCTATTCGCCGAACACGGATGACCCGGGCTTTTATCAGTCCCTGCAGGAGGTCCTAGTATCAGAACTAGAGGTTCCACTGTTTTGGATGGGAGATTTTAATTGTGTCCTCGATCCTGTCCTGGATAGATTTCCCCCCCGCACTGGCACGAAACCCAGAATGACGGTGAAACTCCGGGAGGTCATTGGGAATCTAGGGGCCCAAGATGTATGGCGTGAAAGACACCCGACCCAGAAAGTATACACATGCTTCTCATATACTCATAACACCTATAGCCGCCTCGACAGGGTTTTAGTCGCGAATCCCGATGCCAACATGTCTCTGGAGGTGACTCATCTAGCGCGATTCCTATCTGATCATTCCCCTGTAGCATGCGTGATGGAATGGGGAGCCCCGAGGTGTCGCCCGCAGACTTGGAGATTGCAGGCAGAGATTCTCGAGGATCAGGTGGGGAGGCACCATGTCGAAACTGCCCTTACTGATTATGTTGATCTAAACTGGGGTGGGACAGACCTATTGCAGGCCACCAAATGGAAGGCCCTGAAAGCGGTAGTGAGAGGGGCATGTATGAGTGTAACGTACGGGGTTCGGAAGCAGCTCCAACAAGAGCTGCAAGACGAGGAGCGCCGCCTGTTGCAGGTACAGACCTCGATAGCTACTGACGCAACCGAGAGGGATGGGGAACGAGAGATCCAGGAGCGCATCCATGACACCTTAGACAGGCTTGATAAATACACGCTCGCACAATACAGACAGCGCCTTTACAGAGAAGGGGATAAATCAGGTCGTCTCTTGGCCTGGATCCTCCGCCGAGAACACGCTCCTGCTGCAATTGAGGCCTTACGGGATTCCACTGGCTGCCTGGTGCATTCGCAGGTGGGGTTATTGCGGGTCCTACAGTCGCATCTTCAGGCGGTGTACACAGCAGATCCCGTGGTGGGGAGGCGTCTTATCTCCCGTATCTACATGGGTTGACCCTGAGCTCCATGTCAGAACAGGCGCGGAAGGAACTTGACGAGCCACTGACGCTATGCGAGGTTCAATCCGCGTTGAAGCATCTCCCGTGAGCCAAATCTCCGGGTAGTGATGGATTTCCGCCCGAGTTCTACCAAGCATTCCCCGATATTCTTCCCCCCCTCCTCCTGCAAGTTTACACTGAGGCTTTTAAACGAGGAATCCTCCCGCCAAGTATGACACGGGGAAATATGTATGATTTTAAAACCAGGGGGAGATGCACACGAGCCCTCATCGTATCGGCCGATTACGATGATAAATGCGGATGTAAAAATCCTCTGCAAGCTCTTGGCATCTCGCTTAGCACCGCACATGACCCACCTGGTCCACGAGGATCAATGTGGGTTCATACCGGGACGGAACACGGCTATGAATCTACGGCGACTGCCTCATATTCTGCATGAGGTGCGGGACAGGGAGGAGCAGATGGTGTTGGTCTCCATTGACCTCGCCAAAGCTTTTGACACGGTGGACTGGGGGTATTTTCTCGAGGTCTTGTGCGCTGTGGGGATGGGTCCCCAATTTTGTCGCTGGGTTCGTATCCTATACACGGCCCCACGCGCTAGAGTTAAGCTCGGGGGCGCGCGGTCCGAAGAGTGGCAACTGGGGAGGGGTACACGACAGGGGTGTCTCAATCCCCACTCTTGTTTGCCCTGGCTATAGAGCCCTTCGCGGTCCGGATTAGAGCAGATATGGCGCAGTGGGGTATTAAATTGGGGGACATGACTCACATCATTTCTTTATACGCGGATGACGCCTTGTTTTACTTGGCCTCTCCCTGCGAGGCCCTGCCGGTGCTGTTGCACCACCTAGATCGGTTTGGTGAGGTCTCTGGATTGCGGCTGAACCGTGGTAAATCCCTCGTTTTCCCATTGGCAGGAGTAGCTGCGGTGCCTCCGGAGGATTTGCCAGATCTGGAACTGCGTTGGGAGCGGACGGCGTTCCGTTACCTGGGTATTCAGGTGACCCTGACGGACGCACAAGCGCTGGCCCGGGATGTGGACCGCGTCACTGCGGCATTGCGGCAGTCCGTGTCTTTCTGGAATACTCTTCCACTTTCACTGATGGGCCGTCTCGCCATCTCGAAGATGGTGATGCTCCCCAGAGTACTCTATGTGCTACAGAACTAATTTTGCCCTTTGCCACCTCGAGTTTTTAAATCTCTCAACACATTGCTCACGTCTCTGCTCTGGGCGGGTCGGCGCAGTAGGGTAGCCCTTCGCACTATTGTCCGCAGTTACGAGGAGGGCGGTCTAGAAGCCCCTCGCTTTGACCTATACTATTATGCCGCCCATCTCCAGCATGCGGCCCGTTGGTTCACCGACACAGACAATTGGGAGAAGCGCCTTATGCTTGGTAGGGCAGATACCCAGAAGCTGCGGGAGTCGCTGATGCAGGGTGCGGGATCAGATGCGTATCTCCCCTACACTGTGTGACATATAGCAGGCATATGGCAGCGCTTTGTTGAGAGGGTCCTTCGAAGGGCGCCCTTTCATAGGGAGCTCTCGCTCTGGATACTGGCTCCATTTATAGATATGGCACGTCATATGTCCTTCCATATTTGGAGGGAGGGAGGTTGCGAGGTCCTCGCCGATCTATATCCCAACGAAACCTTTATCACCTACGAGCAGGCGGCAGAGAACTTTGGCCTTGGACAAGGCCAATTTTTGCATTTCAGGGGAATGCAAGATGTAGTGAAAATCACCTGGCCCCAGTACCCAGATATTCCACCACTGACACATACACTGGATGTTATGCTCACGTGTGGCAAGGGGCGCGGCTTGATATCCCTCCTATATAAAGCGATGAAACAGGATTCCACCCCCCCGGTCCCGCCGTCTAGGGCTGCCTGGGAGAGGGACCTCGCTGCCCCGCTGGAGGAGGCACAGTGGGCGCGCATAGGCTCCCTTACACATACTGTCTCATGCAATGCCAGATTTAAGCTAACACACTTTAATTACCTACACCGCATCTACATTACCCCGGTGTCTCTGAGACGCATTGATAGTAGCAGGGGCGCTGGCTGTCCTAGATGTGCCGCAGAGAATGCAGGCTTTTTGCATTTGCTATGGGAATGCCCATTGGTTGCGCAGTTCTGGACGGGGGTGGTGACTAGGCTGGTGAGCGCCACGGGGCTTCGGGTGGCTCTCGAACCTTTGCAATGTCTACTCGCGATGGTTCGCAGGCCTAAGGGGAAGAAACTCCCCTATAAACTCTTACAGTTAATGTTGGTGCTTGCCAGGCGCAGGGTGGCAATAACTTGGATGGGGCAGAGGGCCCCTGAACTTCCTTCTTGGCTCAAAGATGTTCGAGAGTGGTCGCTGGCTGAAGAGGCACACATGAAACTTAGCCGACGGGATGAGAAATTACAGGATGACCTGATGGCTTGGCGGGCCCTGTGTGCCACTGGGTTAGCGGAGGGGGAGCCGTCCTCACGGGACGCTACTCGTAGAGAACAGAGTGACTCAGATATATCCGGGGGGTCTGTTTCTGGTGGGGAATACGAGGATTAACTCTGATAGGGTCCGTATTGGGAAGGGGTGCCTTTTCTGCCACCCTCCCCTCACAGGGACATGTTTGTGGATGATTCTTCTGTCCCCCTTGTCCCTTCCCTCCTTGGTGCGGCCTTGTGTCTCATGCGATTATTATTGCTATCAACGAAATGTATGCATACGTATTTATTTGATGCCAATGTATTTGTTTTATAAAAATTCAAAAAATAAAGTTTATAAAAAAAATAAAAAAACTTCCACCGGACTGTATGAACATCATTAAGGAAGCCAGACGCCCTACTACTAGAGCTTGCTATGCAGCAAAATGGAAAAGATTTGTCATTTACTGCAACAACCATAAAATCGATCCGCTGGACGCTTCAATCCAGTACATCATTTGCTATTTGCTACACTTACAAAGGTGTAATCTAGCATATTCATCCATAAGATTACATCTAGCGGCACTTGCCGCTTATTTGCAAAACAGACAACACTTGTCACTATTTAGAGTACCTGCAATTAAAGCCTTTATGGAGGGCCTTAAAAGGATAATTCCCCCCAGACTGCCACCCTCTCCAGTGTGGAATTTAAACATTGTTCTTACCAGGCTCATGGGTCCCCCATTTGAACCTCTACACAAATGCGAACTACAGTTCCTCACATGGAAAGTAGCTTTCCTTGTCGCAATTACCTCTCTCAGGAGGATTATTGAGATCCAGGCTTTAACCATACAAGAACCATTCTTACAAATACATCGTAACAAGGTGGTTCTTAAAACAAATCCAAAGTTCCTTCCCAAAGTAATCGCTTCTTTTCATCTTAACCAATCAGTTGAGTTACCAGTGTTTTTCCAAAACCCAGACTCTGTAGCAGAAAGGGCTCTTCACACACTGGACGTCAAAAGAGCCCTACTTTATTACATAGACAGGACTAAGCCCTTTAGAAAGACAAAACAACTGTTTGTAGCCTTCGCACTACCTCATAAAGGTAACCCCATCTCCAAAGCTGGGATCGCTAGGTGGATAGTAAAATGCATTCAAATATGCTACCAAAAGGCTAAACGCACATTAACAATTCCCCCTAGAGCACACTCAACACGCAAACTAGGGGCTTCCATGGCATTCTTAGGGAACATTCCCTTAGATGACATCTGTAAAGCAGCAACATGGTCTACACCACACACCTTCACCAAACACTATTGTGTTGACGTGCAGGCTAAGCAACAAGCTTCTGTAGGCCAAGCTGTTCTTAAAACACTTTTTCAAACCACTGCAACAGATACAGGTGACCACCACTAGGGGAGACACTGCTGTACAGTCTATGCATAGTGTACAATCTGCAGCTCATATGCCTCGAACGGAAAATGCTACTTACCAGTATGCATCTGTTCTTGGCATGTAGAGCTGCAGTTGTACACACCCACCCGCCTCCCCGGAACCTGTATCTGTTCCAGTATTATCTTAATTAGATACATTGACATGGACATCTCTTTATTTCTTACTCACTCCATCATTTCCCATCATGGCGAAAAACAATCTGCGGATGGAGTCGATGCCCATGCGCACTATCGTCCAAAGGAGGAGTCGCCTATCTCGTGACTACAAAAGACTCTTCCAAGACAACAACAAAGTGCAAGCATCCGAGCCCAACACCAGATGGCGATCTATGCATAGTGTACAACTCTGCAGCTTTACATGCCAAGAACAGATGCATACTGGTAAGTAGCATTTTCCTTTTTCCAAAGTAGAACTCAATACTACGCACTTCACAAAAGTATCAGGTACTCAGTCTCTTCCCTTCCACCTTCCTTGTCTGAGGTACTGTGGTGTAGGTTTCGATATAGGTGCAGTGCTCCTCCCTTTTGGTCTAGTAGGCACCAGGAAGCAATCAGTCTCTCAATGTTTGTCTCACCCTTGTGTCTGCGGTAGGCCTCACTCTGGCCTCCCGCTCCTCAGTCCTGGTCCTCCCATGGTCAGGGAAGACTCATTTGCATCGTGCAGCATGTCCACTTGTTCCGAGCCGACGCCGGCTGTGCAGCAGTGTCCATTGTGCAGTTGTTTTATCTACCAGACCCTCTGCAGTGGATTGTCCTGCATGTTGTGGCATTGAATTCTTCCTCCTGGGCTGAGTGAGTCATTGATTCAGCAGCAATTCCATTTCTATGGCAGAGGTTTCTGTCTCCAAGCGTGGAGCACGCTAGTTATGCTTCCTCAAGTCTCTGTCAGATGGAGCCACAGCACTGGGGTCATCTGCAGCATCCCCCAGGCGTTCAAAGAAAAGGAACATCTCTTTCTTCGGGTCATACTGTAGGTGATATCCCTCACCTCTGGGGAGCTGGCTATCAGGCAGACACCAACCCGGATTGCACACTAGTCCTCTTGGTACTTTAGGGAGCGCCCCTTTCTTGTTGAAGAGAATTTGGAACTGGAACAGCAAGTGGGTTAAGAGCTCCCATTCTTAATCAGAGACATCAGACAGGGGATGTATATTACCATTTGCACTTCCAGAACCGGTTTGGGTCAGTTCTTCTTCATTTGTGTTTCGTGCTCTGGCTGTTTTTCAGACTCTGCCTTTGTTTAGAGTGATGCTTCTCATAGTATGACCGTCTCCAGGCTGGAACACCCACAACAGAGGCACAAAAAGATCTAATCTTTCTGTGGATGGCTAAAGAGGCAAAAAGATAAACCTTTTCTAAAGGACCCTTCACACTCTGACAACAGGAACTGCAGTCCCAACCTTCACCACCTATCAACCACTAAATGACAGTATTCAGGGAGGCTAATCAACAGCTCTCTAAAGGA
Source organism: Calotriton arnoldi (assembly GCA_963921515.1). NCBI lineage: Eukaryota > Metazoa > Chordata > Amphibia > Caudata > Salamandridae > Calotriton > Calotriton arnoldi. The sequence goes on from CAWUFW010010329.1 coordinate 532,223, forward strand.
AAAGGGACCTCAATTAATTTCTAGGGGGATCAGGTCTCCTCTTTCCCCTATTCAATGTGTAAATCTCATTCCTCCGGTCTCAGGAATGTCTGTAATGCACTTCTAAAGAAACTGAGTGAACGTAACTAAGTTTACTTTCACTGTTTGTGAAAGTAACCTCAACCCCATTTTGTGCACATGAGTAGGTCTTCACTCTGGTTCACTTAGACATACTCAGTGTGTGTAATTCACAATCAACACATATCTGTATACATACATACATACATGAATGCGATTTTGATATCACCACAGGGATCCGTAGTTCACTTGTAGCAGCGGATCTTTACACAAGTAGGGCATTAGCCTTCCACTCCTGTGCCACAAATAAACATTTCTGCTCACACTAGATTCCTGTGACACAAATTAAAATTTCTGCTCACACTAGATTCATTACAAAACATGCTATGGTGCATGTTTGAACCTGTGACAGGGACAGTAGTTCCCTGTCACTAGGGAGAGCTCACATGATCTGTCCCTCCAGGACCTGACTCATATCAGAGCTTTGCCATAGCACGCACATGTTAGATTAGTGTGAGGCTAGGTTCAAAAATTCAAAAACCAGAATACCAGATGCTCACAGTTGGGCACTGAGAGCAGGAAACATGACTGCATGCGAGGCAGAGGATATTTCCGTCCCAACACTCCCCATTCACTCCTAGTGCTTGCGAAAACCACAAAGCTCATATTTGAAGAGGATGTGAGCCAATTTTGTCTGTCTCTGTGCAGGTATGCACACCAGTCTGACCAGATAGTAACAACCCAAATGTAGAGCACCTGTCAAGTTGGTGTTTTCCTGAGGTCGAACAGCAGCAGCCTCTTCTCTTCTTTAGCATGTCGTGCCTGATAATGCTAAACCATAGAAATCCTTTTGATCAGAAAGTGGTTCCTGGAATCTAGATGGTCTGTGTGTGCATAATGACAGAAATATAGCATCCACTCTTTGGTTGGAAACATGTCGCTAAAATAAATGTATTTCTCCCCTTTGCACTGCAAAAAATCGATGAAGGCATAAAATGGCAGTACTTTCGCTTCAGGACACTTCTGTCTTGTCGTTAGTACTTTCGCTTTACCATATGCGCTTTCATCAAACGTAACACATGGATGTGATGATAAGCTTCAAATGATGAAACATTTCTGGTAGTGATGGGGGGAGATCCCGGTGCAGTCATTTGCCAGTGGAAAAGGCCTGTCACTTTTCATTATTATGGTCCTTTATAAGGAAGCGAAGACGCAGAAAAGCAGATAAAGAAATTAATTCAAATGCAACTATATCTATGAGACTTTTAATTTTGTCACTCATCATGTGCTGCTACAGTTTGCTAAATTGTGCAGATTAGCACAAATTATACAGTGTATCCCTGTTGCCCTGCTGAGGATTTCTCTTCGGGTCTTGAAAAGCTTTAGAAGTACTTGGAGCACAGCTTCAGTTAAGGACTTGGTGAACATTTGAGCCAGACCAAATAATATCCCCCTATATTAGTTCCAACATGCCTAGCCCAGGGCATCATTACGGTCTGACTTTCAGGACCAAATCATTTATGTACCCTTTGACAGGAAATTTCAGTTTGCTAGATTAGCTCAAAGCCCTGGAGAAATACAAAGGAGGGTTAGTTAGGGCTAACTCCTTAAGTTCCAAAATTCCATTCATCAGTGGCTACATCTGAGCTGTTCCATACTTTCAAAGCTAGACATGCCTTAGGGAAGTAGTCCTTCTCCCAGTGCTTACTTAGGTGAGGAGATATATTGTGTCCCATACACATGACTGCTACCACCTCAGGCACCATAAGATGTTGGGTGGAATGCAAATCCAACTTTGTCTTGCTCCACTGAAAACAGTTCAGCCCAAACTCCTGGGGCAGGACCTAGCTAGACTGGATCTTATTCAAAGTCAGACTTGTGTCAGTGAAGTGCAGCTTGAGGCCTGTTGCACAGCAAGCATGAGCTCCACGTGTGGGCACAACCGTCTTACTTATGGTTTGACTCTGAAAACGCATCAATATGTCTTCAGGAACTCCTTGAGGGCCTCATCTCATTCTAATTTTATCAGTCAAAGAACATCCAAATGGGGTTGCGGGTGGGTCTCCCATCGTCCAAAAGCACTGCATTCTGAAAATAATATTGATGGGTTATGCCTTAATCTTTTTTGCATACCTGCTTGGTTACTGTCCCAATTTTTGCAAAACATCTTCCGATCTACTACAGCAGATCCTAAGGTGTTTGCTTTTGATAGCTACCAAATTGATTCCAGAGCAAGACAAAGTCCTTGTTTGTTGTCAAGGTTCTGCATTGTAGGATCTTTCTTTATAGTTGTAAAACTTAGATCAACTCCCTACTACATGCTGGGGACCCCGAACAATTTTTCCACAAATAATTCCAAAAAGGATGTGAATTTAACAGGTCCCATGTAAAAGCAAGCCACTTACTACATAGCCTATCCAGGACACGTTGTCCTTAATGTATAGTCCTGTAACTAGTGAAAAACTCTTTTTACAAATTACACTGCAGCAGCTATCTAGAAATAGGATGCTGCAAAGTGTGTTTTGAAGATGGGTAAAATGAAGCCTGATGGCCATTACATTGAGAAAGTGCATACAGTGTGGTCACATTGGCCTTTTTAGAGGTCTAGATGCTTCCAATCCACCATGCACTGTACTGACGGTTGCCTCTCAGAGCCTGTTCTTTTTTCCTGCTTGCGGGAATGGGACCTCGGAAGACTGGGTTGTTTTTAATCATTTTCCACTGCTTTTTCTCACAGAACTTCTAATTATTCAACTTCATTCAATATTTCTATCATTGTGAAAGATTTGAAATCTTTTTCATGATTTTCAAGTGTCAATTTTCTGTTACAATACCATCACTATTTCTAAAGTGCCCTTCATTAGGTAGAAAAAAGGCAGTTTCAGCCGTGCATCAGGTCTGTTTAATCTTACCTTCCAAGCTCACCTTCAACCACTGAATAGTAGTTTTTGTAAAAATGTCCAGAATGACATATACAGATTTTTGGGGAATTAGACTGCAAATTAAGAGAAATGGTTGCCGCAGAGAAAGCAAGAAAGCCCATCAGGGTGGCTTCTTTCTCTACTGTGCCTACGTCCTCAGCCACAAGGACTCCAGAAGTCCAGAAGCGTGAGATCTTGGGAAAAAGATCCTAGAAGGAAGAGCAATTGATCCCACTCGACATCAAGGAGATTGATGTCAGCTAGAGGTACAGCGCAGACATGTTCACTGTTTGTATCAGTACGTTTCCACCACTGGATGTCACATTGCGCGCTGTCAAAACTTTCACGGCAGAAAAGACCATTGACGTTGAATCCTCTTTTTCTGCAATGACAATTGACATTGAGACACTTTGCATGAGCTCTACACTGCCATTGAAAAGACTCCAATTATCTCCAGTCTAGACACAAGACCCTACAGGATTCCATCCATTGGCCCAGTGCAGATTTCTTTTTGACTTTGAACTTGTGTCCACCTAGAACTCCATAGCTGATGGTTTCCAGACCAACATCCATGTCTCCTATCTGGTATAGATCTTTTTCAGCAAGAAAGTCCGCTCAGGCGGCATATTCACCGTCCCTCTCTACTGGATTACAAACCTCTGCTGGAGCACAGAAGAGTCAGATCCTCTTAACGGTCTCTCAAGATTGACTGAATGGGATACAGATACTTCAACATCCTACAAGGTAATTCTTTCACTGGATCACCAGCTACAGTTTCACTTTTGGACATCACCACAGTTCCAAGATGTCCTAGCTATAGGGGTCACAAAGTTGAATATTCCTCTTGAGACTCCTCATATGGCTGTCTCTGTAATCATGGAGCCCTTACAGCCCCTCAACTCCGAGTCTGTTACTTCCCCTAATTCCTAGGCTGTCAGAGTCAGCAGAAGAAAACTTTTAAACACTTTTGATGACTAAGGCAGCAACACCTCTCCTCCTGAAGAAGTATGGTGGTCCTATCCAAGAGCCAGCTTTTCTGTGTTTCAGTCACAAACCAGACTCCGTAATAATATCTGTAGTTAGGAAGTTCCATTGTTCACTCCCACTAACATCTGTTTAGTTCGACAGGTAGTGTAACAGGCTGGAAGCTGCAGGAAGAAAGGTCTGCAGTACCACTGCCACATCTCTCAAAGTTGGTAGCACTACAGTCCTGCTTGGGACATATGATCGAGCAAACCTTCACTAAGGGCCTGCATAGGGAGAGGCCAAAGCAAGTGTGTTGAATGAGAGTAATATGTGGTCTGATAAGCATTAGCCTGAGAAAGTACATACAAAGTTGCATGTGTCTTTAAGAGGTCTGTCTATATGCTTTCAATCCCAGCGTTTGTACTCGCAATTGCCCTTCAGAGAGACTGTTCTTTTTGACGGATATGTAGTTCAGTTTGACTAACATTTTATGATAGGCAATTTTGATGTTGCCTCAATACGTTTTGGGCCCTTGCCTGTCGCGGGTACTTGGGCCTCCCACACGAGTGAGGCACCATTTTTATCGGGAGACCCGGGGGAACGCTGGGTGGTAGGAAATTTGTGTCAGCCCGGTGATGTCACAACTTTCCCACACAAAAATGTGCAAAAAAAGTGATTTTTTTTCAGCTAAATTTGAGGTTTGCAGGGGATTCTGGGTAAGGAAACGTTGGGGGATCCACGCAAGCCATACCTCCCTGGAATCCCTCTGGTGTCTAGTCTTCAGAAATGTGTGGGTTTGGTAGGTTTCCCTAAATGGCCGCCGAGCACGGGGCCAAAAACAAAGGTGACTCCCTTGCAAAACCAGGTCGTTTTGAGATAGGCAATTTTGATGTCGCCTCACTACGTTTTGGGCCCTTGCCTGTCGCGGGTACTTGGGCCTCCCACGCGAGTTATGGTACCATTTCTATTGGAATACTTGGAGAAAGGCGGGGGATAGGAAAGTTGTTGTTTCTTTCTGCAGCGTGAACATTTTGGCACAATAATGCAAGGAAAATGTGACAGACATTTTGAGGTTTGCAGTACATTGTGGGTAAGATAACGGGTTGGTATCCACAAGAGAGACATCACCATGTACTCCCATGGGTGTTTAGCTTACGACAATATCTACAGTTGGTAGGTTATTCTTAGATGGAATGTACACCTTGGCAGAGAGACTAAAAAGACAAAGATTACTGCACAGCCATCTATTCCTCAAGCACACACACATACTGGTTGGATTTGGCACGAGGGCGAGTGATGGTTCAGTATATAAAATTTTATTAACAAGAGATTTCACAAAAATGAAATGCACTGTCAATAATTAAAAGGACAAAAAACTGAACCAGTGACTCGCAGCTCGTGAGCTGTAAAGCCACGGCAAGACACCAACCTCTTTACAGGCCATTCACACACCTTTCATACGTGATACACACAAGACCATTCACACCACCAGGCACAAAACCAACACATTACAACACTCACAAAAAGGGACAAGGTACACCCTGCTTGAGAAAGACAGAAAAGACAAATATTTCTGCACAACCACCTATTCTTCAAGCACACAGACATACTGGTTGGATTTGGCACGAGGGTGAGTGATGGTTCAGTATATACATTTGTATTAACCAGAGATTTCACAAAAATGAAATGCACTGTTAATAATTGAAAGGACGAGAAACTGAACCTTTGACTCACAGCTCGTGAGCTGTAAAGCCACGACAAGGCACCAACCGCTTTACAGGCCATTCATACACCTTTCATACGTGTGACACATACAAAACCATTCACACCGCCAGCCGCGGGCCCAGCACATTACAACACTAACACCAGCAGACAGCGCCATTCAAGGGCCCATCACTTTCACACGCCGACATTCCTGACACAGCAACCACACCAGCTCACGGATTGCGTGGAGTGGCGTTTAGCTAGCAGTGTGTGTAGTGACCAGCAGCAAGTCACTACTCACACACCGCCAGCCAAGCGCCCGTCCACGCACACCGCCAGCCAAGCGCCAGTCCACGCACACCACCAGCCAATCGCCAATCCACGCACACTGCCAGCCAAGCGCCAGTCCACTCACCGCCAGCCAAGCACCAGCCCACGCACACCGCCAGCCAAGCATCAATCCACACACACCGCCAGCCAAGCGCCAATCCACACACACCGCCAGCCAAGCGCCAATCCACGCACATCGCCAGCCAAGCGCCAGTCCACTCACCGCCAGCCAAGCTCCAGTCCACTCACCGCCAGCTAAGCGCCAGTCCACGCACACCGCCAGCCAAGCTCCAGTCCACGCTCACCGCCAGCCAAGCGCCAGTCCACGCACACCGTCATAAATTATTTTTAAACAAGAAAGAAAACACAAACAAATTGCAACTAAATACAAAACTATAACTACAAAAACAACAGCAGTAACTGAAGACATCATTCTATTGCCAAACGTTAAACTGAACTATATAAAACCATACAGACCAGGCAGTACACTATTAGACTCATGGTTGCTCCCAAAAACTCTTGAGTGTGATACAATCTGAAACATGTGGGCACACACAGCCCAGGATTAGGAGGGCAATCGGCACAGTGCATACGACTCTCCTTCCGCACATCTCTTCGCAAGCAGACTCTACATCTCTTACAGGGATTGTTTTTTTTGGGCGTGGGAGGAATTAAATCAGGAAAGTGGCGATCTTTCAATCTAGCCACATCCTCCACCACTCCAACTCTAGGAACACTTGCCTGTTCCACAACAACAAGGCTGCCTATCACAGACTCCTGAAACTGAACAAAAGTCAACTTTGACGCAGGAGAACACTCCTTGAACACAACAAAAGCATTGAAAGTTGCTAAATTGAAGAGATGGATGGCCAACTTCTTGTACCAAATGTAAGCCTTACGAATAGCAGGGGAGCTGGATTGGGTCTATCAACACCACCCATGTGCTTATTGTAGTCTAAAATGCACACAGGTTTGCGCACTTCAGCAATCTGACCCCAAACAGCCACAGCTGAAGTACTCTCATCATGGATGGTAGTCAGCATGTACACATCCCTCCTGTCCACAAATTTCACAGCTAGTAGTTCATCACTACGCAAGGAACTGCACTGTCCCCTCTAAAGTTTTTTTGCAAACAAGCTCTTTTGGATAACCTTTACGGTTAGAGCGGATTGTGCCACAAGCAAAAGTGTCCACTTTGAACAATTCCTTAAACAATTGCACAGCAGTGTAGATGTTATCAAGGTACAAATGGTGGCCTCTGTTAAACAGTCCTCTAGCAAGATCCCACACAATTTTCTCTAAAACTCCAAAAGTGGACGGACAACCAGGGGGGTCAATAGTGGAATCCCTACAAGTGTACACACGGAAATTAAAAACATATCCTGTCCTACTCTCAGACAACATATACAGCTTAATTCCATAACGTGCCCTCTTGCTAGGAATGTACTGCCTAAAAACCAAACGGCCCTTGAACAGGACCAAAGACTCATCAATAGATATTTCTTTCCCTGGAGTATAGATCTCTGAAAATCGATCTACAAAGTGATCAAGAACAGGCCGAATCTTAAAAAGACGGTCACAGTCAGGGTGATCTCGTGGCAATGCCAAAGCATTATCAACAAAATGCAGCATCCGAAGCAAAAGTAAATACCGATCACGAGTCATAATTGCAGGAAATATGGCTGTTGCCATCAAGGGACTGGTAGACCAATATGAAGCCATGGACGGCTTCCTTATCAAACCCATCAAGAAAGTCAAACCCAAAAACTTCTTCATCTCTTGCAGATTTGTGGGAGTCCACCGGGTAGCTCTAGAGTGGGGCCTAAGTCTGGCACTGTTGTCCCTCAAAAACTGTTCAGCATACAAATTAGTCTGCTCAACAATCTCACCCAAAAATACATCATCCATAAACAACTGAAAAAACTGTATAGGCAAAAAAAATTCACAATCCACTCTACACCCTGCATCACCACTAAAGGCAGGCAACACCGGCTGCACCATGTTTGGATCAACCCAGAGTCCAGCACTTCCAGTAGGAAGCCTAGCAGCCTCAGGCTGCAATCCAGATGCCTCTTGCACCATCGGCACAGCAGTGTCCTCCTCTAAAACAGGCACTTCATCCGCACTGAGAGTAGCTTCATCCACACAGAGAGTAGCTTCATCTGCACTGAGAGTAGCTTCATCATCCGATGATTCCATGTGGAGAGAAAACTCACTGCCTGAATCTTCCCCTCCCTCCTCTCCCTCAGACGCACTGTCAGTCTCATAATCCTGCTCAGAGGAAGATTCAAGAAGCATACCAACCACCTGCTGAGCAGTCATTCTACGGCTAGCCATAATGCTTACTAATAAAGGTAACTTGTCAAACAAGTCAACAACAACAAACCCTTTGTAAAAAACAGAAATAAACAAAAAGTAGCTTTAGCACAAAGACCTGTATATTCCGACACAATACCACTCACTTGCCAGAAGCAGCTAGACTCACCACCACCTACTCTGCACAGACACAGTAAGGATCAAGAATATCCCACTAAAAAAGAAAATGACACATAAGACAATGCAAAACACATCACAAAGAATTTCATGCTCAGAACACTAACAAATATGCTGCCATTATGACACCACTTACAAAAAAATTCATTCATGCATGACAATAATACTCATTTGGAGTAAACACAACAAAAATGTTTTTCTTACCAAATAAATGCAATTACGCAAAACTGCAGAACAACCGCTGCCGAAACCGCAAAAAAGAATCAAAAGTTTAACACTAGAATAAAAAGGAGAAAAAAACATTACAATCACATATGCAAATAATGCACCAGTCTACACACAATCCACCAACCAAGCTAAGGGGTAGGTGGGCCTAACAGTATAAATAAAATATTCACCCCCGTAAAAGGGAAGCAACCCTTGCCCAGGAGGCCACTCCCCAACACCAAAATTTAAAAAACCCTGGTGTCTAGTGGCTTCAGCCCCCCTTGGGGGCAGATGGGCATAAAAACATACTGCTGATCTGCCACCCAAAGAGGGCAGAAGTGGCCCCAATCATTCTCCCATAAAGGAGAGCGACCCTTGCCCAAGGGGCCACTCCCCACAAATTAATCCCTGGTGGTCTAGTGGGCCACTAAATAAACAATGGTGAGATGTGCCCCCCTAGGGGGGGAATAGACAGCCAAAAACATTGCCCCCAAGGGGGAGCGACCCTTGCCTAAGGGGCCACTCCCCACATATTAATCCCTGGTGGTCTAATGGGCAACTACATAAAAAATGGCGAGATCTGCCCCCCTAGGGGGGACGCAGATAGCCAAAAACATTGCCCCCAAGGGGGAGTGACCCTTGCCCAAGGGGCCACTCCCCACAAAATAATCCCTGGTGGTCTAGTGGGCACCTATACCTAAATATATCTTTTATTTAAAGGCGATCTGCCCCCCCCCCCCCAAGGGGGGCAGACCAAAGTAAAAACATTGCTCCCCCAAGGGGAGCAACCCTTGCCCAAGGGGCCGCTCCCCAAAACAAAATGGCCATTTACAAAACATTACACATCCCTGGTGGCCTAGTGGGCACATATAAATACACATTAAATTAATTTAGGGACATCGATCTGCCCCCCCCCCCCAAGAGGGGCAGAACAAAGAAAATACATTTTTCCCCCAAGGGAAGCGACCCTTGCCCAAGGGGCCGCTCCCCAAAACAAAATGGCCAATTAAAAAAAAAAAGAAAATCCCTGGTGGCCCAGTGGGCACCCATTAATAAAAATATAATTTTGCGCCCCAATCTGCCCCCCCCAACGGGGGCAGAACAAACTGCAAACATTGCTCCCCCAAGGGGAGCGACCCTTGCCCAAGGGGCCGCTCCCCAAAACAAAATGGCCATTTACAAAACATTACACATCCCTGGTGGCCTAGTGGGCACATATAAATACACATTAAATTATTTTTGGGACATCGATCTGCCCCCCCAAGAGGGGCAGAACAAAGAAAATACATTTTCCCCCAAGGGGAGCGACCCTTGCCCAAGGGGCCGCTCCCCAAAACAATAAGGCCCTTTAAAAAAATAAAAAAAACGGGCATTCTTGCTGCACGATCGCGCCCCAGGCGTGATTGTGCAGCAGGAATGCTTTTTTAAAAGACATCGGAGGAAAGGGAAACCCTTCCTTTCCTCCGATGCCTTTTAAAAAGTACCCCCCACCCGCCCCGAGGAGAAACTCACCTCCTCGTTCTCCAACGCGCTGGAAGCAAATGGCTTCCAGCGCGTTGGGAATCCCTCAATGACGTCAGCGCGCCTCCACCACCAGTCCGCACAGCAAAGTCAAAGCAGGACCAGTGAGCAGGGGAAAGAGGGGAAACAAGGGGAGAAGAAAACTGAAGAGGGTCCCTCGGCACGACCTGGGCAGCAAGGATACGGAAGAGGATCCCTCGACACGAGCTGGGGAGCAAGGATACGTCACTGGAGACATCGGTGATCCTGTGTCGTCAATAACCTACTCTGAGATCTACTGTAACACAAATATAACCACAAATAACCATCAAACATATATCACGGATGTCTACTTGGTTTGTTCCCCTCTTCCACTAGCATCCAACAAATGAAATCAGGAATCAATAAATAATACTGCATGAAAAGAACAGAGAGAGAAAATTACTGAGGGTACATGAATGTAGGGTGTAATGATGTAATATAAATAATGTTTACCAATATAAGTAATGTAGAAAATTAGCTCTTAGCCCAAAAACGATCAAGGCTGACTCAATTGAATCAGTCTAAGTAAGGTAACAAAATATGCAAAAAGGTGCAGGCTAAACATACTTCATCTCCTTAATAATCAGGAGTTCGTGAGGTAGGCTAATCTGGGAGTAAGCAGCCAGGAAGAACTGAGCATAAGGTGCCTCCTTGCTTCAGAAGTTAATGCTGCTGACTGTACTAATTCTCACAGCCAGGAAGGACTAAACATAAGGCGCCTCCTTACTTCAGGAGTACGCAATTCGGACCTCAATAATTTATGCCATCAAGAATATATGCCCCCAAAGAAATGCAGATGCCCAAGTTTGCCATAAGTGTCCTTCAGAGAAGAATATGCTTGCTACTCCTTCACAGACGTCTGCTACACACAAAAGCGCGTTACCGCAATGGTAAGTATTCTTAGTTTTCTGGTGCTCGTTATTGAGGAGAGGACCCACAGAGGGAAGCGCGGCTGCGGAGAGCGAGGGGACGGAGTGCCCGACTTGAGGAGGCGGGCGTCAGAGAATGCGGCTGCTGCCGCCGTGACCCGGAAGTGAAGACGTGCAGAACCAGATGGGAAGGAATACGCTCGCCAGAGCTGGAACGCAAAGCGCTCCTCCTGTCCGGAAGAAGATATTTATGGGATCAGAGCTCCGACCCTGCTGCTGACTGCAGCAGGGATGGAGCAGTTATGACAGTACACCCCCCACAATGGTCCCTCCCACCGGTGTGGGCTTCCAGGGATATCTTCGGTGAAACAGACGAACCAAACGAGGAGCGTGAACATGTCCTGCAGGTTCCCATATACGGTCCACAACCCCATATCCCTTCCAGTGTATCAGGTGTTGGAGTCTACCCCGAACCCATCTAGAGTCCATAACTGACCCTACTTCATACTCCAGTTCATCTTCCACCTCGACAGGGATGGGTTGTATGGGTAGCACAGTGCCTTGCGCAACAGGTTTCAGCAATGACACATGAAACACAGGGTGTATTTTCAGGGTTGCAGGGAGTTCTAACTTCATAGCCACAGGGTTTATAATGTTTATGATCTTGTAGGGACCTATGTAACGAGGTTTGAACTTTCAGGCCCCTTTTATCGTAATATGGCATGTTGACAACGGCACCATATCCCCCACAGCATATTCAGGACTTGGGCGGCGATGAAGATCTGCATTTCTCTTGTAATCTGCTTTAGCTTTCTCTAAATTGAGTATAACAGCCTTTAGTATTTCCTGAATCTGTTTGACAAAGTCTTGTGCAGCAGGAGCTGAAGTAGAGGCAGTAGGGAGTGATAGCAAGAATCGGGGATGGAAACCATATGAACAGAAAAAAGGGAACTTGCCAGTAGAGGTATGTATACTGTTGTTAACAGAGAATTCGGCCGCCGACAAATCCTTGTCCCAATCAGAGGTGGATTGTAACAACTGACACCGTATGTACTGTTCTAGGCATTGATTGACCCTTTCTGTTTGTCCATCAGTTTGTGGGTGATGACCAGAGTAAAACCGCACATCAATGTGTAAAAGCTTGCTCAACCCCTTCCAGAAATTAGAAACAAACTGAGGAGAACGATCAGAAACCATCACGGAAGGAAGCCCATGTATTCTAACAATGTGCTGTACGAACAACCAAGCTAACTCTTGAGACGTGGGGAGGGATTTCAAAGATATAAAGTGAGACATTTTTGTCAGCATATCTACCACCACACATACTACAGTGTTTCCTAATGTTGTTCTGGGTAGTTCCACTATGAAACCCATGGAAATGGAATGACAAGGACTGGGAGGAGTTGGCAGGGTAACCAAAAGCCCAGCGGGGGCCTGATGTGAACTTTTGCTTTGTGCACATATGTAGCATTTCTGGATGTAATTCTTAGTGTCTGTGGCCAAAGACGGCCACCAAAAATGTCTTACTAGATCCACTGTCTTTGGATGACCTGTGAGTTACATGAGCATGACTCCGTTCTAGGGCCTGTCTTTGCAATTCGGTTGTGGGAACCACTAACCCTCCCTTAATGTATAGGAGGATCTCTATTCTTTTTTTTTTTTTCACTGAGTTTTATATAGTGCAAAGTTGACCCGAATCGGGTATCAGAGCGCTTTACATAGCACCAGTTGCGTTACAGGAGGACACATTCATTTTTGTTAGGCACGGGGAGATTATGTGATTTGCCCAGAATCACAGGATGTTCAGCGTCATTGACGAGACTCGAACCCAGTTCCCCAGATTCGAGTTCGACCGCCCGAGCCGTCAGGCCAACTCCTCTCCCCAATTCTTGTCGCTTGGTGCTTGTCTTCCCAACCTCTGACCTCTTCTGTGTCTTGTGCCAATGCCACCTTCTGTAAGAATTCCTCTTCTGAACTAATGACCCCAAGAAAATGTTCAGAGGCTATAATAGGAGGAGGATCCACCTCTTCTTGTTCCTCAACCTCATATCCAAAGCTGGATAAGACATCCGCCTTTCCATGTCTTTTTCCAGGTTGGTACTGTATCACAAAATCGAATTCACTGAAAAACAGAGTCCACCGCAACTGCCTCATGGATAGGGCCCTGGCTAATTTCAAAAACAATAGATTCTTATGATCGGTGAAGACAGTGACCTTATGTAAGTCCCCTCACAGATACTGCAGCCATTCCTCGAAAGCTCTCTTTATGGCCAACAATTCTTTGTGCCCAATGGAGTAATTTTGTTCTGTGGAACTCAGTTTGTGTGAAAAGAAAGCCACCGGATGCAAGCACCCAGTATTGGTATCTCTCTGGGACAGAACACCTCCTATGGCCATTTGTGATGCATCAGTTTCTACAGTAAAGGGGTGAGAAGGGTTTGGGTGTCTTAGTATGGTAGCCTGAGTAAAGGCCTGTTTTAGCTTTTCAAAGGCTACTTCTGCTTCAGGGGACCAAGGGCCAGATGTATGACCCGTTTTTGCATGCGCAAGTAGGTTTGCGAACCCGTTTGCGCATGCAAAAACACCATGGGCCATGTACAAAGCCTATTTAGCGTGTCGCAATTTATTTGCGACTCGCTAAATAGGTTTTGCGATTCGCTATTTGGAAGGGGCGTTCCCTTCCAAATAGCGAGTCTCAAAACCATGTACTAATGTTTTGCGACCGTAATTGCGGTCGCAAAACACTCGCAATTACCACCTACTTCAAGTAGGTGGTAATGCATCGCAAATGGGAAGGGGTCCCCAGGGGACCCCTTCCCTTTGCAAATGCTTGCGGAAATATTTTTTGAGGGCAGGCAGTGGTCCTAGGGACCACTGCCTGCCCTTAAAAAATGAAACTAAAACGTTTCATTTTTGTTCTTTTTAAATGCATCCCGTTTTCCTTTAAGGAAAACGGGCTGCATTTTTTTAAAAAAACTGCTTTATTTAAAAGCAGTCCCAGACATGGTGGTCTGCTGAGCCCAGCAGGCCACCATCCCTGGGAGGGCCTGTCATTCCCAATGGGCTCGCAAATTGCGAGAGGCTCGTTAATATTAAAGGACGTGGGTCCCTTGCTCACTCTGCCACTGGATTCAAGCTAACCTGGCTGATGACGGCTGATTAGCCAGAAACCGGTCCCAGGATGCTTGTTTCCGGTCCAGGGAAGACATGGCTTGGCAGTTCGGGCTGGACTGTTCCCATGAGGCACAGGGTCAGACTGATTTGCATATGGCCATGTCTGAACTGGGGTGGTGGAGTGAGCTAAAGAATGATGATGGATTAAACCCAGATCAGTTGACTGGGGGTGAGTGTTTGATTTGCTCAAGCGCTCCGTCCATCATCCCCTTTGGTATCGCTTTGTTCGCCCTAAGTTGGCAGGGTATGCCCAGACGTGGGTCCCTTGCTCACTCTGCCACTGGATTCAAGCTAGCCTGGCTGATGACGGCTGATTAGCCAGAAACCGTTCCCAAGATGCTTGTTTCCGGTCCAGGGAAGACATGGCTTGGCAGTTCGGGCTGGACTGTTCCCATGAGGCACAGGGTCAGACTGATTTGCATATGGCCATGTCTGAACTGGGGTGGTAGAGTGAGCTAAAGAATGATGATGGATTAAACCCAGATCAGTTGACTGGGGGTGAGTGTTTGATTTGCTCAAGCGCTCCGTCCATCATCCCCTTTGTTCGCCCTAAGTTGGCAGGGTATGCCCAGACGTGGGTCCCTTGCTCACTCTGCCACTAGATTCAAGCTAGCCTGGCTGATGACGGCTGATTAGCCAGAAACCGGTCCCAGGATGCTTGTTTCCGGTCCAGGGAAGACATGGCTTGGCAGTTCGGGCTGGACTGTTCCCATGAGGCACAGGGTCAGACTGATTTGCATATGGCCATGTCTGAACTGGGGTGGTGGAGTGAGCTAAAGAATGATGATGGATTAAACCCAGATCAGTTGACTGGGGGTGAGTGTTTGATTTGCTCAAGCGCTCCGTCCATCATCCCCTTTGGTATCGCTTTGTTCGCCCTAAGTTGGCAGGGTATGCCCAGACGTGGGTCCCTTGCTCACTCTGCCACTGGATTCAAGCGAGCCTGGCTGATGACGGCTGATTAGCCAGAAACCGGTCCCAGGATGCTTGTTTCCGGTCCAGGGAAGACATGGCTTGGCAGTTCGGGCTGGACTGTTCCCATGAGGCACAGGGTCAGACTGATTAGCATATGGCCATGTCTGAACTGGGGTGGTGGAGTGAGCTAAAGAATGATGATGGATTAAACCCAGATCAGTTGACTGGGGGTGAGTGTTTGATTTGCTCAAGCGCTCCGTCCATCATCCCCTTTGGTATCGCTTTGTTCGCCCTAAGTTGGCAGGGTATGCCCAGACGTGGGTCCCTTGCTCACTCTGCCACTGGATTCAAGCTAGCCTGGCTGATGACGGCTGATTAGCCAGAAACCGGTCCCAGGATGCTTGTTTCCGGTCCAGGGAAGACATGGCTTGGCAGTTCGGGTTGGACTGTTCCCATGAGGAACAGGGTCAGACTGATTTGCATATGGCCATGTCTGAACTGGGGTGGTGGAGTGAGCTAAAGAATGATGATGGATTAAACCCAGATCAGTTGACTGGGGGTGAGTGTTTGATTTGCTCAAGCGCTCCGTCCATCATCCCCTTTGGTATCGCATTAATATTAATGAGCCTCGCAATTTGCGACCCCATTGGGTATCGCAAACAGTGTTGAAAACACTGTTGTACATTTTATTTTGCGCCTCGCAATTTGCGACTCTCAATTAGTCGCAAATTGCGAGGCGCAAAATAAAATGGTGGTACATGTGTCCCTAAGAGAATACCGTTCCTTTTTTGAGCAACTTTATGATAGTGGAAACTAATGCGGAAAACTTCTCTATAAAGTGCCTGTAAAACTTAGCGAACCCTAAGAAGTTTTGTACTTCCTTCACCGATTTGGGAGAATGCTATTGAGTGATTGCTTCCACCTTTTGTGGATCCATGCTAACCCCATTTGGTTAGAGGATAAACCTCAAGAAGGCTACTTGATGGACGTGAAACTCACACTTCTCTAACTTCACGAACAACTTATTTTCCTTCAGTTTCAGCAGTACTGTCCGTACATGATTCTCATGCTCTGCTACAGTAACGGAATAAACCAGAGTGTCGTCTATGTAAGCAATGGAGTATAAATCTAACATTTCTCTCAGAACCTCATTTATGAAGAACTGGAAAGCTGCTAGAGCGTTACATAGCCCAAAGGGCATTACCAAATATTCCTACAACCCAAACTTAGTATGGAAAGCTGTCTTCCATTCCTCTCCCTGTTGTACTCGTACCAAGTGGTATGCCCCTCGTAAGTCAAGCTTGGTAAAGATTTTGGCCTCCTTAACCTGATCCAATAAAGAGGGGATGAAAGGTAAGGGATACCTGTTCTTTATTCTATTCTCGTTTAGTGTTCTGTAGTCAATGCAGCATCGAAGACCCCATTCTCTCTTGGGTATTAAAAAAAGAGGAGAAGAGGCAGGGGACCTAGAGGGTTGGATAAATCTAAAGCGTAACATCTCATCTAGATACTCTCTTAAATATACATTCTCCTTTTCTGTAAGGGCGTAGATATGACTACTAGGGATCTGAGCCCCAGGAATTAAGTCAATCTTGCAATCATAGGGTCGCTGGGAGGAAGGACGGTGGCTTTTTGTTTATCAAAAACTTCCGCTAATTCCTGATAGCAAGAAGAGAGTTTAGGCTCTGTATTGACACATGATCCTATTACTGCGTGTTGTTGGGGCTGACTGTTCAGACAGTGATCTGTACAAAAGGCAGAAGAAAAAGATAGCGACTTCTGTCTCCAATCTATGGCAGGATTATGCTGCGATAACCATGGAACACCTAAAATAGCTGGGAATTGCGGAGACTGAATCAAGTCAAAAGAAATGATTTCTGTGCGTAACTTATCAATGCATAAAGACAGTGTTTTCCCGTAGTGAAGGTAACTGGCCCTGATTTAATGGCGCTGCCATCTATGGTCTTAACTTCTTCTATGGAGGTTTTCTTCTCTACATGTATCTTCATGTTCTTGGCCCACTGTATATCCATGAAGAGGATATTTATGGGAGCAGATCTCCGCCCCTGCTGCTGACTGCAGCAGGGACGGAGCAGTTATGACAAGCAGGGATTCAGTTTCTGGCAAAGTGTCTGCCCTGGTCTGATACAAAGTCTGCTCATAGTCGAGTTGATGTGAGAGTTACTGGCCCTTAGGGACCAGTATTTTTTCCACCTATAAGGACCAGAGAGTGAAGCTTGGGCCAATTAAAGTTGTCTGTTCCTTTAAATGTAATAATTTACTCTAAATCAGAGATAAATGCACCTTCCTTCTTTGTTCCCAGTTCTCGTATGATTCTTCAGCTCTGCTCCATCTTTTTGTGCACCCAGGCACAATATCTCCCCAGTGGACACATCGTTGTCTCTCTTTCACACTCCCCTCCACCCTGTCCCGCACACATTTATATCTATCACACATGAGGAGAAGCAAGGGACACCAGACTAGGGAGACCTGACTTTTAATAGGAAAAACCAGGAGCCAGCCTTCCCATAGGATACAGATAAAAAACATTGCAGATGAGCTGCAAGCCATACTGCCACATTTGCCAGCATCTTTATAACACGGGATGAGGGGGCAGTCCCTACCTTCACTCAGACTTTGGATTCATTTTCGACGGCTCAGTCTGCAGATTTAGCCCTGCTGACTGACAGCTTAGTTAAAACGTGTAGAATATCCAGTGACTTGCAGATCATTGAATTCACTAAGGAAAAAACATACAGGGGTGGGGCTCTTGCATTTTCAATCCACGCAGAGGACATTTATCTCAACAGTTTTCGATTAATTTTTCTGCCTCTAAGTTGCAAATAATCTGAAATCATTAGTACTTGTATTTTGGCAAACACCCAGTAGTCACGTGCCACATTTAGTTAACGCATTCCCAGAGCACTTTCCTAAAGGCGAAATGCTGGGGCACTACAGCACATAACTCTCCTTACATATCTATCCTTTGTAGATCCAACAGAACATATTCGACAGACCACAGCACAACTGCAAGCATACAACAGAGCATTTGCCTTACAGTTGGTTAAGTGTTGCTGCCTCAACAGCTAAGTCAGACAGGTCAAGGTCTCTCCCTTACAGAAAGAAATAAGCAAAGTCCCATGGCATTCACATGCATGCACGATGTGCATTGCAAAGATCCATATCATAATTGAATACTCCATATTCATCCTACTAAGGCAATACATGACACCATGTAATCTTGTGTCTGGGCATTGAAAAATCCCCATACTGCGCAGAAAGGGCTACCAGAATTTTAACTCAGTCTGAGGCCAAACAAATGCAGGGATCTGCAGGTCTGAACCAAAACATCAAGGGTGCTTGGCTTCAAGGGAAGTATGACTTGAATGAATCCCATGCACCACATTGTAAAGGATATGGAGGAGTTGACTGGCCTTCTGCCATGAAGGCTACAAATCTACAATTATTGTCATAGTCTTGGCGATGAGTCTTTTGGACTTCATATTTAAAGTTATTGTTTTTAAAATGGCCATAAATGAGCATATGAAAAGTTTATCAAAGCCATCAGCTAAGAACATATATTTATCAAAGCCATGATTTTGACACCTGTGCCCAGCCTAGTTTTTTCTCGAAATGTAATTGTTAACACTGTCAGTGAGAAACACATGATCTAGTTTTAATGCAGAAAGGTTCAGTAACGACAAATCCAAAGAAGTTGTCTAACTATTCTGTTATGTTTTATCTCATGTCATAGGTTCATGAAGAAGGATTTCTAGTGGAGGAAGATGGGGATACGCGATGTCGGCGTGTACTGCTGAACGATGTTACTGCAGAGGCTGCCTGTTCTTTTTTGAGATATCTTTATTGTGCTAGCACCGACATATCTCCCTGCTATCTAGCTGATGTAGCAGCTCTGTCTGTCAGGTCAGTTGGCTTTGACAATGTGTATTTCGCGTTAGTCTTATCGTCCAGCTATGTTTTACTGCTTAAATACTTTATTTAGCTGTTGCCTAAATCCTATCAAATACTATTTGTATTATTTTTTCTTTTAATTTTTGTTTTATTGACCAGGTAAAGTCTGCCCCCAATAGTCTGTTACATAGTTGTAAACCCTGATTGGTACAGCATATCTCTCTGGAGGGCAAAAACGTCCTAATCCCCACTGAATTATATGGTGGGATTCTGATAATACCCCAAACACAACCCAATAGTATCAATGCATTTAATATCCTGAAAGAATGCCTTTTACAATGTGGAGATGTTTATGATGGAAAGGCCATTGTGCTTTTACTTGTGACCCTAAATCATTTATTAGGAATATTAACTAGTTGTGTTTGTACTTTGTTCACTCTCTGTTTCCCACGTAGTGTAGTTGTTTGAGATTCTGTCCCTGTACTGTTTTACTGGGTAGTGGAACAGAACTGCATTGATGCAGAAGTACACTGAAATCCGTCAGAAGTCCTTTCCACATAACAAGGACCAAATGATCAAATGTCCCCATTCGAGTACTTTTTTCTTATTCATTAATAATTTAATTAGATCACCGGTTTCCTCCTTATATAGTTTGTTGAAACTGATACATGGTTTATCCAGTATTAGGGTATCTTTCATAGATTCACATGCCTGAATCATTCCCCGTCGTCGAGACGGGAGTCCCCGGTATATAATAAAAGTAATGTCCTATTAGACATACCAAACCATAGGCCTAAGGCCTCTCATTAGTAACATATCCAGGTCCTTTTGTGAAAAGGACCAAACTCTCTGGAGCAGCCAATCAGCTGCCACCACCCTCTGGAACCTTCCTGTCAGGAGCTCTGGTCCCTCAGATTTTCTACCGCACGTTGTGCTAAGGGAGTCTCCAACTGAGCTCTGCTCAGGTTTTCTATTATTACAGCGTTTATACTGCTAGAAAGGTATTTCATTATCCTTATTTCTGTCTGACTGAAGTCATAGTCGTCTTCATGTCAGACACCTCGAAAAGGCCTTTTCAGGCCATGTACAACCTGCAGGAAGAAGAGGTTGCATGTGGACGATCCTCACAAGGACTGCCTGTACTGTCTTTACCCAGACCATTCAGCTAAAGACTGCAAGGTATGTCGTACTTTCTCTGCAAAAACCCTAAAAGACCGGGAAGGACGTCTTTTGATTTGGCTGCAGAGGTTAAAGGACAAACAAGATCCCTTGTCCTCTGAGGAGAGTGAAACTTCATCAAGATCCTCCTCAAAAACTCCACAGAAAAGGTCGAGAAATGCTTCTCCAAGCCCTTCATCACAGCAACCTGCAAAGAAGACGCAGAAAAAGTCTTCAGAGGTTCCCACGGGCAAAAAATTGCCATCTCCAGACCCTGCGACTCCTTCAGTCAGAGTCCAGCATTCTTTTAAAAAACCCTCCTCAGGCTCGTCGACGACTGCATCGTCGACGATTTCAACGACGACTGCTCCTGTCACTGCCAGGGTTACCACGTCGACGACGACAGTCTCCACTATGTCTGCTTCGTCGGCGCCGCGATCATCGTCGACGACTACAACATCTTCGTCGACGGCACAAGTGATCATGTCGTCGACGATAAAAATAAGGAAGTCGTCGTCGAAGATTCCGACGACGATTCAGTCGTCGGCGACGCCCGACGACGACCTTCCCGTCGACGACAACCACATCGACGGTGCTCCCGTCGACGATACCGCCGACGACGTCTCTATCGACGGTAGGCTTACCGTCGACGACGCCATTTCCATCGACGACGCCGTCGACGAAGATTTCAACAAAGCTTTCAACGAAGCTCAAAGCTTTACCAATCGACGCGCCACCGTCGACGACGAGTGTTCCGTCGACGATCTTGATGTCTACTCCAAAAATGAAGGCTAAACGACTCAGCAGATTGTCACCGTCTGTAACGTCACCCAGTAGAGTCCAATGCTTAGTACCCTCTCATCTATTGGATGTGGATGACGATTTGGAGGACGAGGGTCCTTTTAGGGCCGCAACAAGTCCGTCGGAACTTAATGTCAAATACCAGGAGTTCTCAGATGAGGATGATCAGGACATTGATGATCAGTCTTATCAGGAAGATCAAGTACCTCAACAACCTCAGATGGTATGTCTTCCGGTGGCTTTGGTGTCGGACCTCCAATTTCTGATTACAGATTATAAGAAAAGGTTTCCTACTACTGCTCCGGCTTCTGCTCCGGAACGAGCTCCACCACCGGCCGTACAACTTCCACCTCAGCCGTCCGCATCGACAGTGATTTGTCCATCTCTCCATTCTACTGACGATGAAGAGGACTGTCGTCAAGAAGAAGGGAAATCCTGGATGATGGATCACAGCATGAGGAATGGGACGACTACGTCATACCACTTCCAGCGTCTCCTTCCCCTCCTCCAGTAGACTCGCCTCCGGAGGACATAGGAGGTTTTCATAATCTTCTAGAAAGAGCGGCAAAGCGCTTTCAGTTGCCAATGCCTTCCCAGCAACAAGAGTGTTTCTTATATGACTTTAAAGAACCCTTTAAAAAGTCGGTGAGATCCATGCCAATAATAGACTATATCTGGGAACAAGGGGTCAAGATCATGAAGAATCCTTCTTCAATGCCTCCAATCCTAACACGACTGGATAAAAAGTATAGGGCACCGGATGACGCCCCAGCCTGTCTAACTGGCCATCCCAAGCCAGATTCCGTGGTGACACAAGCAGCCCAGCGCCACTCAAAGAATCCATCTACTCCACTGTCAGCGCCACCGGATAAAGAGGGTAGGCGTTTGGACAACATTGGAAAGCGTTTCTCTTCCATGTCGGCACTAACAGTGAGGGCTGCTAACTCACTAGCCTTATTGGGAAGATACAACAGGCAAATCTGGTCAGACATTGCACCTTTCTTGGATAGTTTACCAGAGGACACCAAACAGGAAGCGAAGAAGCTACTGCAAGAAGGCGAAAGGTCAGCTTCGGAGATTATAGATTGTGCGATGGACATCGCATCTACTGGTTTCCGTCAGTTGGCAGGAGCGGCAGTCTTAAGGCGCCAAGGCTGGCTTAAAGCAACCACATTCCGACCGGAGGTCCAGACAAAGATCCTAGATATGCCCTATGATGGGCAGTGCCTGTTTGGATCTCATATCGATGAGGCCCTACAAGGGATTAAGAAAGACACAGAGACAGCAAGATCTTTGGGAACCCTCCAATATAAAACGTCTTCCTTTCGTGGCTCACGAGGTAGAGGTCAATCGTCCTATAGAGGAGGATATCAACAAAATAGATATTCTAATTACTCCTCGTCCGGCCAGCAATACAGGCCGCAATTTCAGCAAAGGCAGCAACCTCAACAAACTGCCTATAACAAATCCTCTTTTCGAGGAAGAGCTGGTCGCCAGAGGGATGCTGCCCGGCGTCAATGACTTTTCCTTGCCACCAACTCCAACCTCGCCCTCGCCACTCAAAATAGGAGGGAAGATATCGAATTTTTTCCACAACTGGGAACAAATTACTACGGATCAGTGGGTCCTTCAAATAGTACAATTCGGTCATTCCTTGGAATTTCTTCAAACCCCTCCACCAACTCCACCTCAACCTATGGTTCACAAGCATTTGAACCTCTTGCAGAACGAAATATCATCCATGATTCGCAAAGGGGCCATAGAGCGAGTTCCTGTTCATCAACGAGGAAAAGGTTTTTATTCCCGATTCTTTTTGGTGCGCAAGAGAGACAACAAGTGGAGGCCGGTTCTAGACCTAAGAAATTTGAACAAATTCCTAAGGAAGCAATCATTTCGCATGATTACCATACAGGAAGTCCTACAACTTCTCAACCCGAACGACTACATGGTATCATTGGATCTACAGGATGCCTATTTCCATGTGCCAATCCACAGAAAACACAAACAATTTCTGAGATTTGCAGTCGCTGGCAAGCATTACCAATTTCGAGTGCTGCCGTTTGGGCTCAAATCGGCTCCTCGTATATTCACGAAATGCCTGGCTCCGGTCGCTGCGTACCTCAGACAGCAGCATCATCAAGTATTTCCATATCTCGACGACTGGCTCATCAAGGCACCATCTTTTCAAGGCGCAACGCAATCTTCCAGCGCTTGTCTAGAACTTTTCAAGCAGTTAGGTCTCACCCTCAATGTAGAAAAGTCAATGCTTCAACCTTCTCAAAGGATCACATTCTTAGGAGCCGTGTTGGATACGGTCCACACGCATGCTTGCCCAACGCAAGAACGACAACGCAGGCTCACACAGCTGGCAAACAGAATAAAGCTAAGAAAGTCTCTTTCGGTTCGGCTCTTCAAATCCCTCCTAGGAATGATGTCTTCTTGCATACTACTCATTCCGCATTGTCGTCTCCATATGCGTCCTCTCCAGGAGGCTCTTGCCGCTCAGTGGATTCAGGTGGAAGGATCTTTCGACGACATCATTCAGATCACTCCTCAAGTAATTACAGCATTACATTGGTGGACTCGTCCACAGAATCTGGCACGAGGCCTGTCTTTTCTGCCTCCAGTGTCTCCTCAAGTAATAACTACAGACGCATCCCTGGAAGGTTGGGGAGCTTTTCTCCAGGAGCTTCAAATCAGCGGAAAATGGTCAATAACAGAAAGGACCTTGCACATCAACCTCCTAGAACTCAGAGCTGTGTATCTAGCCCTGCGAGTCTTTTCTTCCCAGAATAGCAGCTTCGCTAGTGCTGGTCAAGACGGACAACACCACAACAATGCACTATGTGAACAAACAGGGGGGTACTCGTTCTCTCTTGTTATCTCAAGAATCGCAGAAAATTTGGAACTGGGCACTTCAGCACAAAATATCTCTGAAGGCCGAATATGTGCCGGGAAGGGAAAATATATTGGCAGATTCACTGAGCAGACTACAAACATCCTGCCACGAGTGGGAATTACACCAGGGTATTCTCAACCGCATTTTCAACCAATGGGGCGAACCAAATCTAGACCTGTTCGCGTCACAGATCAACGCCAAATGCCAACGCTTCGCAAGTTGGCATCCCCAGCAGGGATCTCTGGGGAATGCATTTTCAATAGCCTGGTGCGGCGTCTTTGCGTACGCTTTTCCGCCGATTCCGCTGCTCCCCAGGGTACTCAAGAAGATGAAGGCAGAGCCCTGCACACTGATTTTAATAGCACCAGCATGGCCTCGCCAACATTGGTTTACGGAACTACATCTCCTATCCCAGGCACCTCCAATTCCATTGAAGCCGTTCCCATCTCTCCTCACAATGGATCAGGGACAGATACAACATCCGGACCCGGTCTCACTCAAATTATCGGCCTGGCTCCTGAATACAATGAATTCCAGGCTATGAATATCCCTCCGGACTGTAGAGGCGGTTCTGTCTCGAGCAGTGGCGGACAGTACAAGCAAGACATATTCTCTCAAATGGAAAAGGTTCTGTATATGGTGTGCATCTGCCAAAGTACATCCCTTTAAGTCCTCTCCTGAGGAGATTTTGCCATACCTTCTTCATCTCGCAAATGCAGGCCTCGCTCACGCTTCCATCAGAGTTCACCTAGCAGCGATATCCCGCTACAGAAGATCTTCCACAGGTCCTTCACTTTGGTCCAATAGACTCATAAAACAATTCCTCAAAGGTCTTTTCCGGACTTTCCCTCCACTAAAGCTTCCTCCTCCAACATGGCAGCTTAATACAGTTCTAGCTCAGCTTATGAGGCATCCTTTTGAACCTATACACAAGGTGGACCTTAAATTCCTCTCCTGGAAAACTGCACTTCTACTCGCCCTGGCTTCAGCAAGACGAGTCAGCGAACTTCATGCTTTTACAATACAGCATCCATTTCTGCAATTCAGGGATGATAGGGTAATTCTTCGAACTAACCCGAAGTTTATCCCTAAAGTGCCATCGTACTTCCATCTTAACGAACCCATTGTGTTAAAGACATTCTTCCCGAATCCTCAAACACCAGCGGAAAAAGCTCTTCATTCCTTGGACCTGAAGCGATGCATTAAATTCTACCTTCATAGGACAAGACCATTCCGAAAGTCCAACCAACTTTTCGTGGCCTACAGTGTGCCTAGGAAGGGTTTCCCCCTTACCAAGCAGAGTATCGCTAGGTGGATCTCTAGCGCTATCACTCTATGTCACCAGCAGGCTGGTCAGCCTTTGCAAACTACAATTCGTGCCCATTCTACCAGGGCGGTCTCTACGTCCATGGCTCTGTTTGCCGGCGTACCGCTGATGGACATTTGCAGAGCGGCAACATGGAAAACGCCGCACACATTTACCAAGCATTACTGCTTGGATTCAGAACTGGCGAAGGACGCTGCAGTTGGACAGGCAGTACTACGTCATCTGTTTCAATAGAGGTGAGCCTTTCCTCCTTCCCACCAACCTTTGTTTTACCACACATTTCTATGATTATTATTGTTATTATGATGATGCACTATATCGATGATATAATGGAATGTATCAATATGGGTTTTTGTTTTTAACCAATGAGTGTATATCCCTTATGGGGAACAAAGGAAATGTGCTCACTATTGCTTGCTACTCTGATTCAGGCATGTGAATCTATGAAAGATACCCTAATACTGGATAAGAAATGCGTTACTTACCTGTAACAGCAGTTATCCAGTATTGGTATCTTTCATGGATTCACATGCAACCCACCCACCTCCCTTGGAAAGGCTCTCTTGGTTCTCTCAGAGATACTATTACTTAGCACTACGCTTACGAAAATCTGAGGGACCAGAGCTCCTGACAGGAAGGTTCCAGAGGGTGGTGGCAGCTGATTGGCTGCTCCAGAGAGTTTGGTCCTTTTCACAAAAGGACCTGGATATGTTACTAATGAGAGGCCTTAGGCCTATGGTTTGGTATGTCTAATAGGACATTACTTTTATTATATACCGGGGACTCCCGTCTCGACGACGGGGAATGATTCAGGCATGTGAATCTATGAAAGATACCAATACTGGATAACTGCTGTTACAGGTAAGTAACGCATTTCTTCTTATAGATGCAGCTATGAATGCATGAGAACTCGAGTTCATCCTGTTCTGCTGGACTTGTTACTTACATTTAGTTTCCAAAGTTGGGTGCTAAATCTCACTTTAAAGATTTGTTGAGATGAGGGTCCATTTCCTTGCAACCATCCTTCCATAGTTGGTTCATTTCTTAGTACTGCAAATTAAGCACTTGACTTTACATACAATTAAATACTGTAGAGCAAAATTCCACTATCCTGTATCGATAGTTCTACTTTGTTACTGTACTCTAGAGTTACATTACCCCGCCTGTGCTCCACTGTCTTATATGTTGTGCGTGGCTATCACTGAAAAGTGCCAGTCTGGTATGTATAGTAAAGAGCCTATTACTGATGTGAAGATGTCAAAGGACTTGAAATCAGTTGCCTTTCCTTCTGATATTCCCCCTAAGGTTGAGGTATTCTAAGTTTGTGACTTTGCATTACTGAATACACATGCTGGAGTACTTTTTGTTTTTCATCTTCAGCAACTGACTCCTATCAGTTCTAATAATTTTCTCACTTTAGCTATGACTTTGAAGCATTTTCCATCGGTGAAGAAATTATCTTAGTGTATTTACAAGTTAATGACTTGATGACTACGGAAATCGTGGAGACAGTGTGTGAACCCAAACTTAGTAACGATTTTGCTAACTTTGTTACAATTTGGGAAAAATAGATCTCCCTCCTCCCAGCAAGAACCTCTTTATTTCTCTGCAGCCCTTGCCAGGGCTCTCTCCTGCCTGCCTGCCTGCCACTCACTTTGTATGTGCTGCTTGGAATACTTGTTTAAGCATATGTCTTTATAAAATGTTCTATGTTAATTAAGCAAAAAGTGACATTTTCCTCTAACAAAACCAGATCTTGTGTCCATTATCCAAAGAACGAATGACAAAGTTATCATATCTTTTGCAAAATTCCAACATTCTAACCTATGTAAGCTGAACCCTACTCTGTAGTGACCCCTTGCTGCCGGTCCTGTGTTGGATGCTGTGCAAGTCTCTCTTTCTCCATTCTTAATTTCTGAAACTTCTAGCTGCAGATTCCTCACCTTTTCAATGTTCCCCGGGCGTCAGACTGAATCCGGAAACTTTTTCAGCAGTACTTCTGAAAACTGGAATGTGGCGCTTTGCAGCTCTACACTGATGCCTTTCCGCTCTGGAAAAGATGTGCAGGTCCTATTTAGGCAGCACCCCGCGCACTGACATCAGTTCCTTTCTTTCCACACCTCCAGACGCGGCTCCTGAGCTTCCTCTCATCTCTCTGAGACTACTTCCCTAATTTTTTCCAAATTTGATACAGTGTTTAAGGTTTTAAACCCTGTGGGGACTGTCGCAAACAGTTGTCTGTGACAAATCCCCATTCTGTGGGCCTGTGGTGTCTGGGGTAGACCCACGACTCCAAGACCTGCAGAGACTGTGTATCGATGAACTTGAATGCGAGGCGAAACTTTGTCGCCAAGCTTAAGAAAACTCAGCACCGGGACCTGTCCAATTCCATGTCAAAAGTTCGATCTCAGTCCCATTCCCGGATTCAACGGATCCGTTCCAGAGGCCGGTCTTTGTCTCTCTCCTAGTCTTCAGGTAAGCACAAGAAACACAAGGAGTTGAAGTAGAGTTCCACTCCTTCAAGCCACTCCCACTCCCCTGAGAAGGAATATGGTCAACAGTCTCGATCACACTCTCGAAGTCGGATGATTCCTCATTGGTTTCTGACACAACCCAAATATCATGGGCCTTCAGCCATACTGCGGCAAATCGAAGAGTTCCACACAGCTATGCTCTATCTCTTCAGTTCCCCACCGAATCCCTTTGGTGCACCTTCGGGCCCCAAGGAGCAGAGAGGCTTTCCACCTAGAATACCACCAGCGAGTTCGCCCTCTGAGCCCCTTTTTCACTGGACGTTATCACTAAGCCTAGTTCCAACCTTCCCTTTTGAGTCGTTGTGTCCTTTATTTTTTGGTCGGGCAATATTGACTTTCCGACAGTATTACTGAACTAGCCAAAAGGAAAACATCTTGTTTAAGGTTCTTTGACATCTATGCTCTTATGAAAATGTATGTAGATTATTTATATAAGAAGTGGGTGTACGACCTCCAGCAATTGCACACTCTTAAGGAGTGTGGTATCTGCTAGATCTTTTTGGCAAAGGCCCTGTGACAAAGGGGAAGCCTGGTTATTTGAGGCCTTGGAGATCCCCACAAGCATGCCCTCTTTACAGGGGGTGAATCCATGAGCAACAACACTCGGACAGCCCTCCTCAAGAAGGTGCAAAAGTGAAAATACAGAAAATTGAATGTTTCATAATTGAAATGGCTTCCAAAACAGCCTCAAGCCAAGAACTAGTTTCATGCTCAAAGTTGTTATCTTTAGAACAACTTTGAGAATCTGAAAAATGTTTTTGAATTCTTAAATCTGGCACCTTGGAGAGTGCCACTGACTTAATGCAAAAAATAATCCTCGACAACCGTACCCTGGTTAACAGTCAAACATAAGGCAGTAAAGTCATCGTCAATGACTGTCTTGTCAATGATACACTTGTCTACTAGGGCTTCATCCACCACAAAACATTGTCAGCTACTGCCCTATTGACCAGAGGATTGTTGATGAATACCTGTGGATAATGGACCATCAGTAATCCCACGGGTACCATCTTTGTCATAATCACCATCATTGACAATGGAAAAGAAGACCCCACAAACAGCATTCTGTACCCCAGTCTTCAGCCTAGAGAAGAGAGTTTTGTTACGCCAGCGTCAATTATTTTGGCAACCTCTACAGAACTCTCATCTCTTTAAATACTTATCGCCTAATAAACATCCCCAGTTAGGCTTCCACAGACTAAACAAGCATTTGCAATGCAATCGGTCTCGCCTTTGGGACCTTATATGTATTTAGCTATGCAGCACATTAGCCTGGGTGCTGAAACATCTACTGTTCTTTAACATAGAGGGAAAGTAAGCACCAAACCACCAGACAAGCCAGGTATGGGAACACATGGAGAGAAATATTGCCTGTTTTTAATATAAAATCAGGGCGTTCGGTGGTCATATAACTGAAAATACAAGATTTGCAAAAAATATTATTGTCTACGGGTGCTCGTGGAAGCCCATTTCTATGGACTGGAATCTAGAGAATGCTAAAGTGATTCTGGTATTTTACTGACCTCTGCTGGTCGTTTTCTATCAAGAAAGTTAAATAGAGGCAGTGGAACAGAAAAAAAAGTTGCCAGAAAAATTGAAAAAAGAAAGTCCCTCAGCAGAAAGCAATTCTGGTATTTTACTGACCTCTACTGGTCCTTTTCTATTAAGACAGTTAAATAGAGGCAGTGGAACAGAAAAAAAAGTCCCTAAGCGGAAGCAGACAAGTCCTAGGGCTGATCTCCAGAGCCCACAAAGTATATACACATATAAGTATATACTAATATATAAGTATATACTAAAGTATATACAAGAGGTCTCGAATGCTCTACCTAAAAAGGAGGAGGATATGACCAAGGTGAGGCCTCAATATGGCTTTTAGTCCAAGGCTGTGTGTGTCATCCCACAGAAAAAGGGGAAATAATGGAAAATAATGACAGTTAACTTCCTTATATTCAAGTGTACTACTGTCAAGGAGAGGAGGAAGTGAAGGCACACAATGCCCCTCAACACACCACAGTCTTGGAGAATTTATCATTGCTATCATGACGAAAGGCTGCATATCTACCTATGATGGCGGTTCTTGATAATGTTGTGTTGCTTCAGCAAATGATGAGGGATCCCTGTCCAGCAACGGTCGCTTTAGATATCCTTCCTATGTACATGATCTTTTTTTTTTTATTTGTTTATTAAGCAGCTTGCACATAAAGATCATGCATCACCCCGAACACCGGGGGTACCAGGCCCTGTATACAGTAACTGAATGCAAGTCGATTTTTTTCCCTAGTGTTACAACTTAAAGCAAACATGGAGCCCCAACTAACAACCCTTCACCCAACCCCCCCCCAGAACCCCGGCATGGTTGCATAAGATTATTACATCTTCTGTCAGTACATTGTTAATATGACAATACGTCCCATCAAGCCTAATAGTCCTATCGCACCTAACAGCTCAGTACGTACACTGCCTCACTGCAAGTCTGGGTTCCCAAGAAGATACCCCGTCAGGGGGGCCCAAAAGTCCTTGGGACGTGAGGCCTCAGGTAACTCTTCAGCATACATGCCCAACTGATCCCTGCAGTATAACAAATCACAAATCCACTTCTGCACAGTCGGAACAGCTTTTGCACCCCAACACTGTGCCACGGCCCGTTTGGCAAACAGGGTAGATATAGCTACTAGCCGTCTATTACAGGGCTTGAGCTTCTGCACCCATCCCAACAGACACACCTCCGGTACACACTCAACAGTTTCCAGGACTACAGCCGTAAGTATGCGCGTAACCTTCACCCAGAAGTTGTAGACACCCATGCAGCTCCAGGCAAGATGCACAAAATCCGCATCCGCCTGTCCACAGCGCACACAGCATGCATTGTCCCGCAACCCAAACCGTCGCAACTGCAACTGTGTATAGTAAAGCTGGTGTATGTATTTGAAATGGATTATGCGAAGGTTACAGTTCGCCGTCAAGCGCCCAGTTAACGTACAACAAAACTTCCAGGTGTCTATCGAGAACGCGTCTCCCAAGATTGTCTTCCATTTATTATAGGAAGGTGAATCGGTAAGATCGGTTTCTCTTAGGGATGCATTGTATAATTTGGTAATAAGACCCCTGCGTTCTGCACTCGCCAGCACCGCCTGCAGTGCCAGCAGAGTGCGCGGCTCTGTCGGGTATGCTGGGTATGCCGCACAAATTGCCTGTCGCACCCGTACATACGTGAAGCTCAGCATCATTCCGGCATCTCGTCCGCCCTGGAGATTCGTCAGTGAGCGAAAGCGACCCTGGCTGTATAAGTCTCCCAAAAGTGTAATCCCAACGCCGCTTAACGCCTTCAGAGCCGCCGGCTCCTGCGCCGCCGATATACCCGGATGCGCAGCGAGAGGGAGCGTTGGGGCATATAAATACTCCAGATCCACCCTCTTGGCCAAGGTTTTCCATGCCCAGGCGTACAATGCACAGGGCAGATTTCTCCACGTGAACCTCCCGCTCCACCCATCAAGGCTGCGGCAGCCAGAGGCACCGGAAGGACCGAATCCGCCTCAATAGCTGTATGTGGCTGAAATTTCTGTGGATAGTACCAAAAGTGCGCATACTGCGCCTGTGCGCATAAGTAGTATAGTCGCAAATCAGGAGCCTCAAACCCACCACGCTCAAACGGCTGGACCAGTACACTCCAGCTGCAGCGGGGCTTTTGCCTCCCACACAAACGTTAACATGGACGACTGCAAAGTATTGAACAGCGCGATATTCAGGCGAATGGGTATATTGATAAACAAATAAAGCAGCTTTGGCAAAAGGTCATTTTTATGACCGCAATGCGGTCCGCAAGAGAGAGAGGGAGTTTAGCCCAGCGCTCAGCCCGTTCCGTAATCGTGGTGACAACACGACCATAATTTTCGGCAATCACAACCTCCGGGTCCCTGTGCAGCCACACACCCAGGTACTTAACAGGGTCGGTCGACCACCTCAGGGGAATTCAAAATCAATCTCCCTAGTGCCTGCTGTGAGCGGGAAAACAGTAGATTTGGCCCAGTTGATGCCCAGACCAGAGTATCGTTCAAACTTGATGTATTCACGTAACAGTTCCGATAGATGTATAGCGGGGTCTCGGACGTATAGCAGCATATCATCCGCGTACAGTGACACCACTAGGGGTCGCTGCCTAAACCGTAATGCAGCCCCCCGTGCTTCTGACGCAGTTTACATGCTAAAGGCTCTAGAGCTAATGCAAAAAGCATGGGCGACAAGGGGCACCCCTGTCGGGTGCCACCGTGGATGGCAAATGCATCAGTTACCCAGCCATTTACACGAATCCGGGCCACCGGCGCAGTATATAATAGATGGATCCATTTTAGAAAAAACGGTGGCAGGCCCATTCGTAACAAGATGGTGAACATATAGTCCCACTGGAGCGAATCAAATGCCTTGGCGGCGTCTAACAGCACCGCCCCTGCCTGAAAATCATCCTCAAAGTAATGTAACGTAGAAAAGACAGTGCGGAGATTATGCGACGTGGATCGAGAGGGCACGAATCCCGACTGGTCCGGAAGCACTAGATTAGGGACCAATGGCTGGAGTCTGGTAGCTATCATCTTAGCCAGAATTTTGGCATCAATGTTTATGAGAGACAGCGGTCGGTAGGAGCCACAATCATTTGCCGCCTTGTCGGGCTTTAGAAGAAGCACCAGCAGGGCCTCCGTAAGGGAAGGGGGCAAAGCACCCGTGTCATACGCCTCCGCATAGACCTCCAGCAGCCACGGCGCAAGCTCATCAACATATGCCTTATAAAACTCACTGGGGAGTCCGTCTAAACCCGCCGCTTTACAGGTGGGGAGGGACATAATAGCTACCTTCACATCCTCTTCATCAAAAGGCTGTGTGAGATATTCATGCTGTGCCGAGGACAACCAGCCCAGAGTCACATCTTCTAGGTACTCATTTACGTCTGCGGCAGGCGGAGAGGTGCGTTTACCGTACAGAGTTGAATAAAAGTCCATCACCACCCTACTGATCCCCGAGGTATCATAATGTGGCACTCCCTCCCCGTCCAGCAGTTCGGTTATGTGAGCCTGGCTGCGCGGCGCCGCTAATTTCTGTGCTAACGAGCGACTAGGACGTCCACCCTCTCCATAATACCGGGCAGTGCCACGACAGAGATCTATGCAACATTTCCTGGTCTACAGTTTCGTTATGTTCTGTAACCAGCTCGCGGATCTTAGAAAGAAGCGCAGGGGCGGGATTCTGGACATATTCTCGCTCCAGCGCAACTATCTCCCCTGCAAGCTTACCAATTCTACGCCGCAAATCCTTCAAAACCCCTGCCTGCGCGCCAATACAGACTCCTCGAATCGTGACCTTAAAGGCTTCCCACAGTACTCCCACGTTTTCGACCGTTCCGGCATTTTCCTTGAAATAGTTATTTATGGCTTCACCCACAGTATGTTTGAACACCTGGTCAGTCAAAGAAGAAGGCTGCAGTCGCCATGCAAAGGGAGGCCTAGCATACTCGGGTACCTGCATCTCAAGAAGTACAGGTGAGTGGTCTGATAGAGTTTTGGCCAAGTGTTGAACATCCACCACATATGGACACATGGCCTCCGACACGATCCAGTAGTCCAGGCGGGACCAGGTGCCGTGCACCGTGGAGATGAATGTGTGTTCCCTGGCACCAGGGTTACGCATGCGCCAAACGTCATGTAAATTGCCAGCGTCCATTATACCCCAGAGGGCATCAGTAGATAGCCTGTGTCTTGCCACCCCTGAACCCTCTCTATCAACAGCCACATCCAGACAAGTATTAAAATCCCCCCCCCCATGTAATGTCAGCAGTAGGAAAAACTGAGATACGTCGCCACACTTCATCAAAAAAGGAGCGATCATCCACATTGGGACCATACACATTTACCAAAAGAACATTCATACCTCCAATCGTCCCGTGTACTATAGCCAATCGGCCCTGCTCGTCCACGTCTGTTCCATGTACTCGAAATGGGATACCCTTTTTCACAAGGATCATCACCCCGCGTGAATAAGAAGAGTAAGAGGATGCCACCCTCAATCCCGCCCATCTGGTACCCACACACTTCTCAGAGACCTTAGTAAGGTGTGTCTCCTGCAGCAAGGCGACCTGAACATTCAGCCGATCAAGGCAAGCAATCACAGTGCGGATTTTCTTGGGACTATTAAGACCACGAACATTCCAAGTAAGGAACCTTAATTTACTACCCATACATCGTAGCATATACTAATAGGGCGAAGGAAGATATGTAATAGACCAAGCATATTCTGACATCAAGCGCGCCCAACACATGCCTCTGATTCCCAATTCCCTCCCCCCTGTGTACCCCCCGCCCACTTCGGCTACCCCAACTTGCCAAAGCCATCCCAAGAGTGCCTAAACAAACCCCATTAGAACAACAACACAATAGCATGGTGCGGGGAACTCCCATATGGGGGGGCGTCAGAGTGCTACTGTCCTCCTATTGCATAGGAGGTGGCTGATCAGGTCTAGAACCTGTTACAATACATGTTCAGATGCTAAAACATAAGGCTTCCCTCAGCATACATAGAACACAATGGAATTTGCCGGACCTAGCGATAGCAGTGACAGTGCACATATACACCTATTAATGAGCAAGGCGGCCATTAGAAGGCATGCGAGAGTCAGCATAATAAGAGCCCTCATTGATCTTTATCAACATCCACCCCGTGTTCAACTTCGGCCTCGCGCCGTTGTCTCTTCAGTTGCTTAGCGTGCTCCATCGCTGCCTTAGGAGTGGAAAAAACATTAAAATTCCCGTCTGACCCCACACGAAGTCGCGCAGGATACAGCATGGCGTAGGGGACGTTTTCGGTCTGTAGAAATTTCTTGACTGCACCATACTCACGCCTCGCAGCCTGGACAGCGACAGTAAAATCGGGAAAAAAGGACAAAGTGTTCCCCTGATAGCTGATGGTCCCCCTCTCCCTGGCCAGCCGCAAGATAGTATCTCGGTCCCAATAGTTCAATAATCGAGCTATTATGGGACGTGGTGGTGCTCCAGGGACAGGGCGCGCCGCCAAGGAGCGGTGGGCGCGCTCCACAACAAACATAGAGGATAAATTCTCGGGACCAAATATTTCCTTGAGTAGGGTCTCAGTGAAGTACTCCATTCTCCCAGTGTTCGTCAATTCTGGCAGGCCCGTGACGCGAATGTTGTTCCTCCGTGACCGGGCCTCCAAGTCCTCATTCTTGGCCTGTATGAGGGCCAATACCTTCTCCATATTAAGGGCCTTGCTCGTTACCTCACCGAGACCATCTTCAGCAGTAGAGACCCTCTGCTCGACCTCACCCATTCTCGCAGATTGTTTTTCCAGTTGGGAGGACATATGGTCCAGCCGTTGATTGATAGTGGACATGCTCCCCTCTATAGCCTGGAGACTTTTCTGCATGGCTAGCAGCGTGGACTCCAGATTAGACGGGCCGTCTCCCCCTCCCATCAGCCTCAGAGTCAGAGGCCGCCTTCTGTTGAGCCCTGCCCGACTTTCGCGCCTCAAACGTGAGGCGGGGCTGCGACTTATCCGGCTTCCCCATGGTGAGTGTACAATATATCAGCAACCACCCAGAGGTGCTCTTACGCGGCAGGCCCTGAGCAAATGGTCCAGTAGCGCAGTGCAGTCAGTGTATTACTATAGGCCAATTTACATCAGGCTACCATATTCGCGCTATATACACAGTGCCACTCTCCCGTGGCGCAGAGGGGATCCTATACCCACAGCAAGCTTAGAGGCAGTCCCACCACAAAGCGGCGATTCCTCATAGAGCCAGTGATTCACGCTTCCAGGTGGCAGGTAGAGTCACAGGGCCTCAAGGAGACAACTAGGCCCCCGCAGTGTCCACACATAAGCGCACATTAGAATGGAGGACAATGATGCAACTGCACCTCAGGCTGCAGGCATACAACGTGGTGGTAGTAGGGTCCCAGGCCCCAGATGCGGTGGCGCCTACTCCAAGCTCTGTCCCGGAGCCAACCAGTACACCGAGACAGCCACCAGGCGCCAGGCAGTTAGTCACACGAGGCCCGCACCTCCTGGCCCACAGCGCAGGGAAACAGGGACCGGCCAGAGCACAGAAAGCAAGTCTCTCCACTGCTGCGTCGCGATCCACTCCGCACACAGGCAATCCCCAGGGTGGGGGGTCTCC
This sequence comes from Calotriton arnoldi, assembly GCA_963921515.1. Classification (NCBI taxonomy): domain Eukaryota; kingdom Metazoa; phylum Chordata; class Amphibia; order Caudata; family Salamandridae; genus Calotriton; species Calotriton arnoldi. Next base: position 568,211 of record CAWUFW010010329.1, read on the forward strand.
AAGCGGGGGCCGCATTCAGGCACACGCCAGCCGCGCACGCAGACCGCAAGCGGCAGGCCGCAACCCAGAACCTCGGCCCACACCCACCTCCACAGCCGCGGGCCAAGGCCTGGGCCGCCCCCACCTACCGCAGCCCACGGCGGGCTCCGATGTGCGTTCACCTCCGGGTCCAGGAATCGCCGACAAGCCTCACAGCGTCTCTCAGTCTCGGCCCGTGATCCAAGCCGGCAGCACCAGGCCAGCGAGCAGTCCGCAGCGAGGGGAGACCGCGGCGCCGTCCCGCAATAAGGTACCAGTCTCTCCCTGCACGGTCAACGCTCAGGGCAGCCAGCCGGTACTTTCCCAGGGTCCAGGCGCAGACAACACAGGACTGCCGCCGCCTCCCACAGAGCGCCGGTTACTGGTCGGACTCGTCCCGCAGTCAGCTCAGGCCGCCATCTTGACCCCTTAGCAAGCGGAGCACACTTAAGCCGATTCTCCCGGCGCCACAGCGCTCGCCAGCCGCACCTCCCGGTTCAATCTATGGCAGGGATGGCTCTGCACGCCAACCGGCAGAAAGGAAGTTTGGATGCCTCTATAAATTGCCGATATTAGGCGGATTTCGGATCAGCCGGGCGGAGCAGCACTACAGTGCGGCCATTTCGCCTGGACGCCCTCTAGCGCCCCTCTATGTACATGATCTTAAATGTAAAATAAGACCCTCCACAAAATTACTTACAACTCTTTACTTATTGTGCAAATCCCTAGTTTTGGAAGATACCCCTTGGTTTCACAACCCAAAGACACATATTTAATTTATTTTCTTAAATGACCTGCATGGAACCCGGCATAGAACCAATTTGAATTTTATGTTATTGTTATGTATGTCTTTAACTTGATCTTTGTGACCCAATACTCAGTTCCGTATTTTTGAAGCAAAGACATTCTTCTAGATTCAGATAATGTAAGCAAGATTAAGTCAGCCACAGACTGTTGTTAAAACTGAAAAATATATATTTTTTCATTTTCAAACTTGTTGCATGGTACACTATGAAAACAAGGTTACGGAGTACTATGATTTGATTGAGCGTTCAGAAAAATAAGGGATGGATTCCAACCTCTAAACCTTTTGAGAAGATTAATCTCAAAACCGATCATGCTCCAGTGTGGGAAGAAGGGGTTGGCAGAATGGCTCTCAAGCTTGAGGAATATTATCTTAGACAAATGGGGTCCTTCAAGTTACAAGAACAAGTAACGGTGGAGCCAGGATCCATCATGGCCGCTCGGAGCTTCTGCTCCGCTAAAGCCCCGCGTTCAACAACCAGCGCGTCGCTTAAACCCCACTTCAACAGCTAATTGAGCCATCTCCTGTCGTCTGAAGGTCGGGAGCGTCTGCCGCTGTGGCCGCCGTTCAAACCAGACGCTGCAACGCCGGGATATCGGCAAATGACCTGGCCGGCGATATTGCCTCAAGATGGCGCCCGGGATGGAACGGACCCGCGTTTGAAATACCGGAGCTGTGTGGCCCGTCCGCTGCGCGTGAAAAACATCCCTTGGCCGCAGCGGACATGCCGGTTTGTTTGCCCTGAGCCTAGAGGCACCTGTTTGCCGAAGATCGAGGTGAGCGGTCCCCCCTCCCCCCCCCCCCCTGCGCGAGGCAAAATGGCAGCTCCCACCGCGCTGCCCACAGTAATGGGAGATGTGCCCCAGCGCCCTTTCAGGGTCTGCGCTACGCCTCGAGAGCCTAGGGACACCGGGGGTGATCTTGTGTCCTTTGAAATAACTAATGGGAATCCGACCCTTCCCTCCCCACAAAGCTCTGTCGTACTCTGCACACTCTCGGTTTGGAAAAGGGTCCCAGGATGCCTGACCCAAACATGGCCGACATTGGTGACTTCTTCCCCTTGCTGAACTTTTACCTACTCAACCCTTCCTGGACTGTGCCTGACCTCAAGAGGACTTCTAGATCTCTTTATGACCATGGCCTCCCTCCCCCCTACCCCCGCACTACTCTGACATTCCCTGAGGACACATAACCTCTTTCCTGACAGCGGAGTCCGAGGATTATGTCCGACGCCCGGTGGAGCTGCTCTGTTCAGCTAATGAGGAGATCGGACTTGGTTCACCCCTGACCGTCACCTGCCCAGCCGGACCTTGGGCACAGTTTCTCCCTTTCTCCCTGTCTTGCCCACCCTCCCCCTCTTTGTATTCATGCCGTTCTGCTTTTGCCTTGTTCTCCTTTCTATCCACCTGTCTGACCGATACCCGTTGGTGCTTCCTTGAGAGCTATAGGGGAGACTGGCCTCGGACTACCTCACTGGCCGTCACCTACCCATTCGGTCTTTGGGCTGACTTTACCTCTGTCTCTTATTCCTTCCTCCCCCTCGTCCTCTCCCTCTCACTCCCCCTCTCCCCTTCACTCTCTACTGATCTCTCCTTCTCTCCCGTTAATGTGTCTCATATATTTTGATGTAACGTAAAATTGTTATTATTGTTGTAACTTTGCTGACCTTATGTAAAGCGCTCTGATACCTACGGGTCTAGCCAGCGCTATATAAAACTCTTTAAATAAATAAATATCTGATGGGGTTATGCTCTTCTGTTCTCCCAGTGTCACTTCCTGTCCCCTTTCCCCACTCCTTTTACTCAATCATTTAATTGGTTACAATTTCACAAAGCAACAAGGAAGAGAATATGTTCAGTATGGAAATATTTGTGATGAATTTTGGATGTTTCATTAATATTTGGATACTGTATGTGATCTACAATAGTTTTATTTAAGATGGACCATAGGCGACAAAAGCTTGTCTTGGATCAAAAATGTTTTTCAGCTTGTTTTTATTGAATTTTCAGCAAGTAATGCAATGAAATACATCTGCAGTGCGTAAATGCATAATATAACACCATGAATGTCACAGTGTCTAAAGCGGATCGTTGCAGGGTTTCAGTGCTAATTATCCTGTTTCTTTCCCATCATAAATTGCTTCTTACCTCCACAACATTCCTGAACAGAATAAAGTGGGAGAAACAGCATGTCAGTCTGTTTAAAGAGCATAGATTTTTCACTTAAATGTAGTCTAATCCTATATAAAGATTGGAGTGTACTCAACATTTGCCATGCCACCTCAGTTTAGAGATTATTAATTCTTAGGAATCATCGTGGTCTAGCTTTCAGTAGTTCAGTAGGTTTAAGGATCATAATTACTGGTAGGGTCATGAGACATTGGGACACCCCACGATAAATATGTTAATAATGAGCCGACTAGGGTTTCAGAATCTTTATATTGGTTAGAGAATTTTCTTGAGAGTCTCACCACCACCATTATAGTCCATAATTTTAGATGCTAGACAGAGGCAGGAGGAGGCTCCTTCCTCCAATATGGTTTTAGCAGGCAACCAACAGTTCCACATTAACAGGTGGTGTGCTTTGGACTATTTTCGAAAGTATGAGAACAGTGGTTCCAAGACAATGTAGGAAATATCCAGGAGGATAGGATAATCCAGGATCAATCGTCTTCTTGGCAGCTAGAATCTCTGACTAAACTAGTTTGATCTGTGGGCAGTCCCACCACACATGCTGAAAGTGCCCTAGAAGACCAGTTCCCCCTCCAGCATAAATCACTAACATTGCTCAATTTAGCTGGACACAAGTACCAATCAACCACAACCTTTATGATGGGCCTCTCTGCTGTGGATTTCGGGTTGTGTCTTGCCTTAATGTTTCCGTTGATTATCCCCGTTGATTAACTCTTGCCTTGCATTGGTTATTTAGAGGGGGTGAGGCGCTTAAGATGATAGTACGCAAAGTGGAAATTATTCCTTTCGTGCCACTTGGTGTTGTCACAAATTATTCAATTGGGGTTAAATCTCAAGTGGCAGCCTCCATGATATTCGGGTTCCTTACCCAGTATTTCATTTGAGCCTAGTAGTATCTCTCTTTCTCATCTTAAAGGATCCATTGTTTACATGTTTCGAATGATAGGACTTCAGATATACGGATGGGTCTGAGAAAGCCCTGGTTCCAGCGCCACTGTGAAAGCTGGGTTATAATGAATGGGGGTATGTGGGGAGGGAAAGTTGTCAGGTTATAATATCTTGTGAGATTATCTCAAATTGTCATTGTGATGTTTGTAGGGGTACTAATATAGACTAGAACCCACAAAGCCCCTTGGTTTACGCCCGCCCTTGCCCAGCTACATCTCCAATGTAAGCAACAAGAGCGCAAGTGGAGAAGAGTCTATGATGCAGCAGAGCAAAAAGCATTCAAAATAAGCAGGAAGCACTACCATACTCATATCAAATTAGCAAAAAAAGAATACTATTCTAACAAAATCCTCGAGGCTAACCAAGACCAAAAAGTCATATTCTCAGTCATAAAGTCCTTCACCAACCCTAAAGCTTTACAGAAAGAAATACCTCCCTCTCAGAGTTTATGCGATCAGATATCGATCTTCTTTGAAGAAAAAATCCAGAATATTCAAAAGGACTTCTTAACGTATTTAGTTCAAAACCAAGACCGTGACCTGGAACCCGACCCAGCTATTACGGGTCATTTACTCCAAACCTTCGAACCAGTGTCGCTGGAGCAAACAAGGGCTGCAATTGCCGCCTGTAAAACAGGTTCTCCCTTGGATGCATGCCCCCCCATGATTCTCCACCAAATCATAGACCCTATCAACCCAATAATCAACCAGATAGTCAATTCTTCACTAATTACAGGCACAGTGCCAGATGAATGGAAGCTAGCTATAGTAAAACCATTGAAAAAGAAACAAAACATGGACTCATCCATACTCTCCAGCCTCCGCCCCATATCGCTGCTTCCGATACTGGAAAAAATCACAGAAAAACTAGTCCATAAAGAACTAACCAAATTCATCGAAGGCGCCAATAATCTCCACCCTCGGCAAACTGGCTTCCGCCCCAAGCACTCCACAGAATCCGCTCTCCTGGAAATATCGTACACTTTAAAAATTATAGCAGACAAAGGCAGGAAGGCCGTTTTGATTTTACTCGACCTGTCTGCCGCGTTTGATACTATCTCACACAGTATTCTCCTGACAAGGCTCAAGTCCAGCGGTATTTCAAATACCATATTGGCATGGATCGAGTCTTTTCTCGCTAATCGCAGACAAGCAGTATCCCTCGGAACGTTCCTCTCTGTAGAACGCACCATCACAACAGGAGTTCCACAGGGCTCATCCCTCAGCCCGCTGTTGTTCAACATATACATGACCCCACTTATCTCCCTGATAGCCTCATTTGAGATAGAAGTAACGTCCTATGCAGACGACACTTAATTGATTCTATCCTTGGACAACGATTCCACTTATGCCGAACTCAATTTCAAACAATGCCTAACCGAGGTCATCCAGTGGATGAAGGACAACCACCTCAGGTGTAACACAGACAAAACAGAGATTCTACCGATAGGGAAAGAAAACCCCTTTCAGCCGAGTGAGTGGTGGCCAGAGGGTGCAACACCACCTCCCACCACGGTGAGGGTAGCAAAAAACTTAGGAGTGCAGTTTGACACCACTCTCTCCTTCCAACCACATGCATTGACCGTAGCAGGGACGTGCTTTAACCTTATCAAGTCATTAAAAAAATTATTTGATCTTTTCCCCTTCACTGCAAGGAAATCAGTTGTGGTGGCACTGATCCTCTCATGCCTGGACTAGTGCAACAGCCTCCTGGCGGGAGCCAATAAACAAACACTAAAAAGATTACAAGTTGTCCAACATGCTGCGGCCCGCTTAGTACTAAAACTACCACATAGATCCTCCGCGTCCGCAGCACTAAAAACCCTTCATTGCCTGCCACTGCACAAGAGAGTACTATTTAAGATCCTCTTAATCACTTTCAGAGCCTCACTTAAACAGGGACCAAAGTACCTCTCAGCCAGATTCACCCCATACATCACGACCAGGACCCTTAGGTCCTCGTCAGCAAACTTTCTCAAACCCCCCTATTTTAGATGCAAAACAAAGGGAGGAAAAACAGTAGCCGCTATTGGAACCAAAGCCGGGAACCTTTTGCCAACCCATCTGAGAATGCTAAAAATAGAGACACAGTTTAGGAAGGCACTGAAAACATGGATCTTTGGATCCTCAGATGAATTTTGCCTTTCCCTCATTTAAGATCCCCGGTGCCTCATCTCGCCTCATCTCACCTTTCCTCCAACCAGCGCCAGGATGCTGCTTTCGGAGCGACAGTTTGCGCTCTATAAATGCCATAATCAAATCAAATAGACATTTGGGGGTCTATCTTGCTTTGGTTTCCATTGTAAACTCCAGAGGGTTCTACCCACAATCTACCCGTCAGTGTGTCCAGTTTCTCAAGGGACCATTTGAAAGGACATGCAGCGGCACGGTCCTGTAGTATGTCAAGAAGTTCAGAAGTTCCAATCCTCCAGCAAGTTTAGGTTGCCATGAAGCTCTCTATTGTCCTGCCAGATAAAGTTCAATGTCATTTTTCTTGAGTTCCACAATCAATTCTTTACTAACCAAGAGCAGGAGAGCCTGAAAAAGATAGGAGTCGGGACGAGCATTCATCTTTACAGTGTTTATTTTGCCTAACCAAGAAAGGAAGAGATGTTACTGTCTTCGTTAGCTACAGGAGAGCTAAAACAAATTGGTAACTAGCGCTATAGAGATCTGACAGATCCGGAGTAATGCAAATTACCAAATGTTTGAAGCACTGGCTATCACATTTAAAGGGTGTCTGAAACTTTTACTCCTATGCTGCTGTAGGAGTTAATCTTTGGCTCACTATTTCCATTTTGAGAGCTTTATCTTAAAGCCTGTTATGCTTTCATACGTGGTAAGATGCGACTGAAGTCAGTGTGTGGACATTCTGTTGTAGGTGGTTAGCAGAACATTGTCATGAATAAAGCGATATTTTGCGTGTCCTGCCAAAATGGTATGCAGTTTATTTATTCATCTGCATAGACTACGCTGCAAAGGGTTCAATGCTTAGAACAAAGAGTGCGGGGTAGGTGGGGGAGGGGCGGTTAGGACACCCTTGGTATGTATCCCTAATCGAAATTAACGTGATAATTTGCCATGTATGAGACCCTCGAGGTGGGAGCATGATAACCTGCCATCTCCGTGGATATAAACTTGGTCCTGAATCCAAATTTGTGTAGTTTTAATGAGAAACCATTTCAAATGATTTTTCGTCATTTAATGAAACTTCTATGTCCACTATCGCTTTCTATTTGGCCATTTCAACCATATGAACTATGCTGTTGTGTTTTAAGGTGCGTCAAGGTCCAACACTCCCTTCCTGTTGAGAAATATCCTTTTGTAGTGGGGTAGTCCACTCCTTACGGTTTTTTACCTACTTAACCTCTATGTAGGCAAATTAAGAGAATGAGATTGAGTGTATCCACCCATTGGGTTACAGAGAGACACAGAGTTCTTGTTTTTATTTATTTATGTTTTTTCTTAGATGTAGTAAATTCCATTATATACGTTTTCATCGTATGGTTTTACAGAAAAGATCCCATTCTGATATGTGAATTACACTGTTAGTATATTGTAGACAGTCGACACGTTTCACCTCCTGCGTGGCTGTATTGCCTGGGGCTTTTTTAAGATTTGTCAAATACATTTCAGTTCCTGCAAATACTTGTTCTTTAGAATACAGAAAATGGAAGTCATACAGATCCTTACAATTCTGAGAAGATTCTCTTTCATGGATTGAATTCCTTCATGGAGTGCGTCCTTTGGGGGACGAAATATGTGTCAGCTGTTTACAATATACCAACAGTGATCTATGCTGTTGTGTGTTTGCCTGCCTTTGATAAACCCAATTTTGTCGGGGTGGATGAGACGTACCACCTATTGAGCCTCCGGAAAAACAACCATGTGTCGCACCACAGATGACAAAGAAACCACAACACCACACGGAGTGATGTCTAAGATCAAGATGATGATGGTGGTAGCAGTGCAGAGGAGGATGATTAGGACAGCACCCCTCCATGTGAAATGGCACTTGAATTTAATGATTACGTTATGGATGATGAGACCAGTCTTGGACCTTTAGACTTCTCCCCAGATGATATTAATTGCTTTCATAGTCTCATTAAAAGGACATCACAAAAATTCAGTCTGCCTACATCTGCATTGCAAAAAAAGTTCTTTCCTGTTCGACTTCATGAATAAGTTCAGGAAATTCCTTGGAGCTATCACTTTACTCGACCATTTTTGGCAGAAAGGAATGTCTTGCATGTGGAACCTAGCAACAGGCACGACACCCATTGCCAAACTGAACAAAAAATAAAAATAAACCCAATTCTGCCACATCCTTCCTTCTAAATCAAGTAAAGACTGAGTCAGCCATCTCAGTAGCTACTTCAGTGAGTTTCCAGGAACCTGTTATCTCTGTGCTTCATTCCTTCAGAAAGAGAGAGCAGCCAGCTTGACACTATTACCAAGAAGGGTAGATCATTCTCTTCAATGGCAGTCATAATCTCAAATGCCAGAGGTATTGTAGCGTGTTCCTGACAGGCAACAGTGACACAATCATTGCATACTTTTATTTTTATAAATTACCTGCACATTGCAGGAAACAGGCCAAAGCTTCCTCCCTGAATTTAAACTGGCTTCTTCTGCCCTAAAAGACCCTTCTCCAGATGCCTCAAACAGTGGTTTTCAATGGATGTCTACAGGGGTGGTTTTGTAATGGTGCAGTTGGTTAAAAAGACTGTTTTCCAACCTCAACTGCAATCAAAAGTACTGGATACGCCTTTCGGTGGCCAAAAGCTTCTTGAAAAGCATGTGGATGAAGCTTTCCAACCAATACAAGCAGGCATAACATTTTCTCTTATTTCGTTGCCATGAAGACTAAGCTTCCGACCGAAAAGACTATTTTGCGGTCAACATATGCTTTTGTCCTCTAGCACTTTTTGAACCTATTGGCAGTCAGGATACTTTCACCAACCTCAGTCCTCCTCCATTATGGCTCTCATCGGCAGTCAGGTGGACATTCCCAGCAAAGGGGCAGAACCAGGGTCAACGAGCCATCCTTTTATGCCGTTCATCCCTCTCAATATCCAGGCCGGGGTGAGGGAAAATAAAGGAAATTATAGGAGACACCAGAGTACAACTCGGACACACAAGATTCTTATGTGCTAGATACTCGGCGGCAATGTGGCAATCTTTTACTGTCTATGTCTCCACATATATACAAGAAACCGGGAGACAACAAAGACAATTAATTGAGCGATGCCTGCCCTGAATACCCTCGTGGTAATTTTGTAGTACTTAATGCCCAAGCTGCTGCATAATGGAAGAATCAATTTCCTCCTATGTGCATGATACTGCGGGCAAAAGTACAGGACATGGTCTACAGTTTTTTTGACCTCTGGGCAAAATAGGCAGCTTATGTCAGGTTCAACATCAGCGCTGTAAATGATCGAAGTGGCAAAGTTCCGATTCAGAACTAAATGTAGAGTGTCTTAGTACCCGGAGGCTCAATTGTGTCCATATACCTTTCCAAGAGGTAAGTGTCATTAAATTACAAAAAGGTAGAAGTTAGGGTACCTGCCCCCAAACTGGTGCAATCTACCATCTACATATCTCCAGTACCACTCCTTGAGCGTAGACTTGGAAATGCCACTAAACGCTTCCAGGTGAGCCCACATGTCACCGCAACCGATCTCCTCAAGTGATTTCTTAATGCACTCCAACTATGGAATTCTGGTGGCCCCAGGAAGTTTTGTGATCTCTTCCAAGCCCAGCTGATAGGATAATAGATCTGCTGATGACCAGATCCTCCTTTAGTAGATCAAAGGTCTAAGTTTTACTTTGTAGGTAAGTGGACGAATGCCAAGGTCTAAACGAAGTGGCACTAGTGGAGTGCTAGGGGGAAGATTGGTGAGGAGTCGGAGGAAACTATTTTCCGTCCGCTCCGAGTCGTTGACATTAGCAAGCTCCCCACTTTATAGGCCCCTCCCCCCCCAGGGCTTGCAAGTTGTAAATTTGCAATGCAGGTGTCATCAGACGAAAGCTGGATCCCTTCAAGGCTCTCAGAAGACCACCACTATAATGTTCTAATCTGAGTTTGGACTTATGAATCTGGGGTGACCAGCCATGTTGCTCGTTGGGAGTAAGCCCCCAGGTATTCAAAGGTGCAGACCCTCTTCAATTGGGTACCATTGAGGACTGGGTGTGATCTGGCCATCTTACAAGGGTTCAATACCATGTATTTGGTCTTGCTTGTATTGATCTCCAGCCCTCTGTGTCTGCAGAAGACTCCAAACTGGTCCAGAAGATTTTGGATACCCATTGGGATCTCAAGACCAGTAACGTGCCGTCCGCGAACAGGTGGGCCGGGACCTTCCTGTTAGCCAGATGCAGAGCATCATACTTGCATTGTTCTAGCATGTTGACCAAGTCATTAATATATAACAAAAACAAAGTGGGGGCTAATACGCACCCCTGTCTCCCCCCCCCCCCCTCCCCCCCCGAATCACTGGAATGGGATCTGTCAATTCCCTCGCAGGGCCATACCTAACTTGGGCATAGTTATCCAGGTGGAGCCTCCTAAACACATCAATTAGGTATTTCGGGATCCCAATCAATTAACAAGGGAGAGTTCCTAGCACTCCTCGACCTGAAGGGTGTCTACTTTTATGTTCCAATTCACCCCAGACGCATGAAGTTCCTCCAGTTCATGCTCAGCAGCCAGCACTTTCAGTTTAAGGTTCTGCTTTTGAACTTTGTTTGGCGCCCAGCAGTGAATTCCTCCATGCGCTTGCTAATCAAGCTGGCCTTACTATAAAAATTCAATACTAAAACAGCAGCATTAGATCACATTTCTGGCATCTCATTTTTGCACGCTTTCCCTCAAAGCTTATCCATCACAGGAAATCAATAACAAGCTGATATTTTTGACAAAAGAACACACACAGTTTTCTGTGTGCTTATAGAAGAACATTTCAGATATGACATCTTATATCCTCTTTATCCCTTGGTGTCATCTCCAAATGTGTCTTCTCCATTTGCAATTGGATCAGTGGTAGCAAGTTATAGCGTATTGCAGTGTGCAGTCTCTTTGATTCCCAAAGCAAAACAAGCCCTTACATAGTGGACTGAACCAGCCATCATCTTTGCAGATCCTCATTTCCACCTGACAACAGATGTGTCCCTCCCCCACTAGAGAACCCATCTCTGAAATCTTTCTATCATCTGCCTTTGTTCAACAGGAAAGACACTTCTTAACATAAATGTATTGGAGTTAAGTGGGGGGAGATTGACTCTCAAAGCCTTCCTAACCCGGATTGTCAACTCATAACAATATTCAAACTTGACACCCCATTATTCCATACAAACACAAGGTGGAAAAAAGTTAAAGATTCTTTGTTCCACAACATAGAGCTGACAGTGGAGTATATCCCCGGCTCCCAGATTTTGATGATGAATACTTTGAGCAGGCCCAACTGGACTGTCACAAGGGGAAGGCAGTATGAAACAGCTAGAACTAGTCTTCAACAAGTTGGGAGTGCCCCCTATGACAGGTTCGGTACTACAGACAATGTCAAATGCCTTCTTTACACAAGCAGGTGGTGGTATCCAGGAACTTAATGGGATGGACTTTCAATTCCCTGGTCAGGGATCAATGCATACGCCTTTCCTGCATTCCCTTTCATCCAGAGAGCGCTCTAAAAACTACATACAAAGCTGTGTAAGCTGATGCCACTAGTCTCAGCTTGGACCAGACAGTTTTGGTATGCAGATGTGTGGGACCTGTTGTTGGTTATTCCAGTTCGATTCATGCTGAGGTTATGCACCACACACCTTGATCATTCCCCATCCCTGTCTGGTGACTACAGACTTAAAATTCAAATCCCTCAACAATCTCATTTGACTATCGAACCACAGAGAGCACCTTCAACAATCAAGACTCACTCCTTAAAATGAAAAAGGTTCTATTTTTTTGGCAGCAGATCATGAAACAGATCCTTTGTGACCCACCCACCTCCCTGGTAATGAGGCCCTTCTTCTGTGTTGCATACCATCTGAGCAATTTAGCCACTGTGAGGATTTGGAGCGGTGAGTCCTCCCACCTCAAGGCCAGAGTTTTAGTCACAGAGATGAACGGATTATATATAGTCCACTGTTGTTTCAGTGTTGTTTGGTGTGTATGTGGCATTGCTATGTTAACATTGACCACAGAGGATTCCCAGCCTGACATCAGAGAATATTCAAGCATGTGAAACTTTGAAAGATATCAAATTTGTGAACTGTAGCTACAGGTAAGTGACTTTTCCTTTCTAAGAGTCATGCCCACTGCATGTTAATAAGGCCGATCTTGGCCACCGGGGTCTGGATGATCTCCTTTATCATTAGTCTTCCTCCAAAGAGTATTCTATATTCTGGACATGCTAGCTGTTTTCCATCCCAACTTGTCATTGAAAACAATCCTATTCTTACATCTGCTTGGACTGATGTAATCTTATATTTTTGCAGTACCCTGAGTAAGACTTCTTATAAGTCCAATGGAGTAGTGACTCTGATCTTAGCAGAACCAGTGTTACAGAATTTCAATCCAGTAATGGTCTCAAGCAAGCTTTCTGGCATTTGTACTTGAAAGGGAGCACTGGAACCGCCTGCTGGGAGAACCCCTTTGAGCAGAAACTCCTGTAAAGACAAAAGCATCTCTTGTTTGTTTTAATGAGGGCACACCTGGATCAATAACAGCTTGTGGAGCTGGAAAGGAAATTACTACACAAGCCTTCCCAAATTGCAGTCTGTCTGCTTAGCATTAATTGCTTTTCTACCTCTAAGCCAAGGACATCGGGGGCAGTTCCTAACAGAATTTGCAAGTAGGCTTGAGAGCTATAGCTCTGGGTCCTGAATAATGTGTGTTAGCAACCAATTTAGCTGGTACAAATTTGAGTGCAGATGCGCTAGGCAGATGGCATAGGCCAGTCATGAATTGGAATTTTGTTATAAATTTCTGATATAGATCCCTGTGGGGCATACTGTGAGTTGATATATTTGGCTCAACTGCAAACTGAGAGCATACCCTCTATTGCTCGTTGCAGCTTACTCAAGGTAGATGTTATATGTCTTCCATAGTAGTTCCTCCTCAGGGAGAAGCTTCAGTCACAGCATGAGAGCTTGGTGTGGCAACCAAACCTATGACACTCAGCTGTCATGCGTTGAAGAGGTGAGGATGACATAAGAGGCTAACACTTTGCCTGTAGAATGTGTGTAGGTAGTTCTTGCATGTAGTAGCCCCCCATAAAAATAGCATATTCAAGCGGTTGGATAAGAGTTTTCTTAATGATGCTGCAGAAGGCTGCTTTGAACCATAGCCTTTGGCTAGATATGATCCCACAGTCTAGTTCCCTCTTTTTTTGTCTCACAATGGCTTAATGCAGGGGACAGTGAAAAGTTATTTGTGAACATGTTGGCCTTTATCTGTACCCCATGGTAGTTACCATGTTCGAGGCATATGAGCTGTAGATCATATGCTTTAGCATAGATCGCCATCTGGTGTTGGGCCCGGATGTTTGCACTTTGTTTTTCTTCGAAGAAGTCTTTGTAGTCACGAGATAGGTGACTCCTCCTTTCGGTGATAGTGCGCATGGGCATCGACTCCATCCCCAGATTGTTTTTTTCCGCCATCGGGTTCGGATGTGTATTGCTGCGCTCCGGTTCAGTATCGTTTTCGAACCCCTTCGACGCGCAATCCTCTACCCTCGACGGTATTGTCTATCAATCGCGGTTTCCCATTCGACGCACATCGTGTAAATTGTGAAAACCTTCGATCGGGAACTTCGAGGCGGGCCGTCGGGCCTACCCGTGCCGACCACGCCAGCAGTTGATGGAAAGGACTCCATTCAAGCTCTGTCCCGGGTGTCGTGCTAAGTTTCCACGCACAGACTTGCACGAGGTCTGCAACCTCTGCTTATCCCCGGAACACAACGAGAAGGACTGTGAAGCGTTTTGATCATTCCGATCGAAGAAGACCATTCGTGATCGTCGGGCTCGACGCCACGAGATGCAACGCGGCAGCGGCTCCGTCCGGACATCTTCGGCGAAGATTTAGAATCCCACGTCCAGCCGCAGAAGCCAAGGAAGAAGAACTGGTCTCCATGTCCGAAGCCGACTCCGACATGGAGGAAGACCTGAACGTCACTCCGGGTCAACATACCGTGAGTACAGATCCCCATGTGCCCACGCAACCAAAATCTAAGGCTCCGGTATCACCATCGTGCTCTGGTCGACACCGAGAAAAAATTTCAAATGCCCCGCCCTCCAGCTCGGCTATGAAACATAAGGACAAGCCTTCCGGCTCGGGCTCGAGCCGGCCCCATTCCGGGGCCGAAACAACACCTTCGGCACCGAAACATAAGACAAAACATGTGCCAGTCCGTACACCGTCGGCACCAAAGACACCGAAGGCCTCGGATCCGAAATCTTCCAAACCAAAAGCTTCAGAGCCGAAATCGTCCAAACCAAAATCCTCGGAGCCGAAATCCTCGAAACCTAAAAGCTCGGAGCCGACACCCTCCGCGCCGAAAAGTTCGGTGCCGAAACATGCCACTTTGAAACCTTCAGACCCTAAACAGGCTAAAAACTAAGCTCTCTGATTCAAAACATTCGGCGCACAAAGACTCTCAGCCCAAATCTTCCACGCCGAAATCCACTCCTAAAGAGAAAGATACTCCTTCCAAGGAGCCTCCATCTGAAGACACAGTTTTGGATCCAAAACAAACGAGACTTAGTATTGACCCTGCAACTGGACACCTTCTGGCCACTCTTCCTAAAAAACGGAAGCTGGATCTCTCAGAGGATTCTCCTATACCTCTGAAGAAAAAGGACATGGGTACTAACCCTTCTCCCCCTTACATACCTCCCTCTCCTCCTCTTAATTCCAATTTACTGATTACACCATCAAATTCACCACCACCTCCACTTTGACCTGACCCACAGGATGAAGATTATGAGGATGGGGATGGGGATGAAGATCAGGATATACCACAAGACCAGGACATACCACAGGACACTGATCCCTGGGAAGATTATAATAAAGATCCAGGTCAAAATAATGACCCTGACCTGTATCCCTCCAGACCCTCCCCACCTGATGACAACATTGGCTTTGCGCAACAGGGCTTCTCAATATCACGGGGTGGAGCTACATACAGACCCTCTAGAAGAGGATTTCCTTGTGGAGACATTTACGCACTCACAAAGGTCTACTAATACTTTGCCAATGCTCAAGGACATGTTGAAACACACAGACCAGGTATTCAAAGACCCAATTAGAGCCAGAATACTCACACCTAGAGTGGATAAAAAATACAAGCCCGCTCCTACAGACCCTGCATATATAAAAGGCCAGTTGCCCTTAGAGTCTCTTGTTGTATCTAACGCCTGCAAGAGAGCTAACTCTCAAACTACAGGCGACGCCCCTCCTCCTGATAAAGAGTCTAAACTCATTGATGCCTCAGGCAAACGGGTGGCTTCGCAGGCTGCTAACCATTGGCGTATTGCCAATGCTCAGGCCCTGTTAGCACGATACGATAGGGCTCACTATGATGAGTTGGAAAAACTCATGCAACACTTGCCTGATGAGTATAAGACCAAAGCTAACGACCTCATTCAGGAAGGTAAGCTTATCACCAACACTTCCATAAAATGTGCACTAGAAGCAGCAGACACAGCATCTCGTGCCATCAACACTAGCATACTGCTGTGCAGGCACGCTTGGCTTCGAATCTCTGGATTCAAGCAGGAAGTCCAATCCTCCATACTTAATCAGCCCTTTGATAAGGAGCATCTTTTCGGGCCAACAGTCGATACTTCACTAGAAAAAATGAAGAAAGACACCGAAACTGCTAAGTCCATGGGGGCCTTACAATTGCCTTCTAACAGGGGTTCCTTTTGCCGCCACGTTTCAGGGGTGGCTCAAAAACAGTGTCATCGGAGAATCCCTCCTCCTCTTATAAAAATAACAACCAATCTACCTCCTCCAGAGGTTATTTTCGAGGAGGCTACAGAGGAAATAATAAGGGAAGAGGCAGAGGTAACTCCACCCGCACTTCCCTTGCCAATAAACAGTGACTTCCCTCCACTACCCCCCGATCATCCCACACCTGTCAGACGTCTCTCACAGTTCCTACCTGTCTGAAATTCAATCACCTCAGACAAGTGGGTAATACAAATTATCCAGTATGGTTATTACCTGGAACTTACCTGCACTCCCCCAACTATCCTTCCAAGAGAACGTGCAATATCACCAGAACATCTCACCCTCTTAAAACGAGAGGTTCTCTCTCTGTTACAAAAACAGGCGATAGAACCAGTCCCATTATATCATCAAGTGACAGGAGTGTACTCCCTATACTTTTTGATTCCAAAAAAGGACGGCTCTCTCAGGCCCATACTGGACCTCAGACAGCTAAACCTCTATATTCAATCAGACCACTTCCACATGGTCACCCTACAACAGGTGCTCCCATTGCTTCAGCAAGGCGACTTTCCTTCCACTCTGGATTTAAAGGACGCCTACTTCCATATTCCCATTCACCCGGCTCACAGGAAATATCTCAGGTTCGTGGTGGACGGACAACATTACCAATTCAAAGTTCTCCCGTTCGGGGTAACTACAGCACCCAGAGTCTTCACCAAGTGTCTGGCAGTAGTCGCAGCTCATTTAAGAAGACAACACATTCACGTCTTCCCTTACTTGGACAACTGGCTAATAAAAGCCAAGTCACAACACAGCTGCATACACCACACTCACAAAACAGTTCAGCTGCTTCACGACTTGGGATTCACTGTGAACCTCACCAAGTCTCATCTCCAACCCTCCAACACGCAAGAGTACCTAGGAGCCACAATAGACACTTGCAAAGCTCTAGCATACCCCAACTCAGTCAGGATACGCAACATGCAAACCCTGATATCACAATTTCAGCCTCAACACTCATTACCAGCCCGAGTGTTCATGCAATTGATCGGAATGATGGCTTCTTGCATTCTAATTGTTCCTTACGCAAGACTCCAAATGCGTCCCCTACAGGAATGCTTAGCACGTCAGTGGAACCAGGCTCAAGGTCAGTTAACCGATCTGGTGTTGGTAGACGGCTGCACCCATCGCTCTCTGCAGTGGTGGAATACACAAAACCTTTCCAAAGGGCGGCCATTCGTCGACCCGGTTCCACAGATAGTGCTAACAGCAGACGCATCGCTCACTGGTTGGGGAGCTCATCTTCAAGGACATACCATTCAAGGCATGTGGACCCTTCAACAAAAACAACTCCACATAAACCATCTGGAGCTGCCAGCAATTTTTCTGGCATTGAAAGCTTTTCAACTACATCTAGTAGGCAAAGCTGTCCTAGTTCGTACAGACAACATGACAGCAATGTACTACATACAAAAACAGGGGGGCACACACTCTCTACAGCTTTCACACCTAGCTCAAAGCATATGGAGATGGGCCATACCTCAAAAAATATATCTCCTTGCAGAACATCTCCCAGGAGTAAACAATCAGACTGCAGATCTGCTCAGTCGTCAAAGACAACAGATCCACGAATGGGAACTACATTTTCAAGTTCTCCTCCCATTCTTCCAGATGTGGGGCTACCCAGAAATAGATCTGTTCGCCACACACCTCAACGCAAAATGCCCAAACTTCGCGTCCAGGTATCCACACCCATTGTCCAAAGGCAATGCGCTATGGATGAATTGGTCAGGGAAATTTGCTTATGCTTTTCCACCTCTCCCGCTCATTCCATTAGTGGTTCGGAAGCTCAAGCAACATTCCCTCACAATGATCCTAATTGCTCCCACATGGGCTCGACAACCATGGTTCACAACCCTGTTGGAACTATCAGTAGTTCCTCATCAAAAGTTACACCGCTTCCCCAAGCTTCTCACTCAGAACCATGGAGAGATAAGGCATCCAGATCCCAGTCAACTCAACCTTGCGATCTGGCACCTGAAATCATAGAGTTTGGCTATCTTAATCTCCCGCCAGACTGCATGAACGTCATTAAAGAGGCTAGACGCCCTACCACAAGAGCATGCTATGCAGCAAAGTGGAAACGATTTGTAATTTATTATACTAACAATCAAATCAATCCGCTAGATGCTTCAACTCAAAACATCATTTGCTATCTGTTACACCTACAGCGTGCTAACTTAGCATATGCATCTATACGATGACATCTTGCCGCAATAGCGGCTTACCTACAAAACAGACAACACTTGTCTTTGTTTCGTGTACCCGCTATCAAAGCCTTTATGGAAGGACACAAAAGAATCATTCCTCCTAGACTTCCACCTTCTCCCGTGTGGAATCTTAATATAGTCCTTACAAGACTCATGGGCCCACCATTTGAGCCTTTGCACAAATGCAAACTACAGTTTCTGACTTGGAAGGTAGCCTTCCTTATAGCCATCACATCTCTTAAAGAGTTGGTGAGCTCCAGGCACTAACCATACAAGAACCATTTTTACAAATTCACCAAAATAAAGTGGTTCTTAGGACTAACCCAAAATTTTTACCCAAAGTCGTTTCTGCTTTTCATCTCAACCAGTCTGTTCAGTTACCCGTGTTTTTTCCTCAACCAGACTCAGTGGCAGAACGTGCTCTTCACACATTAGATGTGAAAAGAGCAATACTTTATTACATTGAAAGAACCAAATCTTTTAGGAAAACTATACAACTCTTTGTTGCTTTTTCACCACCACATAAAGGCAATCCCATTTCAAAAGCAGGTATTGCACGGTGGATAGTTAAGTGGATAGTTAAGTGCATCCAAATATGCTACCTTAAAGCTAAACCCACCTTAACCATTCCCCCTAGAGCGCACTCTACACACAAACTAGGGGCTTCTATGGCATTCTTAGGGAACATACCTTTAGATGACATCTGCAAGGCTGCAACGTGGTCTACACCACACACATTCACAAAGCACTATTGTGTAGATATGTTAGCAAGACAACAAGCTAGTGTGGGCCAGGCAGTTTTGAGAACACTATTTCAGACCACTGCAACAGATACAGGTTAGCCACCGCTTGGGAAATAACTGCTGTGTGGTCTGTGCTAAAGCATATGATCTACAGCTCATATGCCTTGAACAGAAAATGCTACTTACCCAGTATGCATCTGTTCTTGGCATATAGAGCTGTAGAGTCATATGCGCCCACCCGCCTCCCTGGGTACCTCTATCTGTTGCAGTATTATCTTACTTAGATACACTATACATGGACATCTCTTTCTACTCTTACTAATTCCATCATCACCCTTACCGCAAAACAATCTGGGGATGGAGTCGATGCCCATGCGCACTATCACCGAAAGGAGGAATCACCTACCTCGTGACTACAAAGACTTCTTCGAAGAAAAACAAAGTGCAAACATCCGGGCCCAACACCAGATGGCGATCTATGCTAAAGCATATCACTCTACAGCTCTATATGCCAAGAACAGATGCATATTGGGTAAGTAGCATTTTCCTTCTCCAGCGTTCTATTGTTCTTTGTGTGTTTAAGGGTATGAACAGCACTTTTCCATGGATGTCCTTGGATTGTGCTTTTATGAGGTGCTCATTCCTCTGTTTGAGACTCCTTTTTATCTTGTGCATGCTTGCATAATGTGTTTACTGATGCTGGAGATTGGTTTTGTTCATGCTACTACATCTACTCGAAGAGCTTGAGCACCCTTTTAGCATAGCTAGGCTTAAACATTTGTTTACTGCATAAGATTGTATTGAGAGTCGAGCTTTCTTTTCTGAGTTTCATTCCTCTTAAGATCACGTTGCCTAACTTTTGTCCTCCACGTCACTTGTTGAACGTTGAAGTCGATTTTCATAGGACACTGATTTTTATTTTTTATAGAACATTTGTAATAAAACAAATTGCTTGCCAGCCATTTTTGAGATTCATTGTGGCTTGTAAAGGCAGAGTAGTGTGAAAACAGACTATTGTCAGATGGGTCTTCTGTGCATTCCAATGTGCTTTAAATTGGTTCACAAAGACCTCCCAGAAGGCATCATTGTCCACTGAACTGAAACTGGACAGCCGTATCTGTGCTTTTCAGTCTGGACGGTCTTAGACATTTGTTAGGCAACAGCTTGGTCTTTGTTGCATACATTGACTCAGCACTACCTTGACTGTGATGCAAGGAGCAAGTGTCATGTTGGGTTACTTGTATTATAGTGTTTCCTGCCTTGGCCCTAGCTCTCCTCCTGTCACAGAATTTGGCACACCCTGTTGTCCTCAGCTCTCTTTCCTATCACTGAATTTGGCATGGGAGCCTTCCTCAACAAGGAATCGGTATTATAGTGTTTCCTGCCTTGGCCCTAGCTCTCCTCCTGTCACAGAATTTGGCACACCCTGTTGTCCTCAGCTCTCTTTCCTATCACTGAATTTGGCATGGGAGCCTTCCTCAACAAGGAATCGGTGGTATAGAGTAGCTGTACGCTGTACAAGTTACTTATCTGTGGTATTGCTTTTTGTCGGGAAAGAAGTTACTCTTGATAAGATTGACTAACGTTTGCTAGACTCTCTGCTAGCACTTGGAAACAAAACAATAGTGTCTAGGGGAAACAAGCACACTGGTTATCCAAGGCCCCTAGTTAGGCCGAGTTATGAAATGAGTAACCTTCTTTTAGGCAGTCCAATACGATTATCAGTTAGAAACCCACTTTGGAATGCTCTCGATAAATAGCATATATAAGCCATATCACATGATCATTGTGCTGCTTTGCAACCACTAGTAAAATAATCTCAAAACTGGAACATCTTTCGTTCAAGAGACTCTCTTAATCAGCACCTATTGCAAAATAATCATAAAGCTTCATCATTTGATGCTTGATGTTATATTATTTGATTTTTAACCTGCACCTGAATGGTGAACGCTGTCCATGTAGTCCGTTGAAAATCAAGTCATTGCAGTTGTAATTCACAAATTACTTGTATGCTCTATGCACTTTAGTTTTTCCTGTTTACTACCATTGAAAATCTTAACTTGGCATTATCAGCATTCTTACAAAGCACCATCCATTGTTGCTCCCGACATATAACAGCCTGGACCCAATAGAGTGGAGGTAAAAAAATTAAAAAAGAAAAACAAAGGTGACAGAACTTTTCCTTCTATGCAGCCAAGATCTAGAAAAACCTTTCTGTATCCCTCAGGGCATTTTCCCACCAACCCTACTTTAATTTAGGAAAGAGATGATGACCCACCTGTTTAAAGAATGGTACATCATAATGCAGTAAAAGTACACTTCTGTTCTCAGAAACAAGCTACCTCTGCAATCACTTGTTGACTATATCCATGTCTTTGACCCTGTGCAGCGGTCCACTAGATTTGCAATATGTAAATAACACCTACAGATATACATATATACATGATTTAGCACTTGCAGCAACTATAAGCTAAGTAAATGGTTAGTTTTATAACCATGTCCATAAACAGTCTTTGATTTCAGAAAATATACTTTATGCTCTGGGTCCTTCAGATGACTAATCATCAAATATTCTTGAGATGTTGATCAATATTTTAATGTAGAAGTTCCATTGTGCTTTCCATGCTATGATTTGCTTTGTAAGATGGTTCTAAAATAGCATCTACAACCTTGTATCATTTATCCTACTGAAGTCAGTCCTACCCCTTTGTCGGTCAGTGTCCTTAGATAGAAAACGATAGAGAACACTTTTTGATGAATACTAAACGTAATGCCCACCTCTTGCTCAAGTATAATCTCTGGTCATTTTATAACTTGATGAAAGCAACCAACTCTGGAATTTTTTTTATATCCATCTCTATTGTTTCTGGAGCATTAGATGTTTCATAGATTCACATGTTTGGATCATACTATGATGTCAGGCTGGTAAGCTGTTAACCCTTATTAGTCAGAGTTATCATAGCAGTGTTTCACTACAGCAATTTTCATTGAAAACTAATGGAAAAACCTTATCAGATATTAAATAGCCTATCCACCTCATTATATGCCTTGAAGTCCAACAAACCATGTGGAGGGGCTCAAGACTCCAAACATCCTCAGTGGCTCAATCTGACAGATTTTCATAGTGTGTATTTCATAATTGATAGCCTCTTGAACGGAGAGTAGGGTGGGCACATGTTAATCTATAAAAGATACCCATGCTGCAGAACTGCAGTTATAGGTAGGTAATGTTTT
Organism: Calotriton arnoldi; assembly: GCA_963921515.1. NCBI lineage: Eukaryota > Metazoa > Chordata > Amphibia > Caudata > Salamandridae > Calotriton > Calotriton arnoldi. The sequence continues at coordinate 590,370 of CAWUFW010010329.1, forward strand.
CTTCTGCAGCATTGGATCTTTACTAGATTCACATGCTTGAATACATATTACCAAAACAATACTTATAGAAACGTATGTAAAGGCAGAAATTAATCTTACCTTAACAAAAGGGGTATAAAACACCGCCTGACCCACTGCATTTCAGTTGCTGACTGCCGATCTAGGCAGCATTGTCTGGGGAAGGTGTGGGTTGAAGACGTTGCAGCTCTGTAGATATCTTGCAATGGTACTCCAGTAAAAAGGGCAGCTGTTGGTCACCATGCCTTTTGTTGAATGAGTCCCAACTCTATGCTTCAAAGGCCTGCCTTCTTTAAGATGGCAGTAAGAGATACAGTATGTTATCCATTGAGCTGTTTCCGTTTTGACAGCTAATCATCTCTGTTTATATTTAGATACAACATAAACTGGTCAGTCTTACTGATTTCTTTTTTTCTATCAATTTATAATTTAACCAAGTGTTCTCAGCCTGACATTTGGGGTATACATCAATCATGTGAATCTATGAAAGTTATCAATGCTGCAGAACTGTAGTTATAGGTAAGTAACCTTTAATCAAGCTGGGCTTTGGGTTTCCTGTGCAGTTTTAAAAGCAGAAAAATGTAAGTTTATATTTTTCCAGACATACCATTCAGCTTGTACAGGCATCACAGCCACAATCTTTTATATTTAAATGTATTGCAGAGGCCCTTGAAGAGCTAGTTCTTTTCTTTACATAAATGGATGAAAAATATGAACAGGGCATGGGTGAATTACTGTGTTTTATATTTGATTATGTTCTGGTTGATCATAGAAACTGAAAATGTGGGTATGATGATTTTTTTAATCTGGAGGCCAATTTCACAAAATATTGACAACCTTGTGTGACAAAAAAAATCACAACTGAAAGTACAGGCCCTTTAACAATGTTATTGAAGATAACTGAGTGTGTCTATGCTTTGTAAAATTCTTCTTTTTTTCTTACAGGTTTGGTGTCAGTGAGCTTCTTTCTATCTGTGAAAATAACCACCTTGGGAACCCAGAGACTAAAGAGATGGAGTCTGATGAAGACGTATTTTCTGACACGAAGGAAGGAAATGAGGGCGACAACCGAGCTGATAACTTCCAGGAGCTCTTGAAGTCAATGTGGGTGGATGAAGATGAGGAAGTGCTGGCAGAGGTAGAAGGAGGAGTTCTGGAAGAAGACAGGGGTTTGCAGGAGAATGAGGTCGATGAGGAGGAGCTGGAAGAAATCTACGAGTTTGCTGCTACTCAGCGGAAGGCTGTCCTGGACCCTTCTGAAGAAGACACTGAAGGTGGTTTGGAGAGTGAAACGGAAAACAATGAAAACTTCCAGTCTGAGATGGGTTGTGCAGTCAAGAGTATAGATTCTCCAACAGGAACAGAGCGGGAAGAATCACAGGTGACAGTGGACATTGAACATTTGCTTTGCGCTCAGCAGCTTTCACCTGATAAAGAAATAAGAACCCAGGGTGTGACCAAGCACAGGATTGTTAACGTGAAAAGTGAGCAATCTGCTCAGTGCAGTCCGCTCAAGTGCATTGAAGTTGCAGAACCTCACATTGCCAAATCTGAAAAATCATCTTCTCCAGAGAAGGATGTGGAGCATGCAAGAGATGTGCACAATCCCCCCGTGAAGGATGTGGAGCATGCAAGAGATGTGCACAATTCCCCCGTGCCATGTCAGGGCATACTAAAAGACAGTAGCAAAGACCCTTTAAAAGACTCATCCTTAAGTCAACAAAGTTGTGTTGACCTAGACGACAGTTATGAGCGCATGTTTTCAGATACCTGGGGTGTATATGTGGAACCTTCCCAGGTAGATCACAGTAAAAGTGTCAGGGGGTTACAAGTTGCTGAAAAATGTGGCACTAGTTCCTGTTCCTCCGACCTTTGTAATCACTTTCAGGAATCTTTGCCATCTGAGAATAGTCATTGCCAAAGTCCTGTTGCTGGCCGAAGTATATCTGTCCTTCCTACCATCGGTCTGTCACCAGAATCTCTCAACCCAAACAGAATGCCAACAATAAATGCAACGCCACAAAGCCAAAGTTCACCTTTTAAATCTCTAGAACTAGGAGGCAAAATCACACCTCTACACTCTGAAGTATCCCCACAAAGCCAGTCTTTTTTAATTGTGAAACATGAATTAGGTGGTACAAAAACACCATCCAAGGGCTCGCCACAACATTCATCACCCATTCGCTCTCCTGGAGTGTTCAAAGACAAAACTCAAATGTTTCAGTCATCCCCTTACAGCCCTTGTTTGCTGTCTCCATCTCCTGAATCAGTAAGAAGCAAAACATCCTCATTAAGTGTGTCCCCACAGAGTCGTCGGTCACTTTTGTCTTCCCTTGAATCAATTAAAAATAAAAGAGATGGCAGCCTCTTCTCTGCTGAAGCGGTGTCTCAGCTGAAGAGGGTTGTGCAAGGTATTACACATAATTATACAAATAGGATGAAACAAGAAAATGCCTCCCTTGCAAAGTCTCCATCTAGTGACTCAAGCAAACAAAGCCCCAATAGTCTCATTGCATCATCCAGTGTAGAGCTCCAAAAGCCGACCTCATTGGCAAAGAAGGAAGACATTATTATCTTACTGGATTCTGATGAAGAAACCGAGTTGGAACAGGCCACAACAAAATCTACAAATTCTCCCTGTATTGTAAAGGAAGAAGCTTCACAGTCAGCATCTGTCATTAGTGAAGTGAAAAATTGCCAATCATTGAAGCTTAAAGATACGTCAGTGTTTGATTTTGAGAGTGACGATGTGTTATCTGGCCCTTGGAGAGGGGCAAACAGTGCCATAGACAACTCTCAGGATGGGAGCTCAAGCAGTAAACTCAAGCTGTATCTCAGCTGTGAGGATGACCAAAGCCATGAGGAGACATGTAGTAGCATGGAAACTTCATGGTTGATTCCAGCCACGCCGCTCTTGAGCAGAAGTAGGAATTGCTCAATGCAGACCCAGACTAGAAGTTTCCAAAATATTTCAAAATCGAATCAGGGATTTAGTTCATATTTTGAAGCTACAACTTTGAATGAGCACAGCAATACACTTGCAAATAAGTTGTCAACGAACATCCCTGAAGCTACATCAGTCCGGACATTTAAAACCTCTCCGTCAGCAGAGACCTTTGAGAAGAATTCCTCACATTCTTCATTTAAAGCTCCTGCGTTGCCAAAAAGGTCTGTGGAGGAGTCGAGCAACAAAGAAACTTTGCCTGACAACATTGTGAAGGGATCTCCAACAAAGTCATTGACTGTTTCCCCAGTTTCCCTACCTTCACACTGTCATGATTCTAGCTCAATGGACCACATCCAACCTGACAGCCCATGTTCACCTACACAAATTATTCCAGTTGAACAGTCCTTGCTGAAACAACCCTTGGAGAGCAGTATCTCTGAGGTGGAACTGAGCCAAGATAGTCCTGTAGCAATTCACCTTTCTTCAAGTGGGAGCATGCAGACAGACTTTGACCTTCCAATTCCAGTTGATGAGTGCTGGAATGTGGAATACTTGACACCACCTAAGAAGGACAAACCAGAGGAGCTGGGCTATGCAAATATCACATGTCTTGTGGGCAAAATGAATGACACAGAAAGCTGTCACTTGAAAAGTCAAACAAAACCCATAGATCCAACTGATATTAGACATGTTGGTAGAAGTATCTGCCAAAGTCATTCTGGCCTACAAGACAGTGACATTTCCCCTCAAATGGCAGGAGCTTCACAAACCAGCAAGCTGAGCTTTTTGAACTCCAAAGTATGGGAGGATTGGGATGAAGATGAAGATTGTTTGCCAGTCTTTTCCCCTCTTTCACAGAAGCTGTCAAACATGACACCCCCTGAAAGCATCTCAAAGCAGCAGACTCCTGGTAAGTAATCTAGCATCCAAATCGTACCAAGAAAGATCGTATACATGAAATTAAAATTTAGTTTTCTTCTCTGCTGTAATGGCAATCTCATTTAAAGATCAAGATCCAAATTATTTGTCACTGAAAACTTCTGTCATATTCAGCCCAAGTCACTGAGAACATTTAATTGGTGGAGAATTGTTTTTTTCTCCTCTTGAGCAGAGTTCCCTTGGGTAGCTCCTTTAAATATTGTTTTTTAGTTTTAGAGGAAAGGATATTATTGATTGTAAATTATGTTTCGGTCTGGGTGTCTGATAGTAGAAGCTGTTTTATATAGATATTGATGTTTTTGAACTGTTACCCTATTAATTTCTAGCAGAGGTTTTAAAAGGGAAGGATGCCATTACTCCAGTATTGGAACTTTCATAGATTCACATGCTTGAATCATTCCCCGTCGTCGAGATGGGAGTCCCAGGTATATATAAAAATAGCAATGCAAAGCCATTACAAAATAGAAACCAGGCCTAGGCCCATTCCAGTTTTGTAACATATCCACCTCTTTTTGTAAAAGAGACCAAATAAAATCAACAACCATTCAGAACAGCCTCACCCTCTAGAACCCTCCTGAGAGAACCTCTGACCTTCAGATTTTCTACCGCACGTTGTGCTAGGGAGTCTCCACTGAGCTCTGCTCAGTTTCTTCCTTATAACATTACTCTTGAGAGTTTTTCTACTGTTTTTTCTTCTACTACTACTACAGCTTCAAATTCTGTCTCTGTTCAACATAACTGACAAAGAGAACAAGCATTGGCATAGCCAATAGGTCTCGCCTTTGGGACCTTATAAGTATTTAATTCTGCAGCACAATATCCTAGGTGCAACATCAACTGTTGCATGGCTAAACACTTATGTCCCAAAAACGAAACCTATTGGCTATGCCAATGCTTGTTTAGCACAGATACCTGTATGAGGAAAGTGATTGTAACGGTTGGTTTTCATTCAACTATGGCCGATGAAATAGGAGACCAAGGAAAACCCGTGCAGAGCGCTCTAGGCACTCGAACGCTCCTCTCGATGACATCACAGCTGAGAATTAGAAAGGGCGGCGACGTGAGGAGGTGGGAAGAGAGACACCAGATGAACACTGAGTTTTGGGAAAGTCACGAGAGCACGTACAACAGGAAGGAGGAGGCGTATCAAGGACTCGGAAAGCGCAACCCTGAGCTATCAAAGACCGGAGCGTGAGCTACAGAAGGAGGCAGCAGGGCGAAGACCGCAGTCATCACAAAAGAAGACAAAGAGACAGAAGACCGGCGAGGGTGTGTCAGAATTCAAGGTGAAGAAATCCAGGACGCCACAGCTCTGACTTCGAGCCGTGGCCAGAGGCAAGTCCTGTGTTGGGGCTTCTGGAGACGGTGGTGGAGTTGTCGTCCTGGCGGGGACACCTAAACTGAACAGGAAAGCGGGAAGGGTATTAGGGAAGAGGAAGCGCTCCATCACAGTTCTGATTGTGTTTGTTTGTTGTGCACGAAACCACGGGTGTTGGTGACGGTCCCGAAATTAAATCACTGAGTCTCAACCAATCTCTGTGTTTCTTGCTGAGGCACCCCAGTGGCCTGAACCTGAGCATTCAATCCAAACGGATCGAATCCAGTTCCAACGGAGGACCTCATCGCAATGGAAGCACCAGTTCTAACTACTCTGTTCTGAAAGCGTCCCTTGTAATAATATCGCCTACATTTCCTCTTATTCTTAGTGATGTTGTTATATTCACAATAAACCTAGTATAAATATAGCAAAGGGCTTCTGGCATCTTTACTCGCATTGCAGTGATAAAGCTTGCAAATTAGAGAGGAAGTGACTAGATGGATATACAAAATAAGAGACCGAGCAGGAAACAAAAACGAGTGGTGCGCGTGCTGTAAGAATGCGGCGGCCGCGAAAGTGAAAGGAACTACAACAAAGGTTTGAAGAGAGGAGCGCGGGCGAGAGAGCGCGGCAGCCTGCTGAGCTGACCACACGCTCGTGCACCATAGCCTTTTGCTCGCGCGTAACCGCCCGAAAAAGGCCACGACGCACGAGCGTGTGGTCAGCTTCTGAAACCCCCTTACATAAAGTCTCGCCAGAGCAGCGCTTGCGCGCTACTCGAGGCTCGACCTAAAAAAGGCCTTTTTAGAGCTTGTGCCACCTGCTCTAAAAAGAGGCTTTACGTGGATGACCCTCACAAGGACTGCATCTATTGCCTGTGTCCAGATCATAAGGCCAAAGATTGCAAGGTATGTCGTACCTTTTCCACCAAAACCTTGAGGGACCATGAGGGACGTCTCCTGACCTGGCTCCAGAAGCTAAAATCTAGGAGAGAGCCAGTCTCCAGTGACGATAGCGATGAGGCCTCATCTGCTTCGTCTTCAAGGAGGTCACTAAAAAGGGGGAGATCTGACCCTTCTTCTTCAGAAGACCATCCTGGGAAAGCCTCTAAAAAGACCTCTCATGGGTCTGGTAGGCTTAGTCCAAGCAAATCTCTTCACCGAGGTGTAAAGGAGAGGGAAGGACTTACAAGAGGAGAGACTGCAGTAAGGAAATCGAGCTCTGTACCTCCATCTTCTCCTCCTGAGAGAAGGAAAGCCTTCAAAAAACCCTCTTCTGTTCCTTCTGAGGGAAAACAGGCTAAAAACGTCCCACCGTCGACGAAGCTGTCGACAACACCGTCGACGAAGAAGCTTTCATCGTCGACGCGCAGTGAAAAGGTACAGTCTCCTCAGGCCGCTCCGGCTCCGACAACGGGATAGTCGCCGAGAGTTTCCTTGCTTTCAACGACCACGGTGCAACATCCATGGTCGACGGCGGTGACAACGGATACTGGGTCAGTAGTGACAACGAAGATTTCGTCAACGGCGTCGTCGGCGATGACGACGACGGCCGTTGTGACGACGGCGACTACAGCGACGGCGTCAACGATAATGGCGACGGTATCGGTGACGACACCGTCGATGGCAATATCTACATCGTCGATGGTATCGTCGACGGCGAGAATGGCGACGACGGCAGTTGTGACGACGACGTCGACGATAATGGCGACGGTATCGGCGACGACACCGTCGATGGCAATATCTACATCGTCGACGACACCGTCGACGAGAGAAAAAAATTCTGGGGAAACTAGCAGGAAGAGTCATATAACTCCTGAACTCACTTCCCCTAGCAAAGTGACACCTCTGCTACCTACTCACCTCCTAGAGGAAGAAGATTCGGATGAGGAAAGTCCATTTGGTTACCCACATAGCCCTTCAGAACTGCACGTTAAGTGCCAAGATCTGGATTCTGAAGACGGATATGGTGAAGAACAGGATTATGATCCTCCCCAGGACTACCATAGAGGTTATCAGGAGGAGATGCTCTGTATGCCATCCTCTTTGATTTCAGACTTGCAGTTCATGCTCTCCGACTATAAACGGAGATTTCCGACACAATCTTCGGCTCAGGAACAAGTCTCAGTTCCTGCTGGTCCACCTGCAGGGCATTCCACCCCTCGGCTGCCACCACCGCCACTGCAATTGATAGAGGATCCACCACCAGCTGCTCCCCTTCTCCAGGATGATACCTCAGATGACGACCAGGGAGATACAGATCTCCCGGACCCACATAGGGAATGGGATGATTATATTATTGCTACTCCTGCTTCCCCTTCACTGGTTCCAGTAGATTCTCCACCTGGGGACATAGGCGGTTTCCACAATCTGCTAGAAAGGGCAGCCAAAAGGTTCGATCTGCCTATGCCTTCTGTGCAGTCTGAGTGTTTCTTATATGACTTTAAGGAACCTTTTGAAAAGTCTGTAAGAACAATTCCCATTGTCAATCATGTATGGGAAGAGAGGCTGAAAGTCATGAAGACCCCAGCCACGGTGGTCCCGGTGCTCCCTCGATTGGAGAAGAAATATAAAGCCCCGGAGGATAGCCCGGCTTGCCTTGTAAGTCAGCCAAAACCGGACTCAGTTATAGCACAGGCAGCGCAGAGGAAGTCAAAGAATCCAGCAGCTCCTCTAACAACGCCTCCGGACAAAGAAGGCAGACGCTTGGACAATGCTGGCAAGAGGTTTTCATCTATGTCAAACCTGCTCGTCAAAGCGGCTAACGCTTTGGCCATTTTGGGGCGCTACGACCGCCAGATGTGGTGTGATCTATCTCCCTACCTCGACCAACTGCCTGAAGACAGCAGGGCCGAAGCGAAAAAGATCCTCCAGGAAGGAGAGAGGGCCTCCTCTGAGGTGATTGATTGCGCAATGGATATTGCGACAACTGCGTTCCGTTCCCTGGCTGGAGCAGCGGTCCTTCGTCGCCAGGGATTGCTTCGAGCAACCTCTTTTAGACCTGAGGTTCAGAACAAAATTTTGAACCTTCCATTCGATGGAGAGGCGCTCTTCGGTAAACACATAGATGATGCACTCCAAGACATTAAGAAAGACACAGACACGGCGAGGTCGTTAGGGACGCTTCAATACCACAAGGTCCCTTTTCGGGGAGCAAGGGGTAGAGGTCTTCCTTCATACAGAGGAGGTTACCAGCAATATCGGTACTCCTCATGTACACCTGCCTCGCAGTCTTACCGGCCACAGTACAACCAGCGGCAGGGTCCGTCCACAACATATTCAAAATCGGCACCCAGAGGAAGAGCAGGACGTCAGGGGAAGGATTCCTCTAAGCGTCAATAGCGGCTTGCAGGCTCCGACTACTGTTCCTCCCCCTCATCAAACACCTGTGGGGGGCAGGATCTCCCTATACTTCCAAAATTGGCAACGGATAACATCGGATCGTTGGGTGCTCAATATAATCCAATTTGGCCACACGTTGAAATTTGTTCATCCTCCTCCAACCAACCCCCCCTCGTTCCAGCTTAACAAAACATCTTCGTCTCCTGCGCCTAGAAGTCCAACAAATGCTGCAGAAAGGGGCGATAGAACCGGTCCCAAAGAGGAGAGGGTTTCTACTCCTGGTTCTTTCTAGTTTGAAAGACTGTCAAAACGTGGCGCCCTATTCTAGAGCTGAGGGAGCTCAATACCTATCTCATCAAACAGTCGTTCCGAATGATCTCCTTGCAGGACATACTTCGACTTTTAAATTCAGGAGATTTCATGGCCACTTAGGACCTAGAGGACGCATATTTTCATGTTCCCATCCATCCATCGCACCGGAAGTTCCTTCGCTTTACAGTAGCCAAGAGCCACTTTCAATTCAAGGTCCTCCCTTTCTGCCTCAGATCGGCACCAAGGATCTTTACAAAGATGCTAGCTCCGGTAGCGGCGTTCCTAAGGAAACAGCAGCACCAGGTTTTCCCTTACCTGGACGACTGGTTGCTAAAGACTCCTACCAAGGCGGCAACCGAGAATTCGGTGGCAGCTTGTACAATGCTGTTCAAGAGTCTGGGTCTTACCCTCAACAGAGAAAAGTCAAATTTCTGCCCGTCCAAAAACGCAAAATTCCTGGGAGCCATATTGGACACGTCCCTAAACTAGGCATTTCCATCACTGGAAAGACAAGACAAACTGATGTCGATGGCCCATCTACTTTTAAAAAGAAGGTCACTTTCAGTTCGCCTCTACAAGTCCCTTCTGGGATCCATTTCGACCTGCATTCCTCTGATTCCTCACTGCAGGCTACGTATGTGTCCTCTTCGGGAGCAACTGGACTTACAGTGGCATCAAGTGGAAAGCTCTTTCGAGGACATGATCAAGATCACTGTGCCAATGAAAGAAGCCGGTTCATGGTGGATTCACAAGGAAAACATTTCCCAGGTTCTGTCCTTCATAGTCACCACAGCTCCTCAGATAATTGCAACGGATGCATCTCTGGAGGGCTGGGGAGCGGTCTTGCAGGTCCTCCAGATAAGTGGTTGATGGCTACATCATCATAGTCTTTTGCACATCAATCTGCTGGAACTCAGAGCGGTTCGCCTAGCCTTACAGGCTTTTCTCCCGAGAATAAAGAATTTGTCGGTTCTAATAAGAACAGACAATACTACGGCCATGCATTATATCAACAAGCAAGGCGGCACAAGATCCCATCTGCTGTCTGCGGAAGCTCAAGCTGTCTGGGAATAGGCGATCTTACATGGGGTCTCACTGAAGGCGGAGCATCTCCCAGGGAATCTCAACGAGACAGCAGACACACTAAGCAGGCTAAAGTCAGTCAGCCACGAGTGGGAGCTGGACCAGAAGACACTGGAGGACATTTTCCGTCTATGGGGCAGACCATCCATAGATCTCTTTTCTACACCAGAGAACAAGAAATGCCGGTTCTTCGCAAGCTGGCATCACCATCCGGGATCCTCGGGGAATGCGTTTTCGATGGCATGGTCAGGCGCCTATGTTTACGCTTTCCCCCCCCATTCCTCGTGATCCCAAGGCTTCTGAGGAAGTTAAAAGCGGAACCCTGCAAAATGATCCTAATAGCACCGTCCTGGCCTCGCCAGCACTGGTACACGGAGCTTCTTCTCCTATCCTTGGAGCAACCGGTTCCCTTGAATCCGATTCCATCATTACTGACGATGTCCCAGGGCCAAGTACTGCATCCGGATCCCCGATCCCTGCAATTATCAGCGTGGCTCCTGAGCACAGAGAGATTCTCCACTTAAAGCTTTCCACGGAGTGTAGAGACCTCCTTTCTCAGGCTCGTGCTCAAAGTACAAACAAAACCCACCGGATGAAGTGGAAGAGGTTTTGTCACTGGTGCCGAGAATCGGGAGTTCACCCTTTCTCTTCTTCGGCGCATGAAATCCTACCTTGCATCCTTTCCTAGGCAAAGGCTGGCCTGGCTCACTCATCTATTAAAGTTCATCTCGCGGCCATCTCTCGCCTCAGAAGGACGTCTTCAAGCCCTTCGCTCTGGTCAGCAAGGATTATTAAGTAATTTATGAAAGGGCTTTTTCGAGCCTTCCCTCCGGTGAAGACTCCTCCACCGCTGTGGCATCTTAATGTAGACTTGACTCAGCTCATGAAACATCTCTTCGAGCCTATACATAAAGTGGACTTAAAATTCCTGTCATGGAAGGTGGCCCTTCTTCTTGCTTTGACATCAGCTAGAAGGGTTAGGGAATTACAGGCTCTCACTATCCAGGAGCCTTTTCTTCAGTTTAAGAATGAGACGGTAGTTCTTCGTACCAACCCTAAGTTCATCCCGAAGGTGCCTTCGGATTTTCACTTAAATGAGCCTGGGTCCATAAGACTTTCCGGCTGAGAGATCACTTCACATTTGACATTCAGCATTGCCTGAAGTTCTATCTCCAAAGAACTAAAGATTTCAGGAAGTCACCTCAGCTCTTTGTGGCCTACAGCGCTCCACGTAAAGGTTTTCCTCTTTCCAAACAGGGGATTGCACGTTGGATTTCCAGCTCTATCCAATATTGTCATCAATTAGTTGGGAAGCCCCTCCAGGGGAAGATCCGGGCTCACTCCACGAGGGCAATCTCTTCCTCTACAGCCCTCTTTGCTGGGGTACCTATCCGGGACATCTGCAGAGCAGCGACCTGGAAAAGTATCCATACCTTCACCAGACATTACTGCTTGGATTCTTCGACATGCAGCGACACTGCAGTGGGCCAAGCAGTCCTGAGGAACCTGTTTCAGTAAGCGGTGAGCTTTCCCTCTCATCCCTCCTTCCTTTTCCTTCATAAGTTCCTCACACATTCTTTGATACAGTTTATTGCTTTTAACTATTGGTGTATGCATACTTGGGTATTTTATTCGTGGATGGACTGTGATGATATCTTTGTTTCCCTACTACTTCTTTGAATTTTGATGTGTTAGACTTGTTATAGTCTTCAAGTTTAAAAAAAAAAAAAAAGGGAAAGAGAAGTCCAAATTGACGAGACGTGTTTTCTTTTCCTTTCTCTAATCTTATTGGTGCAGTGTTAATGATTGTTCAAGATAACAAAAAGCAAAAATGTGCTCATGACTGCTAGCTACTCTGATTCAAGCATGTGAATCTATGAAAGTTCCAATACTGGAGTAAGAAAACAAGTTACTTACCTGTAACTTTAGTTCTCCAGTATTGGAAACTTTCATGGTTTCACATGCGACCTACCCTCCTCCTGGGAAAGCTCGACCTTCTGCATCTTTATGGTTATCCTGTGGCACTACGGCTACGAAAATCTGAAGGTCTGAGGTTCTCTCAGGAGGGTTCTAGAGGGTGAGGCTGTTCTGATTGGTTGTTGATTTTATTTGGTCTCTTTTACAAAAAGAGGTGGATATGTTACAAAACTGGAATGGGCCTTGGCCTGGTTTCTAGTTTGTAATGGCTTTGCATTGCTATTTTTATATATACAGGGACTCCCATCTCGACGACGAGGGAATGATTCAAGCATGTGAATCTATGAAAATTTCAATACTGGAGAACTAAAGTTACAGGTAAGTAACTTGTTTTCTTTTCAAGAAGCAAAGGAATGTTGTAACATATCACCATGCAAAGTAGTTTCAATGTAAAAACAGAGCATCTGAAAGAGACACGTTAGTGACAGATTCCTTACCTTAGAATATCCCCAGGCGTCAGGCTGGATCCGGAAAGTTTTTGCGTAGCAGTACCCTTGCGCGTCGGTAGGCGGCGTCGTGCGGCTCCGCGTCCGTCGTCGGCGTCGTGATCGCCGGGATGACGTCGCGGGCAGTGCTCAGACGCCGCCCCTGTGCGCTGGCGTCAGTTCTTCTTTTCCGCGCCAGTAAGCGCAGATCCGGGAAGAGCAGTGCCCTAGTCATTTTTTTACTATATTTTTGGTGATTTTTCACTGTTTTTTCTCACGAGTCTATCGACTCCGAAGGTGTCGGTAGGGATGCCCGGCTTCAAGCCCTGCGACGTCTGTGGTCGTATGATGTCGATCACAGACCCGCATTTAGAGTGTCTCTACTGTCTCGGCCGCGACCACGACACGAAGTCGTGCCCCGACTGCCGGGCCTTGCACCCGAAGGCTTTGCGAGAGCGGTCTCGAAAGCTCCTCGAGGTCCGGCAGTCGACTCCGCGCCACACCAAGCCCCGGTCACGCGAGAGGTCGAGGGGCCGGTCGCGGAGTCCTCATCGGTCGTCGGGGTCCAAGTCTTCGCACTCCTCCGGTAAGTCGAAGCATAAAAAGTCTAAGAAGCGTCATCGCTCAACGACTTCGCCTCGCCGGTCTCGCGACTCGGCTAAGGCTCCTGTCGGCACCGTCCCCGCGGCTCCGGGAGGGCCTGTGGAGCCACCCCCGCATTACCCGTCCTTCCCGGGTTCGGGGGCGACTCCGGCCGAGATACAGGAATTCCTGTCGGCCATGGCCCGCCTCTTCGGGCCTCAAGGTCCCCCCGGTGCGCCTTCGGGCCCCGCGGGCCCTGATGGGGTTTCTCCGGCGCCACTGACGACTCCGGTCCCAGCGCCGCCTGTCACACCAGCCTCGGACCCGGCCCCGGCTTCGGCCCCGGCCTCGATCCCGGCTCCGGTGCTGCCGCAACCCCCATCGACGCCGGTTGACCTAACTACGCCTCCGCCGGCGCCGATGTCTCCGGGTGCCGTTTCCGACGCCGCCCGGGCCTCCGGGCGGCGTCGTTCCCCGGTTCTCTCCGGACACGGCGCCGGACCAGCGTCGCTCGACGCCGGCTCCGACGCCGTTGAGACCTTGGGTCCCGCGTGTCCCTCCTTCTCCTTATTTTGAACCTGAGGAGGACGAAGAGGACTGGGAGGGGTCGGAGGACCCTCTCACACGGCAGTGTGAGTACGAACAGGACTGGGCTGAGGAACTTGGGGATGCCAGTGGGCTGGACACCTCCCCTGACCCTGGCATGCTGTCTCCTCCTTCCGTGGCAACGGAGGAGGGAGCAAACTTTGCAACGGTGTTGCGTGAGAGCAGCTGGGGCCTTACACCTCAATTGCCTACAGTGGCCGTCAGGACTAACCTCCTGACGGAAGTGCTTCAGCCGGCGGCTACCTCCTCGGAGCCACTGCTGCCGTTTAATGACGCACTTTCTGACGTTCTTTGGGCACCTGGTCCAAGCCCGCCACAGGGGCTCCTGTGGATAGGAACGTGGCCCAACGCCATCGCCCCGCTCCGGGCGACCCCCTGTTCCTCTCCCAACACCCCACTCCTGAGAGCTTGGTTGTCCAAGCCTCTGCTTCCCAAACCGCCTTCCCTACCGCTCCTCCGGATAGGGAATCCAAACGCCTGGATCAATTTGGGAAGAAGGTCTTTTCTTCCTCCAGTGCTGGCTTGCGGTCTGTCAACACCGCTTGCCTTTTGGGCCGATATTCCCACTCTCTGTGGGACTCGGTGGCGCAAGCTTTGCCCCAGTGTCCTGAGGAGGTCCAGACACTGCTTTCCCGCACCATTGCGGAAGGAAGAGATGCGGCTAAATTTACCATTAGATGTGGCCTTGTTACCGCCGACTCGCTGGGTAGATCTATTGCAACGACAGTGGCGCTGCGCCGTCACGCCTGGCTGAGAACCACTGGTTTCTCGGGTGATGTCCAGAACACTCTTATGGACATGCCCTTTGATGGGGTCGGTCTTTTTGGGAACAAGGCAGACCATGCGCTGTAGCGTTTTAAGGACTCTCGGGCTACGGCCAAGTCCCTGGGCCTTTCTGCTGTACGCCCTCCGCAGCCATCTGCTTTTCGCCCCTTTCGTGGCCACGGAAGGGGCGCCCAGTCACGTCCGCTGCCCAGCCACCGGCCTGCGCAGCAAGTGTCTTCGCGTGGCCGAGGACGTGGCTCCCGCCATGGCGGGTCAGGCAACCAGTGTGCGGGTCAGGCCACCAACCCCGCCCCGTCCGCGGCCTCCAAGCCCTCCTCGTCCTTCCTTTCAGGTGCACAGCACGCCAGTAGGGGGCAGGGTCCGCCATCACCTTTCCCACTGGCGTGCCATCACCTCGGACAGGTGGGTCTTGGACATTGTCCGAAGGGGCTACTCCCTCCCCTTCGAGACCACCCCCAGCCATGCTACCTCAATTCCACCGCATGTCAGGGGATCACTTGGTGCTTCTTCAGAAGGAAGTTGCGGCCCTCTTGGCCAAGAGGGCCATCGAGCGCGTTCAACCCCAGAAGTAGGACGTGGTTGCTACTCCCACTACTTTCTGGTGCCCAAAAGGACAAGGAGGACATGCGTCCTATCTTGGACCTCCGGAACGTCAATCGCTTCCTCCGGAAGGAGAAGTTCAAGATGCTCACCTTAGCTCAGGTCTTGACTGCCCTAGACCCTGGAGACTGGATGGTAGCGTTGGACTTGCAGGACGCTTATTTCCACATCCCCGTCCTGCCGGCCCACCGGCGTTACCTGCGGTTCATGGTGGGCCACGAGCATTTTCAATTCACCGTGCTCCCCTTTGGCCTCACAAGTGCCCCTCGGGTGTTCACGAAAGTGATGGCGGTGGTCGCAGCTCATCTGCGCCGGGCAGGGGTTCCAGTCTTCCCCTACCTCGACGACTGGCTGCTGAAGGCGGGCTCGTCCCAGGCAGTCGTCTCCCACCTCCAGACTACGGCCGAACTCCTGCACTCGCTGGGGTTCTCCATCAATGTGCCGAAGTCGCACCTGATTCCTTCTCCACAGCTCCTTTTCATCGGAGCAGTTCTGGACACGACGCAGTTTCGGGCCTATCCTCCCGAACGGCGAGTCCGGGATATTCAGGCTATGATTCCGATCTTTCAGCCTCTATCCTGGGTTTCGGTACGGATGACCCTGAGACTGCTGGGCCTCATGGCCTCCTGCATCCTGCTGGTCGATCATGCCAGATGGCATATGCGGGCTCTGCAGTGGGACCTGAAGTTCCAGTGGGCGCAGCACCAGGGCAACCTGTCCGATCACGTCCAGATCTCGGAGGGGACTGCAAAACAGTTGCAGTGGTGGCTCTCGAACCGGCAATGGGTCATGGGCAGATCCCTCTCCCTTCCCCAGCCAGAGCACACAGTTGTGACGGACGCGTCCCTTCTGGGATGGGGCGGTCACATGGGAGAGGCGGAGATCAGAGGCCTCTGGTCTCCGGCGGAGTCCCGGCTCCATATCAACCTTCTGGAGCTCCGGGCGATCCGACTTGCACTCAAGGCATTCCTTCCCTCTGTCAAAGGAAAGGTAGTGCAGGTGTTCACAGACAACACCACCGCCATGTGGTACTGCAACAAACAAGGCGGGGTGGGGTCGTGGACCCTATGTCAGGAGGCTCTGCGCCTCTGGACATGGCTGGAACATCAGGGCATATTCCTGATGGTTCAACACCTGGAAGGTTCCCTGAACGCCAGGGCGGACAAACTCAGCCGCAAGTGCATGATGGATCACGAATGGCGTCTTCACTCGGAAGTGGCGCAAGGACTCTTTCTACAGTGGGGAGAGCCTTGGTTACATCTATTCGCCACCGAAGAGAACGCGCAATGTCATCAGTTCTGCGCGTTGCAATTTCCAAGGCGGCACTCGCTCGGCGACGCTTTTCGTCGCGAGTGGAGTTGCGGTCTGTTGTACGCTTTTCCGCCTATACCACTTCTGCCCAGAGTGTTGAAGAAGATTCGGCGCGACCGGGCCCAAGTCATCCTTGTGGCTCCGGACTGGGCTCGAAGAGTTTGGTATCCCGAGCTACTCAGTATGAGCGTCGATCCCCGATCCGTCTGCCTCTTCGGGAGGATCTTCTGTCGCAGCAGCAGGGGACGGTCCTCCACCCGAACCTGTCCAGTCTACACCTGCTTGCGTGGAGATTGAGCGGCGGCAGTTGATTCCTTTCGACTTTCCTCCCGAAGTTTGTGATGTGATTCTGGCAGCCAGGCGTCCCTCCACTAAGGTGGTATACGCCTGCAGGTGGAACAAGTTTGTGGCATGGTGCACAGCAAAGGCTGTGAATCCCCTCTCTGCCCCTCTTTCCGAGGTTCTTCTGTTCCTTCTTTCTCTGGCCCAACAGGGTTCTGCCCTGGGTACCATCAAGGGCTATCTTTGTGCAATCTCGGCCTTCCTCAGGCTCCCTGATCAGCCCTCTCTTTTAAGTCCCCTGTTGTTAACAGGTTTCTAAAAGGCATTACGCACCTCTTCCCTCCTGTTCCGTTTGTCATGCCTCAGTGGGACTTAAACTTGGTTCTTACCTTTTAATGTGCGCTCCCTTTGAGCCTCTACATAACTGTCCTCTTCGTCTTCTTACTTTGAAGACAGCCTTTCTGGTGGCCATCACCTCCGCTCGGCGGGTGAGTGAGCTCCAGGCTCTATCATGCAAACCTCCCTTTCTGTCTGTCCATCCAGACAAGGTTGTTCTTAGGACGCGTCCGTCGTCCTTGCCAAAGGTGGTTACTGCCTTCCATATTGGGCAGACCATCACTTTGCCCACCTTCTTTCCGCCTCCGCATCCTTCCAGAGAGGAAGAGAGGCTCCACCGTCTGGACCCAAAACGTGCGCTTTCCTTTTATATCAACCGCACACAACACTTCCGGGTGGATGACCAGCTCTTTGTTGGCTACGTGGGCGCCAAAAAGGTCGGGCGGTGCACAAAAGAACCATCTCCCGCTGGGTCACCTTGTGTATCAAAGCCTGCTATTCTTTGGCTAAGAAGGAGCCTCCTGTTGGGCTGCGGGCCCATTCCACCAGGGCAACGGCTGCTACCACGGCTTTAGGCCGCGGTGTTCCGCTGCAAGATATATGTCAGGCAGCTACATGGGCCTCGCTGCACACGTTTACCAAGCATTACTGCCTTGACAGCCAGGTCCGAAGGGACGGCTTCTTTGGCCGTTCTGTCCTCCGGGACTTCCTTGTCTGATCTTTGTTCGCAGACCCACCACCGGGGTTGGTATTGCTGGGGTATCTATTCTAAGGTAAGGAATCTGTCACTAACGTGTCTCTTTCAGATGCACAAGTTACTAACTTGTGTAACGATATATCTGTAAGAGACAGTAGTTAGTGACAGATTCCTACCGCCCACCCATCCTCCCCGTTCTGCGAACTGATTTCTAGGGTTAAGGACATCCCTTTCAGGGCCCTAGTATTTTTCAGACACCTATGTCAGCTTCTTGCATGGCTCTGCGTTCCTAGCGTGGAAAGTCGTGTACAGAACTGACGTCAGCGCGCAGCGGCGGCGTCTAAGTACTGCCCGCGACGTCATCCCGGCGATCACGACGCCGACGACGGACGCGGAGCCGCACAACGCCGCCTACCGACGCGCAAGGGTACTGCTACGCAAAAACTTTCCGGATCCAGCCTGACGCCTGGGGATATTCTAAGGTAAGGAATCTGTCACTAACTACTGTCTCTTACAGATATATCGTTACACAAGTTAGTAACTTGTGCATTACTTATCCAAGTATGCCACTAAATAGGATATTTGGAAATATCCTGCTACTTACCCATATTTAACACTGCTAACTCAGTAATCAGTTCTAGTTATCCTTGAACACACACACTTGTGGCCACAACAGGGCAACACACATTTACCCTTTATAGAACCCAGATGGCAGGTAAAAGAGAGAGAGAGAGAGAGAGAGAGCGCGCGAGAGACTGCTGTCCAGTTTCGGCACATGGAGAGCTTTGGTACAAGATGCAGTGCAGGATTCCAATCCAGGCCTGCATTCCTAGTTCTGACCTGCAGACGATTGGTTCAAGCTTTCAAACTTGTAGTTGGATGCCCCACCTGTCTAACAATATATAGCTCGCAGTCACTACTGAGTTCTCTCAGTATAGGTGGATCCATTATTCCATGAAACTCTCCCATCAGTGCATTATAGCATGTCAGATTTAGTTCTGCTTGTAAGCAAGCTAGATCCTGTGGCAGTCTTTCTTCGTAGTGCTGAAAAGCTTCCTACCAGTGCTGAGAACCAGTGCAGTGTTGTTCCACACAAACAACTACTTTGTTCTTTGTGTGGAAATAAAGGGAGGCTCTTGTCATGCAAGAATGACTTTTACCAGTGGTCCTTTGAGAGAGGGCTTTGCAGCACAGCATCTTCGTGCTAGTCCATCATTTTGCAGTGATGGACAGCATCAGAATGGGCAGACTAATAAGTTTGTTCCCATTAGTTGTCTTGTCAGAAGCTGGTTGTAGTCTGGCCAATGCACATACCCCTTGTACCAGTAAACATTGACCTTATTTTGTGGAAAACTGCTTTCTCTGTAGCTAAAATTTATGACAAGCGCAAAAGTGAACATCCATCATGTTGCGAATGAAAGCTATGCACTGTTAAGTGTTGTCAGAGTTCCATCTGAAAAAAGACATTGTCCTCCACGTCCTTATGCTTCTTCAGATTAGGCCCTTGAACAATCTTTGCACATTTATCTGAACTGAATCAGAGACCTGAATTTGTGAAGCATTTTGTGACTTTTGGAAGTAATGATAATGGAATCGATGCAGTGTTGGGTATTGCTCGCTGTTATGCTTTCTATGTACCCCCTATGCAGTGCCAGGTAACACTCCACCAGGGCTAAAGTGGTATCAGTGGCATCTGAAAGAAACACGTAGTGATAGATTCCTTACCTTAGAATATCCCCAGGCGTCAGTCTGGATCCGGAAAGTTTTCGACAGCTGTACACCTGTGCGTCGGAAGATGGCGTCGTGCGGCTCCGCGTCCGTCGTAGGCGTCGTGATCGCCAGGATGACGTCGCGGCAGCTACTTAGACGCCGCCCTCGCGCGCTGACGTCAGTTCTTTCTTTTTCCGCGCCAGCAAGCGCAGATCCCGAGAGAGCGGTAACCCCAGTCATTTTTTGACTGAGTTTTTGGAGATTTCTTGTCTCAGATTTTTTGAGTCGATACGACTCCTGGTGCAGTCAGGGATGCCCGGGTTTAAATCTTGCGAGGACTGTCATTGCATGATGTCGGTGACGGACCCGCACCGCGTGTGTCTCTTCTGCCTGGGGCGCGACCACGACCCCAAGTCGTGCACCGACTGCCGGGCCATGGCGCCGAAGACTTTGCGGGAGCGGTCCCGAAAGCTGCTTGAAGCCCGGCAGGCGGCTCCGCGCCGTCAGAGGTCCCTGTCCAGAGGGAGGTCGAGGGACCGGTCGCGGAGCCGTCCACATCGGAAGTCGTCCGAATCAAAGTCTTCGCACTCGGGGTCAGGTAAGGCGAAGCACAAAAAGAAGTCAAAGAAACGTCCTCGTTCTTCGACTTCTCCTCGCCGGTCGCGCTGTGGAAATGTGCCTTTTTAGGGGCACACCGGTGCAGGGGTCACCCTTATCTTTGTCCACGGGTCCTTAAACCAACAAAGAAGAAATTGGCACTGAAGCTGGAATTCAAAGAACAAGTTTATTCACTCATGAGTGAGACCACGTCCATACAACACCCTCAAGTGTTCCAGGAGGTAGTGGCTTGAATACACAGACCATGGTGCTTTTATACAGAGTTTTCTGCACTGGTAAGCATGTAGTTACAAATAGAAGGTACAGGCCTACACAGGAATACCTACCGTCAAACATGGGCAAATGGGAAATCCCTTAGTCAGCAAAGTGGGAGGGGAGCAGGAGTGCTTATGGCAGCACTAAGAGATTGACAGTTGAGTCTGAGACCAGGTGGTCTGGCAGCTACAAACTCTTTAGCATGCATATTGCTTTTAGCTGAGTCAGGAAGTTAACTAAAATAGACAGCACAGGCAGGGAAAAGACGAGGCAGAAGAGGACAGGAGAATT
Organism: Calotriton arnoldi; assembly: GCA_963921515.1. Taxonomy (NCBI): domain Eukaryota; kingdom Metazoa; phylum Chordata; class Amphibia; order Caudata; family Salamandridae; genus Calotriton; species Calotriton arnoldi. The sequence continues at coordinate 610,804 of CAWUFW010010329.1, forward strand.
TCATAGCTGACAAAATGGATGCCAATAACAAGATGGTTTCAATTTATGCTAACGGAGATTATCTGCGATTTCCACAGACGGCCCTTTTAGCATATGCTGAAGACATCTTCCTATACTTTTGAGGGAGTACGGAAAACATCGTGCACATCTATCTGCGTTAACTCAGTAATTTCTTGGTCCATTGCCAAGCGAGCATTTACATTTGTGACATTTCGTTTAGTCGGTATACATGAGGTACAAGTAGAAATACATAGGGAACAGAGCATCGGGCCACATTGTATACAGAGGCAGCAAATGAAGAGAATAGCAAGAAATATACATAGGGCTGACAATAATTTCCAGCCCCATACAGTAAACATAGCCATCCAGTCAAAGTCCATGTCCCTGAATACTGATGGATTTCAGTGGCTATTTTGTGCAGCTTGGAAATTGCTTCAAAAACTGAAGGGGCGTGGTCAGGGATGTAGACACAGCAGCTGCTTCCAATGATGCAGCATGCTCCACCACAATTAGCCAGGATGACGTCAAGGACCATCCTATTTTGGAGCGCCACGATTCTCACAATTTGTAGTTCTTCTGTGATATTTCCAAGTGCCATGGCGGTCTGATTGGTTACAGCCTCTACAACACGTGTCAAACGCCTTATCTTTCTGCTGTTTAAGGCCGCACCAACAAAGAAGAATAGTCCCAAATTAAAGTCAACGTACTGCTGCAGTGCAGTATCAGTTTGATCCACCTCATCATGATTTATTGTCCTCTTAGATCGACTCTTGAAAATGTCATTATACAGTTTATAGTCTTTGTGGTAGGATGCAGGTGCCAAGAACACAGGTGGTAGCAAAAGGACACAAAACATGTACGTGACCAACCAATAGGCAAATGATAATATCCCTTATTACCACAAATAAAATAGGTGTTATGTGACGACAAAAAACTGCTATTGTTCGCTCCAGTAATGTTTAACACCAGAGTACAGTCACTTTTTCCCACAGGGATACTACCAATACTGTTCACACAAAGGTCCGCTCGAGCTCTAGTAACAGCTATAACAGGAGGTCCATTACCCTTGACAGTTTGAGTGTTAGAGAAAACATAGCGTGTGGAGGCATTTCCTCTGCGATATTCCTCCATTTCCCATAAAGTTCGTGTGGCTTGTGGGTCTCCTCCTTCATCAGGGTAGCAGACTTTATTTAGCTGGGCATTAAGTCTTCCTACAGTAGCGTCAGTGATATTAGCAATTTCAGAAGCCCACAACAGTACAGGCTCTGCAGGAGCCATTATGTGAAAACGGCAGAGGAATAAAAGGCGTTCCTCCCTTTTTCTGGTGGGCTGGCATCATTCCACACACCCAACAGTTGGTAGTGTTCGTAGCGTTGTGGGTGTGGTGCAACATTTGAATAAACGTATTGTTGAGATAGGACAGTCTGTGCTTCTTCTCATGATAAGGAAGAGTGAAGTAGTTGTGCTCAATGGGGACAGGAGTAGTAGCAGTCAGTAGATTTCGAGCAGGAGCTACTCCTTCTACAACCCATGTTACTGTAGCAATAAGAACAACAATTGAAATAAGTCCAATAATGAACATACTCTTTCGATCACAGACTCTTGCAGCAGTTGATTCCTTTTCCGCAGGCATGCTCATCTTGTCGTTGAACAACAGAACAGATGGTGCCCTAAGGTCCTGGGCAGACGTTGGTTTCTTCGCTGAGATTGAGACGAGTAACCACTAAAACAGTACCCCCCTTTGTAACTCAGTCTTTCACTACCCAGAACAGTGGCTCAAACAGTCTTTTTCAGCAATGAAGTGTCTTTCTTCCGGGGTCGCAGCTGATATCGAGATGCACCAGGGATCGTGTGGTCCGGGAAGACTTCTTCAGGTCCTTCAGGTGATGTAGCTTGTCATTTCTCGGTGTCCAGGATATCGGGGTGATCTGCCAACACAGCTGGGCTCACTAGGTCCTGCAACACCTTCCGACAGTGTGTCGCATGAACCCAGTTCTTACGATTGGTCACTCGAACCGCAGTCCTGGTAGCCAAGAGCACCTGCTCAGGGCCTCGCCATCTGGGTGCTAGGGAGCTGGCTCTCTGAAAAGACTTCGTTAGCACCCAATCTCCAGGGCGCAAGCAGTGGTCCTCACCTTGCGACCTGTCTGGAAGAGTCTCCCGAACCTGTTGATAAATAGAAGACAAACTGTCAGTCAATTGAGACAAGTAGTCGTTCATCAATACATAGGGTACATCATGTATAGGGCGTGGCTTAGGAATCCCCCAAATATTCATTGGCCTTCCAAAAACCACCTCATACGCTGTGAGGCCAGATCGTGTATGTGGTACCGATCTAATAGATAGTAAAGCCAATGGCAGTGCATCAGGCCATTTCAAAGATGTGGAAGCTTGTATTTTGGCCAATTTTAGTTTGAGGGTAGAATTGTAATGTTCCACTAGTCCTGCTGATTGTGGGTGAAAAGCAGCATGAAACTTCTGCTTAATTCCCAACCCTTTCATGAGGTAATCAGCAACTTGCCCAATGAAATGGGGTCCGTTGTCACTCCACAAAACTCGACAAATGCCGAATCTGGGGAAAAACTCCTTTAGGAGCACCTTTGCTGTAGTAAGAGCTGTATTATCTTTTGTGGCGTATGCCTCCACCCATTTACTGAAGGCACAAACCACTACCAGAACATACTTCAGATTATTACAGCGTTCAAGCTGGATATAATCCATTTGCAGGACTTCAAAAGGTGCAGTAGGTATGGCAAACCCTCCTGCTGGAGTTCGTGTTCCCTTTCCAGGATTATATTGGAGACAAATCAGACAAGACTGGACTATCTTTTTAGCTGTGCCGGCAATCTCTGGATGATCCCAAACTTGCATAAGTTGTTTTGCTATTGAGGATGCTCCAACATGTGCCGGCCCATGTGCCATGTGAATCATAGGGTGTAAATAGGCTGTGGGTAACTTCCATTTTGTCATTTCTTTATTCCTCCAACAGCCCTCATCATCCAGTGCTCCCTCCTTAGACCATTGGTCTAATTCCTCAACAGAAGCAGATCGCTGCATGTCCAGCACCTCTTGCCTGGCATCATGCCAACACTCAGCCTGTGACTTAACTACATTCATAGATGTAGTACTTTGTTGCATTGCAGTCTCACGAGCTGTGTAGTCTGCAAAGGCATTTCCTTTTCCTATTTATCAGTCACTTTCTTGTGTGCACTACACTTAACAATTGCCACTTTCTTAAGATATGTCAAGGCAGTAAGGAGATTATGTACTAATTCCCCATGCACTATTTGTGTCCCATGTGAAGTAAGAAAGCCTCTTTCCTTCCAGAGTTGCCCAAAATCATGAGCAACTCCAAAAGCATATCGGCTATCGGTGTAGATGTTAACAAGTAGATATGCACTAAGCTCACATGCTCTTGTCAGTGCTATCAACTCAGCTGCTTGAGCCGACTTCTGTGAGATGCGAGCTGTCTCAACTACTGTCTGAAGTGTTGTAATTGCATAAGCAGCAGATGTCGTGCCATCAGGCAACTTCAGGCAGGACCCATCAACCCACAGTTCCCCATCAACGTTAGAAAGAGGTGTATCTTGTAGGTCAACACGACCCTTTGTTTGTTCTTCAGTAAGGGATATACAATCATGTAACTCTTGTGACTGAGACTGAGTAGCTGGAAATGGCAATAATGTAGCAGGATTCAGAGTCAAACATCTTTTCAGTGTGATATGAGGAGCCAAAAGTGTCAATTCATAGCCTGTCAAGCGGGCACTAGTCAAATGTTGTGTTTTCGTTTGATTTATCAGAGCATCAACTGAGTGGGGTACTAGCACAAGCAATCTATGTGACAAAACTATTCCCTCACTCTGACGTATGGACACCGCTGTTGCCGCCACCGCTCGAAAACACCCTGGCAGTGCACGGGCGACTGGATCAAGGACAGCTGAGAAATATGCACAAGGACGCTGCTTATCACCGTGTGTCTGTACTAAAACTGAGAGAGTGCAACCGTCTTTCTCGTGTACATAGAGTGTAAAGGCCTTAGTGTAGTCTGGAGTTCCTAATACTGGTGCAGAACAAAGAGCTTGACGTAACTGTTGAAAAGCATTCTGGCATTCAGTAGTCCATGGGAGGGGCATCGGAGTATCTTTAGTCAAAAGGGCCAACAAGGGTTTAACAATGTGAGAAAAGCTAGGGATCCACTGCCTACAGAAAGAAGTAAGGCCAATCAGTGCACGAACATCCTTCTGAGTACGGGGCACTGGCGTGTCCAAAATAGCTTGAATACAGTCTGGTGTAAGTGCACGTCCCTCCTTAGACAGGAGGTGACCTAAATAGGTAACCTGCTGTCTACAATATTGCAATTTCTTCCGAGAGACTTTGTGATGATGAGATGCAAGAAATGATAGCAATAACAGTGTTCCTTCTTCACACTGCTCAGGGGTATCAGCAGCCAACAAGATTTCATCGACATATTGAATAAGAGCCACCCCTTTTGGCACAGGGAAAGAATCAAGCTGCCTTTTCAATGCCTGGCTATAAATGCTAGGACTCTCTGTATACCCTTGGGGAGCTCTACAGAATCTGAAGGATTGATTATTCAAAGTGAAGCCGAACAAATAGCGGCTGTCAGGATGAATAGGTATTGAGAAAAATGCATTTTTCAAATCGATTTACACTAAATGTAGTTGCAGTAGGAGGAACCATAGTAAGAACTGTCGTGATGTCAGAGACTACCGGGTATTGGGGCACTACTATTTTATTGACTTCACATAAGTCAATGATGAATCTATAAATTCTAGTGTCAGTGTCTTTTTTCAAAATAGGAAGAATAGGGCTATTACAGGTATTGTAGGGGACTTCTTCCACAACCCCCACTCTGATCAAATCCTGAACAATATGTATTAATGCTTCTTCGCCTTCCCGAGATATTTTATATTGGGGCAGTCGAGGCAACGAAGCACCTTCCTTCACTTGAATATGTACTTGTGGGATAACCATTTGTCCTACATCAGTATCTGATGTAGCCCACAAAATACTAGGTAACGATGCCAGAGCAACATCCTCTTTAATGAGACAAGACCTCTCAACCATTGGATAGTTATCATTTAAAATAACACGCACACCTTCTGGGGAACAACGTATTGTGGCACGGAAATGTTTAAGCATATCGATAACCACAATGTTATCCGGCGTGTTAGGGGAGAGCAGAAATGGACATGCTGCAGTGAATTTATCAAGACTAAATGCTAGTGGCTGTGACAGTGGGCTAAGTGTAGGTGTCCCATCGAATCCTATCGATGTTATCATTGCGCCTGACAGGGAAGCCCTAAGATCCAATTTTTTAGACAGAGCACTACGAGTAGCTCCTGTATCAACCAGAAACTGATCAGTAGAACCCAAAACGTTTGCATCAACATAGGGACCCTTCTGATCTACTGGGACCTCAACCGGTTCCTTACCCCATCCTAGGCATTCCTATGCATAATCAGAATCCTTCGGACCATCAGCCGAATAATCAGACATTTGGTATTGGTTTCGTCTATCAAAGGTATTAAAAGAATTTGGGTTGTTTTCAACTGCCTCAAATCGGGTACGATTATCCATGCCTCCCCTAAATCCCGTGTTCCCTGGGCGGCCTCTCATGCTTCCTCTACCTCGCTGATACTGCTGACCTCGCAAAGGGGGTACTCAGAACGCCAATGTCCAATCTCTTTACAATAAGCACACTGATCAGAAGACAAAGTTGCTCGAGGGAAAGGGGTACACCAGGACGATACATCGCACGTCCACCTCTTCCACTACCTCTAAATGGTGGACCATAGACTTGAGCCAACATAACTTTCGTTTTTAAATCCTTAACCTTTTTATCTTCCTTGCCTTTTGCTTCCAATTCCTGACGCTCATAATACTGGGCCATGGTCAAAGGAGACTGGAGAAGACGTAGTCCATGAACTCTCGCTGGCCTTTAGGCGACTAGCTATTTCTGGCAACATGTTAGCGACAAATTTGTCGACAAACAGATGCTTACCCGTGTCATCTGTCAATGACTGCCCACTAATGTCATGGAATGTCTCTTCAAATGGTGTAAAGAAATCAGAAACTGACTCATCCGCTTTCTGTTTACAAGACGCTAATGTAGTCCAATCTATTTTCTTAGGGGGTATAAGAGTTTTCAACTTAGTCACAATAGCTTTGGGAAGATCTAATATCTCCTGTTGTGGTTTCAGTGCAGGCTCCCTAGCTGCATCTATTTCTTCTAAATGCACCCAAGTATCACCATATGCTACATTATCATCTACCTTCCGAATTGATCTCCACATATCAGGGGGCAAAATAAGTCCAAAAAACATATCGATATCTGGCAAAGTCATGGTACAGGAGCTAATAGCTTCTTCTACCTCTTCATAAAAAGCGGCAGGATTTTTCCGTGGATCGGGCAAAGCGGCTTTAAGAGCCATAACGTCCGCTCTACTCCAAGGAGTTTAAACCCAATTATAAATAAAATACCCCTTAGCATCATCTGAAGTTTTGTCGTCATCCTTTCCTGAACCTTTCGGAGGTACATACAAAGGCGCAGCTTCGCGCATTGGTCGTATATTAACTTCAGCACTACTAGATCCATTATTTATCTCTGAAGTTTCTGCTATTTGCGGTGGGGGTTGAGCTAATTGTACAGTCTTATTTTTGCTGGCTTCCTTTTTCTCAGCCTTTAAGCTAAATATTTCATCGCGTAACTTAACCACTCGCCTAATTAGATCAGGTATATTTGAGGAAAGAAAAGTGCCATCACTCAATTGTTTATAATCAGAATTTATATCAGCGGGCTCTCAGTTTTCGGAAAGGTCTCTAAAATTAAGTATTACTTCCCAAGCAAACTTCTCTGTAAAATATAACTGCTCTATTTCTTTCCACTGCTGGATCCTGGCTACAAGATCGGAAGCGAGAGTTTTCTTACGGGCTTCTGAACGAGCGGTGGATCTAATGGTGGCTTTTTCATCGACAGTTAAAATAGAGCGAGTCTGTCGCCCATCTTGCTTATCTGTATCTTAATCGTCTGAAGAATGATGTTCTTCATCGGAAGGATCCTCCGCAGGGGCAGAGGGAAATTTATACGGGGCGGGGGTCGATCTAATAAAATGGAATCATCTTGAGGTTTATTAAGCATGGGATAAATAGGGCGCCTAATAGGGTACTGGCCAGTTACCTCTAAACAACGCTCCCTATCTTCTTTTTCTTTTATTTCCTTCATCTCCTTATTTTTCAATTCCAACGCTTTCTGATAGATCGTTTTGCGCTGTTCTTTTACTACTATAGCTTCTTCTTTTCTCACTCTCTCATGCGCTTCTTTCTCCCACATTCGTACACAATCAAACATATCTTGTCGACTCTTATGTTTAAATAAACACTGCTCTACATACTGAATCTTTTTAAAGTCAAATGACCCATTTACTGGCCATCGCAGATCAGGATCCTTTTTCGTATATTTGTTCCACAGTGTACTATACAGTATGGAAGAAATACCGTATTTAATATACATGTACCTATTAGGTGTCCCCTCTTGGGGAGCCGGCTGACTTCTTTCTAAATCCATTTTGGTACCTCCAAGACAGCAATACAACCTACGAAGTGCGCTAGGAGCAGGCATGCTGCCAAATTATAGTAAAATATTACTATTAAAAAATCTTCAAAAGTAGAGAAAAATCTCAACATTACCTGCCTTTATTTATTGCAATAAATAAACAAACAAACAAAACCAGAATCTTGGCCAAGCAAATCCAAAATCAAGAGTGCCGCTGCAGCGACCTTACCAAACAAAAGTCTCCAACCGCCAATTTCTTGGTCGACCTAATGGTCACTGCGAAACGTGCGCCAAAGGAAATCTCAGTCGGGACCGGCCACCACCTGGAGGGTCAAATCGGGAAAAGCACTTCGGTCTGCAAAGACAAGGGTCTCCTCGTGCAGGACGTCTCCTCAGCAAAATTCCATTCCTCCGTCAAGACCACTCCTTCGGGCGGCCGCGTCTCCGATGAGCCCCACGAGTCGGGCGCCAAAACTGTGGAAATGTGCCTTTTTAGGGGCACACCGGTGCAGGGGTCACCCTTATCTTTGTCCACGGGTCCTTAAACCAACAAAGAAGAAATTGGCACTGAAGCTGGAATTCAAAGAACAAGTTCATTCACTCATGAGTGAGACCACGTCCATACAACACCCTCAAGTGTTCCAGGAGGTAGTGGCTTGAATACACAGACCATGGTGCTTTTATACAGAGTTTTCTGCACTGGTAAGCATGTAGTTACAAATGGAAGGTACAGGCCTACACAGGAATAACTACCGTCAAACATGGGCAAATGGGAAATCCCTTAGTCAGCAAAGTGGGAGGGAGAGCAGGAGTGCTTATGGCAGCACTAAGAGATTGACAGTTGAGTCTGAGACCAGGTGGTCTGGCAGCTACAAACTCTTTAGCATGCATATTGCTTTTAGCTGAGTCAGGAAGTTAACTAAAATAGACAGCACAGGCAGGGAAAAAGACGAGCAGAAGAGGACAGGAGAATTTCATAGCTGACAAAATGGATGCCACAAACAAGATGGTTTCAGCTTATGCTAACAGAGATTATCTGCGATTTCCACAGCGCGACTCGGCTGAGGGTGTGGTTGGTGTCACCCCCGCGGCTCCAGCGGAGCCTACGCAGTCATCGGTGACCTACCCGCCTTTCCCGGGTTCATCGGCGACTCCGGCCCAGGTACAGGAATTCCTGTCCGCTATGGCTCGCCTATTTGGGCTGTCGGGCCCCTCCGGTGCGCCTTCGGGCCCCGCGGCCCCGACTGGGAGTCCTCGCCCTTTGACGCCGGTGGCTCCGGCCCCGGCGTAGCCGTTGGCTCCGGCCTCGGCGCCGCAGGACTCCCATGGATTCCGTCGTGGATCCCGGTCGACGCCGGTTGACCTAGTCACACCTCCACCGACGTCGACCCCACCGGCACCACGTTCGACGTCGCCCGGTGCGCCGGACGACGTCGGCCCCGGTTTCAGCCCCGACGTGGATACGGTGCCGGAACGATGTCGACCGACGCCGATTCCGACACCGTTTGGGAATCTGTTTCCCTATATCCATCCTCCTCCTTTTCGGCCTGTACAACAGCAAGAGGAGGAAGGGGAGGACTGGGAGGGGTCTGAAGACCCTCTCACAGCTCAATGTGAGTATGACCCGGACTGGGCTGAGGAGCTGGGGGACACCAGTGGTCTGGACACCTCTCAAGACCTTGGCATGATGTCTCCTCCTACCGTGGCTACGGAGGAGGGCGCTAGTTTTTCTATGGTGTTGCGTAGGGCTGCTGAGGCACTCCACCTTCAGCTACCTACTGTGGCCGTCAGGACTAAACTCCTGACAGAAGTGCTTCAACCAGCAGTTTCCTCTGCGGAGCCACTGCTGACCTTTAATGAAGCACTTTCTGACGTTCTTCTGGGCTCCTGGTCCAAGCCCAGCACAGGGGCTCCTGTGGACAGGTACGTGGCCCGACGCCATCGCCCGGCCCCGGGCGACCCGCTTTTCCTCTCTTAACACCCCACCCCTGAGAGCTTGGTTGTCCAAGCCTCTGCTTCCCCAAGCGCATTCCCTTCCGCACCCCCAGATAGGGAATCCAAGAGGCTGGAACAATATGGAAAGAAGATTTTTTCTTCCGCCAGCCTAGGGCTGCGATCTGTGAACACCGCATGCCTCTTGGGCCGCTATTCGCACTCCTTGTGGGATATGGTAGCGCAGGTGCTGCCTAGCTGTCCGGAGGAGGCCCGGACGGCACTCTCCCAGGCTATTGCTGAGGGGAGAGATGCAGCCAAGTTCACAATCCGTTGTGGCCTTGACACCGCCGACTCGCTAGGCAGGGCGATTTCCACGACAGTGGCGCTTCGCCGCCACGCCTGGTTGAGGACAACTGGCTTTTTGGGGGATGTCCAAAACACTTTGTTGGACATGCCCTTCGATGGCATTCGCCTCTTTGGCAACAAGGCAGACAGTGCTTTGGAGCGCTTTAAGGACTCACGGGCTACGGCTAAGTCCTTGGGCCTTTCGGCCAGGCGCCCTCCTCAGCCTTCTGCCTTTTGCTCCTTTCGTGCTCGCGGAAGGGGCAACCCACCACGTTCGCAGCAGAGCCACAGGCCGGCGCAACAGTCCACACGCGGCTGCGGACGTGGGCACCGCCGCGGCGGTTCAGGGGGCCAGCGGCCGGGTCAGTCCACCTCCACCCCCGCCACCACTGCCTCCAAACCTTCCTAGTCCGACCTTTCAGGCCCATCAAACGCCAGTGGGTGGCAGGCTTCGCCATCACCTCCCCCACTGGCGCACCATCACGTCGGACAGGTGGGTTTTGCAAATAGTCCGAAGGGGCTACTCCCTCCCCTTCGAGACTACCCCTCCAGCCATGCCACCTCAGTGCCACCGCGGGTCGGGGGATCACTTGGCACTTCTCCAGCAGGAAGTTGCGGCCCTCTTGGCCAAGGGGACCATAGAGCGCCAGAAGTAGGTTGTGGTTGTTATTCCCACTACTTCCTGATTCAAAAGAAGGGCAAGGGCCTGCGTCCTATCTTGGACCTTCGGGACGTCAATCTCTTCCTCCGGAAGGAGAAGTTCAAGATGCTCACACTTGCTCAGGTCTTGTCTGCCCTAGACCCACAAGACTGGCTGGTAGCGTTGGACTTGCAGGACGCTTACTTTCATATTCCCATCCTGCCGGCCCACCGGCGTTACCTACGGTTCACGGTAGGCCACGAGCATTTTCAGTTCACCGTGCTCCCTTTTGGCCTTACCAGCGCCCCTTGGGTGTTCACAAAAGTGATGGCGGTGGTCGCAGCTCATCTGCGCAGATCAGGGGTTTCAGTCTTCCCCATCTCGACGACTGGTTGTTGAAGGCGGGCTCGCCCCAGGCAGTCATCTCCCACCTCCAGACTACGGCTGACCTCCTGCATTTGCTGGGGTTCTCCATCAACGTGCCGAAGTCACACCTGATCCCCTCTCAGAAGCTCCTCTTCATCGGAGCGGTTCTGGACACGGCACAGTTTCGGGTTTATCCTCCCGAACAGCGAGTCCGGGATATTCGGGCTATGATTCCGATTCCTGGGTTTCGGTCAGGATGACCCTGAGGCTGCTGGACCTCATGGCCTCCTGCATCCTGCTGATCAATCATGCCAGGTGGCATATGCGGACTCTGCGGTGGGACCTGAAGTTCCAGTGGGCGCAGCATCAGGGAAACCTGTCCGAGTACGTCCAGATCTCGGAGGGCACTGCACAACTCTTGCAGTGGTGGCTCACGGACCAACATTGGGTCAGCGGCAAATCCCTCTCGCTTCCCCAACCGGAGCACACAGTGGTGACGGACGCGTCGCTGCTGGGATGGGGCGGCAACATGGGAGAGGCGGAGATCAGAGGCCTCTGGTCTCCGGCGGAGTCCAAGCTCCATATCAACCTTCTGGAGCTTCGGGCAATCCGACTTGCACTCAAGGCATTCCTCCCCTCTGTCAAGGGGAGAGTAGTGCAGGTGTTCACGACAACACCACCACCATGTGGTACTGCAACAAACAGGGCGGGGTGGGGTCGTGGACCCTATGTCAGGAGGCTCTGCGCCTCTGGACATGGCTGGAACATCAGAGCATTTCCCTGGTGGTTCAACACCTGGCGGGTTCACTGAACGCCAGGGCGGACGAACTCAGCCGCAGGTGCATGATGGATCACGAATGGCGTCTTCACTCGGACGTGGCGCAAGGTCTCTTTCAACAGTGGGGAGAGCCTTGGTTAGATCTATTCGCCATCGAAGAGAACGCGCAATGTCAGCAGTTCTGCACGTTGGAATTTCCAAGGCGGCACTCACTCGGCGACGCTTTTCGTCGCAAGTGGAGTTGCGGTCTCTTGTATGCCTTTCCGCCTATACCACTTCTACCCAGAGTGCTGAAGAAAATCAGACGCGACCGGGCCCAAGTTATTCTTGTGGCTCCGGACTGGGCTCGAAGAGTTTTGTATCCCGAGCTACTCAGTATGAGCGTGGATCCCCCGATCCGACTGCCTCTTCGGGAGGATCTTCTGTCGCAGCAGCAGGGGACGGTTCTCCACCCGAGCCAGTCCAGCCTCCACCTCCTTGCGTGGAGATTGAGCGGCGACAGCTGATTCCATTTGACTTGCCTCCTGAAGTCTGTGATGTCATTCTGGCAGCCAGACGTCCCTCCACTAAATCGGTATACGCCTGCAGGTGGAACAAATTTGTGGCATGGTGCACAGCAAAGGCTGTGGATCCCCTTTCTGCCCCGCTTTCTGAGGTCCTACTGTTCCTTCTTTCTTTGGCCCAGCAGGGCTCTGCTCTGGGCACTATCAAGGGCTACTTTTCTGCAATTTCGGCCTTTCTCAGGCTACCTGATCAGCCCTCTCTTTTCAAGTCCCCTGTCGTGAATAGATTCCTCAAAGGCATTACTCACCTTTTCCCTCCTATTCCGTTTGTAATGCCACAGTGGGACTTGAACCTGGTTCTTACTTATTTGATGTGCGCTCCCTTTGAGCCGCTTACTTCGTTTATTAACCTTGAAGACTGTTTTCCTGGTTGCCATCACCTCCGCTAGGCGCGTGAGTGAGCTCCAGGCTCTTTCATGTAAACCTCCTTTTCTGTCTGTTCATCCGGACAAGGTTGTGCTACGCACACGTCCATCCTTTTTGCCAAAGGTTGTTACTGCCTTCCATATCGGGCAAACTATCACCTTGCCCACTTTCTTTCCGCCTCCGCACCCTTCCAGAGAGGAAGAGAGGCTCCACAGTCTGGACCCAAAACGTGCGATCTCATTTTACCTCAACCGCACACAACAGTTCCTGGTGGATGACCAGCTCTTTGTTGGCTACGTAGGCGCCAAGAAAGGCCGGGCTGTACACAAGAGGACTATCTCCCGCTGGGTTGTCTTGTGTATAAAAGCCTGCTATTCTCTGGCTAAAAAGGAGCCTCCGGTGGGGCTGCGTGCCCATTCTACCAGGGCAACGGCAGCTACTACTGCATTGGGACGTGGTGTCCCCCTGCAAGACATCTGTCAGGCAGCCACGTGGGCCTCGCTGCACACTTTTACTCAGCACTATTGCCTAGACAGCCAAGTCCGGAGAGACGGCTTTTTTGACCGTTCTGTTCTCCGTGACTTTCTGGTGTGATCTTGGTTCGCAGACCCACCACCGGGGGTTGTATTGCTGGGGTATCTATTCTAAGGTAAGGAATCTATCACTAAGTGTTTCTTTCAGATGAACAAGTTACTTACCTTCGGTAACGATATATCTGTAAGAAACATTAGTAGTGATAGATTCCTTACCGCCCCACCCATCCTCCCCGTTCTGCGAACTGATTTCTAGGGTTAAGGTCATCCCTTTCAGGGCCCTAGTTTCAATACACCAGTGGTCAGTATCTTGCATGGCTCTGCGTTCCTGGCGCGGAAAGCCGTGTACAGAACTGACGTCAGCGCGCGAGGGCGGCGCCTAAGTAGCTGCCGCGACGTCATCCCGGCGATCACAACGCCTACGACGGACGCGGAGCCGCACGACGCCACCTTCCGACGCGCAGGGGTACTGCTGACGAAAACTTTCCGGATCCAGACTGACTCCTGGGGATATTCTAAGGTAAGGAATCTATCACTACTAATGTTTCTTACAGATATATCGTTACCGAAGGTAAGTAACTTGTTCATTCTGCTGATACAGTACTCTCTATACCTCCTCCCAAAGCAGCTCAAGATTTGGCCTTAAAGTTATCCTCAACACGTGTTTTACAGCCAAAAGCCGCTGCTTCAGGTCTGTAATAAATGAACTCAAATTTTTTTAAATCTTTCAAATTTCGCATAAAAAACTTTCCTATAGTCTCATTTCAACTTTGCATTTCTAAAACTTTTAGGGGAGAGAGTGTCAATAGACAATTTGACAGATATTTGTTAGCAAAATGTAACACACCACAAAATAAACAGCAAGATTTGTTATTGAAAAAAATCCCAAAAACCCATTTCACCACGTGTAGCTCGAAACACCTTAAGGTACTTCAGACAAACCAACAAACAGCTTTCTTACCTAATAGATATTGATGATATGGCAATAATATTTAGCGATATCGTACTGTCTGATGAGTATGGTATGTCAGGCTGTTACACTAAAGTTTAATCAGGATATAACTAAACAATGGCTGAAAATAATTACAAATAAAAACACCGAGTTATATTGTCTATACTGAATTAATACCTGAAAAACATTCATATCTGCTGTGAGAAATTCTACATTACCTACCTGTTTTCTTGGATTAATCACTTGAACTCTGTAGTTCAAACAGGAAAATAGAACTTATTCGTTAGGATTCCCGCCATATTTTTCATAATGGAGCTTTGACCATTCTTATATCAATGGTAGCATGCACAGATGTAATATACAAAGGCAAATTAATATGAACTCAAAAATACTCATTAAAGCTAGAAAACCGAAAATCAAAAAATTAATGACTCGCGATGTAACAGCACATTCACGAATAACACCAACACTCTGTCAGACTTTAACCTTTTAAGCCAAACACACAAACAAAATAGACATAGATCTCCTGCGGAAGCGTAAATGTTAATTATACCTCAGTACAAAATGTTTCACAGGGAGAACAAAATACAGTTTTAAAACACCTCTCAGCACTCTACATATCTCATGTTACAAAAACCAATATTAAATATTAAACTCAGAATAGCCAATAAACAGAAAACGTTAAAAAAAAATGCACGTTTGAATGTCAAAAACTTCCCGTTTACTTACAAACTACAGTCATCTGATGCGAACCAATTACCAACAAGCATTAGTAACAGTTTAACGCTCATTAGGGGCAAGGCCACACACGTTATATCAACACTATTGCAATTAAACACAAAAAAAGACAAAAAGAATCACAAGCTACTCATTTCACAAAAACTTATATAAGCTTGGAAATGCCCCAGTCAGATTCAAAACTGCAATTATTGTATGCTGACTAGATAAGAGCAGGATTTATGGCATTTTAAACGCTCATTAGAATGAAATGCCACTCACATTGTGTTTGGAATTATGCTCTGCCTGCCGAATGGGCACTGTGGCTCACCAACTCGCCACTCTATAGATGTGGAGGAGCAAAAACAAGCTCTTAGTCATATCAGGCTGTCTGGGTTGCTTCATTGTTGTGCTCTGCATGGAACAGGATATGTACATGGCTGGTGTTGGACTGAATGAACAAGAACTGGTTGACAGTTCTTGCCCCACTCCTCTATAGGAAATGTAATCTAGAGGAAACAAAATGTCTGTTATTTTGCTCTCATTATGCCCTCTCAGTATTCCTTTCTTGCAACACAGAGGCAGAGTCTTTGTCAGTCTCTGTTCTCTAAAGTTGACACACAGTGTCCCTATCTTCACTGGCCTGAGCATTCCTGCCCTAATGGCACTCTCTGCAACTTGCTTTCTTCACTGTCTTACAACCAGCTTCTAAGGTAGTCTTTCAATGTTTGCATTAGTTGTGTAGTGGGCTCTCTGGGAAGTCTGAAGATAGGAGTCTAGAAGGGCAGGAGAGGCCTCTGTCCACTGGATCCTAGCTTTTGCATGCTCTCTAACTAGGTGACCTGTTTTTTTCCTAAGACGTTGACCTTCTAATCAGAACAGATCTCTTGGAGTTTGGGTCCAGTTGTTAGTAGATCTTCTAATGGTACCACCTGCAATCCCGAGGAGAACTTAGAGCCTCACAGTAGCTCCCCCCGAGTTGCTGCCAAGGCCTATATCCACTGGGGTCTAACAGAGTTTCTTGCCCATTAGTGTAATAGGCTCTGAGGTACACCTAGATCCAAACCTTCTGGCATTTTCTGCGGCTTATACTGAAGTAACATTTAGCATATCCAATACTGTGGCATCAGAAGGCATCAGTTGAGTGATAATAGTTCTTGTAGTACTGCTTGACAATGCCACTCAAACAAATTCCATATAGTACTCAACTTCCATAAGTTGTGGAAGATCAAAGACTTGCCCTACCCCAGGCAAGTGATGTCATCAACTAGGTATATTTTACTGTTGTGTTCAGAGAGCGGCAAGACCCAAGATGAGCAAATATGTTATCACTGAGAAGCTGTAAAAGAGAGTAGGACAGTCTGCAGCCCCCTACTTCTGCTTGGATCGAGTTCTACATAGTCATAAAATAAGTACTTACTGTTAGTAAAGATAAGTGTGAACGATAATGGGTGGGTGAAATGGCTCATCCCTTAGCACTTGGCATCAAATAACTTTCTCTCCTCTCATAGAAATAGCTCTTGGCTATTGGGTGACTTATTTGGTTCCTCCTCAAACCCAAACCTTTATTTTGACATGCATTTGAAACCACATGTTTTTGAAAGGGGACTCTCATCAATGAGTTTATTAGAGAACTTGGCCCAGATGATGGTGCAGATTTCTTAATGCTTCTGGCTGGATTTTGGCATGCTTTGCCAGAACATTTTCCACTTTCTGATCTCTTTGGACCAGGCCAGTATGCCCCACATTGTCTCTGAAGATTAAGGCTATGGCTCAGCCCCCTGGTACCCCTTGTTGAAGAACATTGACTTCATTGTGAGGCGGTCAGGTCACTACAGCCTCAGTGGCAGGTTCCACCTCAACTCTGTTTGGAACCTTTAAGAAAGCAATAACTATGAGGCCGTCGAAGAGGCTTTTTTCAATCCTAAGTAAGCAGAATCATCAGCCTACTTCTTCCCCAGTTATTGTGGACTCCATGGTATCCGCTTCAATGCCCCCACTTTCACTGTGAATGCTATGCCTCAATCCATGCTCAGCATCTTTGGTAGATGACCAAGACATAAATCGACAACTGGCTGATGTGCAGGCAGATGATGCCCCTTTCAGTACTTGCCATTTCCACTCAACTCCTAAAGTAATAATAGTCTTGATGGACTGGAACCAATGGCTTTTCTTCTTTCCACTAGATTGGGTGGGGGAGGAGTGGAGAGTTTTGGGACCAGGGCTGGTATTGCCTGGATAACAGAGGGATCCTGGTTCAACCAGGCATTATCAGAGTGGTGGCAGAGAACAGGATAAAACACATTGCTGCTTTATGATCAATGGAAAGATTGACTCACCAGGCAGGGTCCCTTTCCCCACAGTGGATTGATCAGTCTTTTTATTCCTCCATTAGAGAAAGAGGCAAATTTTCTGGATACGGTGCGGAACAATTTCCTGTTCTTTTCAAAATAGTCATCAAACATCTGTTCTCAGTCATCTAATCCAAGGGGCTGCAATATCACTCATATGCTGATGTTATCCAGATTTTTCTGTATGTTGGCGGCCTTGAGGATGACTTCATTTACTGTGAAACAAGGATCAAAAGATGTAGCCTCTTGGATCAAAAATATGGACTCCCCACCAGCTTCACAAAAATAGCAATAAACCTGGGTGATGTGTAGTCTAAAATTTGAGACAAATTTAGGGACAGTGGTTCATTAAATTCTCTCTTATTTAAGGCCCAACGTAGACCTGTGCCAATGCTATACTAGGTGGACAGATTGGACAATTACAATTTGTCAAATAGACGACTGCCTGATTAGTTGTAAGATTAGGCAGGTCTGATAGCATCATGTCTGGTTTTGACATTCTCTATTAGATACTTGTAGCCAAAATCATTACTTTTAAGCTGGCATGTTTAGCTTTAAGTGCCATTTAGGAACTGCTCCAGTTTATCTGCAGGAGAGACTCCTTTGTCACCGATTGACATGAATGTTAGGGTCTGGCAGCCAGAAGCTTCTGAAGATTACAAGAAGAAAACGTCTTTGGAAGAGGACCACAAATTTGCAGTATTTGGCCACCAATATGGAACTCCCTGACAGACGATATTAAAACTAAACCCACTCTGTTAGATTTCAGGAAAGAAGTCAAAATATTGTTTCATCCAGTCTTGCCATGTTATTTATTCCAGTTTCTGTCAAGTCCTATAATTTGCAAGAAAACGTTTTATTTAAGTAACGCTAGCCACTTTGCCAGAATTAAGTTTGTGGTGTGCTGCATATATGTTTTAAAAAGTGAGGCTGTAGGTGAAGAACTAGAAGAACATGGACTAAATAAATTTACCTTCGCTTTTATTGCATTCTTCCACTTTTGACCTTTGCATACATATGGGTTTGGAATTATCACCCGTAGGTAAAACGATTATGAGGTGAGTGGAGGCTTTTGGCCTGATTTTTTTTCCCCTCAAAAGCGCTGTCTAATTTTTTTTATCAATCAAATGGGAAACCATCATTAATAAATATTAAATGTGATCTGTGCCCTCCATATATAGAGGTTCTCCACACTTTGCTGTTCAACCTCAAACTACCAGATGAGGTGTGCTAGCGTGTACACTTGTCCATTGTTCTACCTAAGACACCTGTTTGGTTGAAACTCAGAAAATAATAGATTACATGACCACAATACAGTGTTGTGAACATGTAGGTAAGATGTGTTTATGCTAGCTAGTTTTGAATGTTTTTTGTATATACCTTTGTTAGAGGATACAGAAGTGCAATTGAGGTGGCAACATTTAGCTTAACTTATAGGCTACTGGTCGAGAAATAAAAGTCTATGAAAATGATGGCTATCTGTACCAGAACCAATTTCAAAGCACTTGATGCTCTCATAACAGTACAGTTATGGCTACATCATTTTAGTCTTATATTTGTGTTGTTGAGAAATCTATCAAAACTACAGAGATGTTCGCTGTTTGCATTGTTCCTCAATTAGTAGTCATCCCTTTGCTCCCACAGTGGGAGGCCACCCACTTTTACCCACCAGTGCAAAATTTGGTTTCAATATGGAACATGTTTTAGGTGGCACATTCATTTGTTGACCTTTTTATGAGGACATAGTCAAAAGAAAGCTTGAATTTTTTCTGAAAATTTGATAATCATAGGGGTGTTGAAATTTAACTTTCTTTGTTTTTTATAGTTGCTGCGATTCCCAAGAGGCTCCTCGTACCGGAAGTTCCTATCACCCCACTTCCCTCGTATTCGGATATGGACACCCCAAAGCTGAAAAAAGAGCTGGACAGGTGAGCATATTATCTGCAATCATCATAAATAATTGGTACAGACAGACTGAGCAAGGGACAGGGATTTATTGTGTATTGAAACAGTATTGCCTTCCTATGCAAGGTATAATGCCACTAGATATGATGCCTCTTGGGACATTGTAAGTGAAAAAAATCATCAGCCTGCGCCTCCGTGTATTCATCCTTAGCATCACTCGCCTAAGCAATACCTTGCTGTCCTCCTGCCTTCTCTATCAGAATGAGAGAACTGAATTCTGATGCCCTTTAAAACACAAGGTACGTCATTTCAAACACGTTGGTGACTTTAAGTGCAGAAAAAGGTGCCAGATATTATTTGTGCAATACTTACGAGAGATGGTGACTTTAAATTATGAATGGAGAAGTATTTCTTCGAAGGCAGTCTAATCAACATCACTTGTGGACACTAATAGGTCAAAAGGCGCTATTGGTTGTCAAAGGCTGATAATACAGCCGAAATGCGTTCCAAGGAAAAGCGATGTGTGAAATAAAAGCAGTGTCAACTTACGTGCCAGAGTGCAGAAATTTCTTTTATGGAGGAAAAGGATATATATATATCTATAGATCTATATCTATATTCACTGAAAAAAACATAGGTTTCAGGGACGTTATAGTTAGAAATTAGCATTTAAAAAACCTTAGAAATTCACTGAAAAAACCATAGGTTTCAGGGACGTTATAGTTAGTTGGAAATTTCACTCGTACAAAACCAGAGAAATTCGGCCGTTATAGTTAGTTGAGCTAACTATAACTCGCACTCCCGCAATGCACTGCTGATGACGTCACATATTACATCATTCATGACATGGTCAGTGACATCACTGATGACATCTCAAATGACATCACTGATGACATCACTGATGACATCATCCAGTGACTGTCTGTTTCTGTAAGGTTTAAATATGTTTTATATATATATATATATATATATATATATATATATATATATATATATATATATATATATATATGCCAAGGTGTATTGAAGAAGGAGTGGGTGTATAAGTGTCTGAATGGATGATTTAGTAGGTGCATGACTGACTATATAAGTGAGTGATTAATCGTGTCTTACTGAATGCATGGGTTAGTGACTAAACTGCGTGAATGTCTGTATTAGTCTGTCAGTTGGTGTGTTAGCAGCTGCATGGGTTGGTGAGTAGCTACATGAGTGTCTATATGGGTTATTGATTGGTTGTCTGAGTATCTGTATGGGTGCCCGAGTGTCTGTGTGGGTGGGTGGGGGGTGTGTGACTCTGTGCATAGATGTGTGAGTGGGTGATTCACTGGGTGTATGGCTTCAAGAGTGCATCTGTGATGGACTGTGTGGGTGAGTGTGTGTATGGGTGTGTTGGTGAGTAAATGGATGTCTCAGTGGTATATGTGTGAGTAACTACATATGTGAAAGGCAGTATATGTGAGTGTTGGAGTATATAAATGACTATATATGAGAGTGATTGTGAGAGTGGCTGTATGGATGAGTGTGTGCTTGTATCAGTGATTGTATAAGTGAGTAAGTATGTGTTAGTATTAGTATGAATAAGTGAGGTGGTGTGTGTATAACTGTATAGGTAAGTAAATGGGAGTGTGAATCATTCTTTGCATGATTGACTAGGTGTGTGAATAACTCTATGGATGAGTGGCGATGTGTGAGTGTCTGTATAGGTGTATGACTGCAAATGATAGTGCTGTATTGATAAGTGACTGCATGTATGAGTGACTGTATGGGTGAATGAGTGGACGTGTGTGTAGACCTAGCAATCAGTGAGTGGGTATGTAGTAACTGGTATTAGTGTGTCTATGGTTTCGAAAATGGTAGTCTGTATATTAGAGTGGGTGTATCAAAGGTTATATTAGGGTGTGAGGAGGTGCATCAGATTATCACGTGGATGATGTCATCAGTGATGTCATTTGAGATGTCATCAGTGATGTCACTGCCCATGTCATGAATGATGTAATATGTGAAGTCATCAGCAGTGCAATGCGGGGGCGCGATTTATAGTTAGCTCAACTAAATATAACGGCCGAATTTCTCTGGTTTTGTACGAGTGAAATATCCTACTAACTATAACGTCCCTGAAACCTATGGTTTTTTCAGTGAATTTCTAAGGTTTTTAAATGCTAATTTCTAACTATAACGTCCCTGAAACCTAGGGTTTTTCAGTGAATTTCTAAGGTTTTTTAAATGCTAATTTCTAACTATAACGTCCCTGAAACCTATGGTTTTTCAGTGAATTTCTAAGGTTTTTTAAATGCTAATTTCTAACTATAACGTCCCTGAAACCTATGGTTTTTTCAGTGAATTTCTAAGGTTTTTTAAATGCTAATTTCTAACTATAACGTCCCTGAAACCTATGTTTTTTTCAGTGAATTTCTAAGGTTTTTAAATGCTAATTTCTAACTATAACGTCCCTGAAACCTATGTTTTTTTCAGTAAATATCAAAGTACTTTTGTGCTATTTATCATTAAAAACCTTTTCAAAGTTTACCACTACGTACAATAAAATAAACCGAAAAACTGTTATGTAATGTAATCTATTTCACAAATTACACTAACTTTTTAAAGACTACAACATAATTTAACATTTACATAACATTTTATTTTCCCTTTTTTGCTGTTCTCAGATTCCACTTAACTTCACTATACGCAGTTATGTCAATGTAGTATCATCATGAAACAGCGAGGAAAACAAAACCATCAACTAGATTGTTTAAAAAAAAAAAAAATGAGTATATAACATTATTTTCAATATCTGTACCAATGTGTTCCTCCTTACAATTTTTTTCATTACATCCTTCTTTTACAGGATGTCTTTTATTTAACTCAACAACATTTTCAAAATGTACACAAATGTACATCTCCTACAATATACAGAACAAATATGTAAACTATTTTCATTTCAACCCAATTTTTCCCAAATGCAATACTAATCAGCACAAATAATAGTCCCAACACTAGTTATAATTAGTAATTGTTTCCAGTGCTCTCTACTTTCTGTTCACATTTTCCCAATAGGCCGAATAATGTATTCAAAACTTTGGTTTGTAAAATATCCAATATGAATTCGTTAAAGCATGTTTACATCTTCCCAATAGGCCGAATGATGTATTCAAAACTTAGGCTTCAAAAATATCAAATATGAATTTGGTAATTCGTAAGGCAATCTGGGTTTTATTTCCAAGTGTGCATCATTGCAATGTGTCCATCCTTTATTACACTTTAAATACACAGTATAGTGTCCTGATGTCGTAGTAGGTCCAGCATGGAAAATAATGGCCACTGTTGTAAAAGTTCTTCCAGAAATAGATATTTGACTGGCAACAAAATTTTTAATTCTGGTTTCCAGTTTTCTTCCATTTGCTCTATAACACAGAAGCATTAAAATCAGATATTTTCCATATCTTTCTATGCGTAACGTAGATAACATCTCTGATTTACAATGAGAACATTTCATATCATGGTTTGCTGCTTTTACTAGTTTGTTAAAAGCTACAGATTTGCAGTCAGGTATTGTTAAGTATATGAATCGTTCTGTGTCGACTACAGTGCTTGAAGTTAATGAACACTGTTCCCATTTATGATCCCATTTGTAACTTAGTCCAAATAAGTTTTCAATCTGTATTCCTTCATCTTCTAATACTCCAAGCATAACCATCAGAAATTCTTGTGCATCTTGTTGTATATTAAGACTGAAGGTCAAAGAACCAGTACATATATCCAAGAGTTGGCGAATACCACAAGCAGTATGGATTTTACTTCTGTCAGGTGTCAATTGTTGAAATACATTATAAAGTGCAGAACATAATCTTTTTTCCTGATTTCCCATAATTTCATGATGAAGATCTTGTAGGTAAAATACAACATTTAGAATGACATTACCATAGCAGTAGATACCTGAACTATTTTCCAATTGGTATCCCACAACTTCATCAACACTTTCCATTTTCTGTTTCTTTACACCTTTTCCTTTCTCTTCGATTTTTTTAATGCTTTTCAGCCGCACTTGATTCTTTAACATATTTTCGTTTTGAACACACAACACGTTTCTCATAAATGGGATATTCACTTAAATTTGGTGCATAAAGTCTTCTTAAACGATTATATTCTCTTACACAATTTATATCAGCACTAATCTTGTTGTCATCGAAATCAATCAAATACAAACCAGACAATATTCTAACTCGAGATAATGCAACATATGCCATTCCCTCTTTGAACACAGTACTTCCAATATTTACCAAATCACTGTCTACACTTAAACCTTGAGATTTATGAATAGTTACTGCATATGCTAAGGACAACGGAAACTGTTTTCTGCAAACATACAAGTCTTTTACGAGCAAAAAACGTACAGCACAACGCCCAATCTGTCTTACCTCTGTAATCTGATCAAATTTTATTTTCAAGAATTCTATTCCATCTCTGTTCTGATATTTTACAAAATCAACAACTTTCCCCATTGCTCCATTTACTAAACCTCCTTCTATATTCAAATTACGCCGCAAAATTACCCGACAGTTTAAACATACATCTAAAGTTATTTCTAAGCCAGCAGTTTTAGATACAGACTTTTCCAAAGAGTCCAATTTAGTCTGTAGTTTCTCTGAAAGAAGAATGGTCACTCCCTGATGCTCTATTTTATCAATGGCTTCAATGTGAACTATTTCTTGTTTTTCCAAATTCAGAAGCTCTTGATTAAATGTGCAACACTCTTGCAGTGTAGCAAACTATAGACTTCTTTTCTCCAATCTTCTTATACATTACTTCAGCTGCTGTGTTTTCAGTTGTAAACAAGTTCCTTAGTAGCCGACTTTCTAAAGCTTGTTTACCATGTTTCGTTAGGACACCAATTCTTATATCTTTCAGAATATTTCCATAATCTTCATCAGTTGCTTGTCGCATATTCTTTATAAGTTCATTATATTCAAAATGTAACCATATATTCACATTTCCAATACTTCCCAAACATTTCCTAGTGTCTTCATGCACAAGTGTTTTAAAAACTGGTTGTCCTTTTACAGGAGTTAGTTGTAGTAGATCTCCAAATAGAATTACATGTTTTCCTCCAAGCAGAACATCGTAATCTGTTTTTAAAACCTGTTGCATTCTCAAGTGTACAAAGGCAAGCATTAAGTTTGAGACCATGCTCACCTCATCAATGATTAGAAGTTTCATTTTCTTCAGCACTCTTGACACTTCATAAGAAGCATCTCCAGACAACTTCTGATATTCTAATTTATTATCATGTTCAACTGGTAACATAAGTAATCTATGAAAAGTAATTCCTTTAATATTGTGCGCTGCTAATCCAGTCGGAGCTGTTACAACACAAGATAAATGTGAATCTGTAGTTTTTTGTAGATAACTGGTCAAAACTTTAATTAAAAAACTTTTACCTGTTCCAGCTTGACCACTGATGTACATAAGAGTAGGTTTAAATGATGAACATATACATTCCTTTTTTTCATGCAACAAACCATGTTGTATCTGTTCTGTCTCTTGCACATATATTTCTTTCTGTTCAATATTTAGTTGTTCTTCTAAGTTTTCCAACGTAGTATTCTCCTGTTGTGCTTGTTGCATTGCAATTTCTACTTCATACATGGCTATTGCTGCTTCATTTTCGATTATTGGTTGTCCCAGTGGATCTTGACTAGCTGGACCAGAACTTTGACTATCTTGAGAACTGTCGTTAGCTATTTCAGCTGTAATAGTCTTTTCTTGTTCAATTTCATCATTTAACGTTTGTAGATATGTAGGGAAAATTGTACATGCAATGCTATCTTTACATGCATTAAAAGAATCTTCATAGCAGTCGAAATGTCCAAGTAATTCAGTTTCGCTACGCCATGGCTTGAACAGTTGCAAAAGTGCTAAATAGAAAAATTCTCTCTTATATGGAGTTTCGCAACTGAGTTTTCTGTGGTTAAGATTTCCTTTGGCATGTTTTACTAAACAACCGTCACATCCAATTACTGCATATTTTCCTTGTTTTAAATTCTGTGTAACATTTCTTTTAAAGCTGTAATGTTGAAGTATTTCATACAGACATAGCTCTTCCAGATGTGGACTCCTTTTGGGATAGTATGTATCCAACATATTAGTTTTAAGAATTTCTGTACTTTCCGGTTCATTCACTGCTAAGTATTCAATTTCTTCTAATGTTTTCAACACTCTATTTCGTGTGCAGGCAAGACCTAAACTTACCCAAATGATTCCTCGTGACTTTGAATATAAACTGGAAGAGTGCAAGCGATCCGAACATTCATAGGATCCAATTTCTCTGTTATTATTATTATTATTATTATTATTTCGACACTTATAAAGCGCACTGTCACCCAACAGGCATCCTGGCGCTAACATATGTGTGCCCAGCAGGGCTCATGCTACGGGGGATCTCATCAAGATAATAAAGTTATGCACTAGGATAGAGCCATGTCTTTAGTCTCTTCCTAAACAGAAGAAGATCTTCCAGCTTTCTCAACTCGAATGGAAGATTATTCCATAGTCGGGCAGCAGAGGTGCTGAAGGCCCTACCTCCTGATTTTGTTTTTTTTTAATCTTGGCACCTTCACCATTTTAGCGGAAGAGGAGCGGAGGCTCCTAATAGGGGCATACCATGCGAATTTCTTCTGCATTAATATGGGTCCAGACCCATGCAAGGCCTTGAAAACTATGCAAAGGGACTTAAATTGAACTCTCTGTAGTATAGGAAGCCAGTGTAGCTCCATCAAGGCCAAGGAGGCAGAAGATCGTCTTGGCCTCCCCAGAGCTAGCTTGGCTGCTATTGTTTGAATTCTCTGGAGCCTCTCCATCAAATAGCTTGGAGACTCCAGCAGCAGAGCATTGCAGTAGTCCAACCTGCTTAGAATGGTACTTCGTACTACCAGTGCTCGGGCTTGGGATGGCAGGACCGGAAGAATCTTCCGGAGGGCTCTAATAATAGAGAAACAGCTCCCCACGGTTTTATTTACATGTGCTTCAAGGGTCAGTTTGTTATTAAACATAATGCCCAAATTCCGCACCTTCTCCGCAGGGACCAGTGGGCTGGCTGTGGCTGATGGCCAGAAATTAGTGGGAAGTGGTGGAGGGGACTTCCCCGCCGCACAGTAAAGAATCTCGGTTTTATCGGCATTGAATTGTAGCGAGTTCTTTCTCAGCCACTGTGCCATGTCCTGCAGGCAAGCATGAAGGTCTTCCAGGGATGTCGACTGTTCTCCCTCTAAGGACAGAATAAGTTGGGTGTCATCCGCATAATTTACGATATTAACATTATGCACCCTTATAACGGCAATCAGAGGTCTCATATAGATGTTAAACAATATTGGGCTGATCGCGGATCCCTGGGGAACGCCATGCACAATGTTTTTAAATTCAGACTGATAGGGGGGAAGGGCCACTGCTTGCCTCCTATACGATAGGTAGGACTGAAACCATTTCAGAGCCGTGCCTGCTATCCCCACTTCTTCAAGTCTGTTCAGGAGAACCTCATGGTTGACTGTGTCAAATGCGGCAGACAGGTCAAGCAGGATAAGTATCGCTGATTTACCTCTGTGGGAAAGCATTTTCAAGCTAAAGCTGTACAATTGTTTGGTAAGGCTCTTCTCTTGTGAAATTTCTTCCCACATTTCTTTCATCTCTGTCTTTTCTGATTTCGTTATATATGATGTAACATAGCGTGCAACGGCAATTGAGTTATCTGCAACATATTGAATGTCTATGTTTGCATTCCACATTTTCAAAATAACTGGATTGTAGTCATTAATATACTTTGACTGTTCTGTTCTTTTTAAGTTGTACGTATTCTTCGGAGATTTCCGTGTTATTGTATGCCTTACAGCAGACATAAAAGAATTTACTCTTCCTTTAGAAATTACTGGACGTGGGAATCCAAACCGACACTTGGTATAAAATTTTCCTTTAGACTTGTATTTTCGTCGACAGTACTTTCCACAACGGTGACTTTGGAAACGTAAAACTTGTTGTCTCAAGCTTTTTTCTCCTCCTTCTCTTGGAATCTCACAGGTAACAAACTGTTTGATGAAAGACAATACTGTTTCATCAGTATCCGTTCCAAATTTCGGAGCATTCCTTATCCATAATAGCATGTGTATATGTGGAGCACTTCTCGCTTGATACTCTTTTCACCAAAAAAAATCAATAACTTCTCCAAGAGGACAATTATTTTTATTGCAGATAAAAGACATCATAGCTTGAAACCTATGATTAAAATACCTGCACACATTTACAGGATCCAATGAACACAGTTCTCCAGGTGTCTTCATTTCAATATTTTTATATTGGAATTTGCTTCTCGTAGAAATTCAAGTAAATCTTCCCATGCATACTCCGCACAGCTAAGTGTTACAAACCATGTTGGTGTACCCAAGTTTCTTAACATACACTTAAGTTCACCATGACGACGAAACCAATACTCATTGGTTCCATGTTGACATGCCATCAAATTAATTCACTGTGCTTCTAAATTTTCATCTGATCATTGAACTTTGTCCATGAATTCTTTGGCTGAAACAAGTGATTGATGAACTCCCATTTTAAGTATGTGGTTTACTGCATACGAAAGAGAAGACAAATCACTTTCAAACAAAAGGTGAAATATATATGGAATGCACTGTCGAAATCTAGGATCTTCAGAGTATAATCTTGTTGAGCGATATTCTGAAGCTGGAATCCGTGACAGGTCGCTCATCAAATCGTCCACCTTATCCAGTGGGGAACAGCTGTGGAAAACAACGAGCTTCTAAGCTTTTCTCCCATACTCATTGGAGTTTCCTTTGCTTTTTCATTTGAAATAACTCAATGCTGTTTCCTATTACTTCTTTTGAATGTAGAGGACATATTGTGTAATGTTCATAAATCTCTTCACTCCTCGACTTGTCCACTTTCTCTATTTGACCACTTGAAATTTCTGATTCATCTTCTAAACGTATTACCTGTTCATCAACATTTACAGTTTTATAATAAGTATTGTTCTGTACAAGATATAACGTAGCCTTTTGAAGTTTATTAACATCTGCAAACTCTTGCCATATTTTCAGACTCTTTGTTGGTACACCGTTTACTAGAATAACTACTGGCTCATTTTCCTCTCTGTCTCCACCAACAGTTTCAATATTTTTCTTAAAATCTAAAGGTAAGTACACAACTCTTCCTTTCAGACCTCTTTGTAAGTCTGTTGGTGGCAGTTTACCTGTTTTAGGCTCCATGCGAATTATAGCTTGAAATGGGTGAAGAGATTGATTAAGAACTGACTCATATGTATTCAAATCTGCCAGTTCCTCTGGAATAGGTACTAATTCTAAATTGTTATGTACTCCTCTAGCTGGCATTTTGTTCTCTTCTAATTTGTTGTAGCAATATTTACAAATACGTTGATCAGTACCCAACTCAAATCGACCTTCTACCAACAAGTAACCTCCAAATTGCTGCCACCTATGAATGTTCTCCTTTTCACTTTTTAAATACAAATTAACATTCCTAGTTTGACTTTTATAATGAGTACGTCGACAACAAATACAAACATAGTTTGGTTTTTCAGAACACACTGTCTTAAACTTTCTAATTTCTTCTTCAAACTGATCAATGCTAATCTCTTTTCCATGTTCTTTAACATCTGCAGTTGTCAAGCTCTCAGTTTCTACACACTGCTGTTCTGAACCAAAAAAACGAAATTCAATTTCATCACACATTTTTTCTACATCTGATAAACAACCGTGTAAAAGAGCTGTGTTCAGTTCACTTAAACATAATGCAGGAGTCTTTACATAATACACTTTCCTTACAAACTTCCGCATTCCTGAGTGGTGTACTGCTAACATTCTTAAGTGATGAAAAGTACTTTTCACACTTTTCCTGAAAGACAAGCCAGAGAATGTCCGTGCTTCTTAGTATATTGTCTTACATTACATGGATCTAGTCCTTGTAACAACCTAATCTTCTGTTTAACACTTTTCTGTGCATATTGTCGTAAAAAATGTCGCATTATGTCAGTAGATTCCTGTCGAATACTGGTACAATCCCACTTATATACAGGAGCTTCTGTGCGTTTCCCTTGCACTTCTTCAGCTATTAATTCTGCACTCATAACAACTATTTCTTCTTTCGGAATGGGACAACCATTCCGAACTTCGTAACAGCGACCTCGAGTATCAACTGCAAATGGTAAATTATTTTGTTGAAAGTAGCTTTCTTCATTAAAGAAAGGCTCACTAATAGAAGTGTGTTTCCATTCACCACTGAAACTTTTACAAAAGTTAGTTCTATTAACAAGTTTTTGCTTTTGTCTTTCAGAAACTTCATTATTTTATTTAAAGATTTCATTCTTTTTAAAATAAAAATAAATAATTTTCGTTTCAACTTAAAAGCAGTATCAACTACAGTTTCAATCTGCTGCTTCTGTTTGTAAGCTAGTAATCTTCTTTTATACTTCTTACAATGTTTCAATAAATTCTGAATTACTCTACTTCGTAAGAGTCGTTGTCGAATCTCTTGAAATTGTTTTTGTCTTCGTATAACTTGTTTTTTCCATATTTTTTTTTCTTTCCATTTGAAGTGTCATTCTCCTTCTCCTTAGTTGAAAAACTCTTCTTCTTCCTTTCATTCCTATTGTTCTCATATAATTTCTCCACAACTTTTTAAAGAAACTGTTTAGTGGTTTTACCTAAACAAACTTTATCCTTGGTAACATTCTCATTTGTTTCTAACACATTTTGTTTCTTTTTCTTTAAGTAGATCTTTTTTTTTTTTGTTTCCTTCTCTTTTCATCTTTTCTTGCCATCTTGAATTTGTGATCCAAACAAAATAATTTTCTGAAAAACAAAGAACAGTTTCAATAGTTTCTTACATCTATTTAATATTTTAAAATAATTACATATGATTACAAATATTAACTACCAAGCAATTATTTACATTACTATTTTCTGGATTTCAAATGTCAAAAAACTACTCATTCCACTTAAATATATAGTGCGTACTTCAACAATACCTTCCCAAACACTTATACAAAGTACCATAATCACTAATTCCTTTCCTATCATGTCTTTAACCTCATTCGCCTCTTGCATCTCACTATTCAGCAACTACTAACAATGTTGGGCCTACCCAAATGCAAACCAGAAACCCTTTCCATGTCACAGTTGAAAGTCTCACCATATTACTGAAAGGATGCATACATCTCCCTGTCCCTTTTCCTAGTGGCATCATACTTAAAACAAACATACAAATAGATCTATACCTGTGTTTTATAGGTATCAGATATTCCGATACATAACTCGTGTGAAAATACATGTTGAAGCATAGACATACCTCAGCAAAGTTAAACTATTAAGACAAATCATCCAGCAATGTAAATTGGGGCGATATGTAAGTTGCAACTCTGTGCTGTTTTTTCTATAGCATAGAAGTCCATTACGACTTTCTCTGTGCTCGTCACATGTCCCCAGACGGCCAGTGAGGGTCAATGCAGATGGGCCTCTGTTACCTTCCTTTTACAAACAAGGGGAGAGCAACTATTAGAGACCGGGAACAAAGAGGAGTGGGGCGGGGGCGGGGTCAAGGGACTTGTCATTCCTAGTCTCTCGATCTGCTGCCCCTGTGATGTAGGCAGCTTCAGCACGAGCAGGAAGCCTGACAATTACCTTAACTTATATTCACGTGTGCTTCACCAGTGTGAGCAAACCCGTGCACCAAGTGTGCAGGCAACATTTTATTTTTTTCATCTCCCTGAAGTTAATAAAGCATGTCCCTGTTAAAGCCCCTCCCCAGTATTTTCCCACAAGGTTCAATCTGCAGAAGACCATTTCTTGTATTTTCCCTAGCCGATTTTGGACCCCAATTCATCCCTGTACCTTAGTCACAAGACCATGTGGTCCTTGCAACATGACACACTGCACTCGTGTAACATTCAACCGATTGCAACTTTCTCTGTGCTGTACAGATGGCACTAACAGGCCAGTGAAGGTGTAAGTGCTATTTTTTACAAATGACGGTAGAAGAACCGTTAGAGAGCGGGAGGAAGGAGGTGGGGGGGCTCGAGGGACGTGTCATTGCCAGTCTCTCGATCTGCCGCCCCTGTGATGTACGCAGGTTCAGCACGAGCAGGAAGCTTGACAATACCTTAACTTATATTCACGCGTGCTTCACAAGTGTGCACAAACCAATGCACGAAGTGTGCAAACAACATTTAATTTTTTTCATCTCACTGAAGTTAATAAAACATGTTCGTGTTAAAGCCCCTCCCCCCCCCCCCTCCCCCAGTATTTTCCCACAAGGTTCAATCTGCAGAAGGCCATTTCTTGTACATTACCCCGGCTGATTTTGGACCCCAATTTATCCCTCTACCTCAGACACAAGACCATGTAACCCTTGCAACATCACACACTGCACTCGTGTACCACTGAAACCGATTGCAACTGTCTCTCTGCTGTACAGATGCCACCAACAAGCCAGTGAAGGTCTAAGTGCTATTTTTAACGGTAGATGGGCCTCTTTTACCTTCCTTTTACAAACGACAGGAGAAGAACCGTTAGAGAGCGGGAGGAAGGAGGGAGGGGGGGGCTCAAGGTACATGTCATTGCCAGTCTCTCGATCTGCCACCCCTGTGATGTACGCAGGTTCAGCACGAACAGGAAGCTTGACAATACCTTAACTTATATTCATGTGTGCTTCACAAGTGTGCACAAACCAATGCACGAAGTGTGCAAACAACATTTCATTTTTTTCATCTCACTGAAGTTAATAAAGCATGTCCGTGTTAAAGCCCCCCCAGTATTTTCCCACTAGTTTCAATCTGCAGAAGGCCATTTCTTGTACATTACCCCGGCCGATTTTGGACCCCAATTTATCCCTGTACCTTAGACACAAGACCATGTAACCCTTGCAACATCACACACTGCACTCGTGTACCACTGAAACAGATTGCAACTTTCTCTGCGCTGCACAGATGCCACCATCAAGCCAGTGAAGGTCTAAGTGCTATTTTTCAGGGTACATGGGCCTCTCTTACCTTCCTTTTACAAACGACGGGAGACAAACCGTTAAAGAGCAGGAGGAAGGAGGGGGGGGTTCAAGGGACGTGTCATTCCCAAACTCCTGATCTGCCGGCCCTCTAATATACACAGATTCAGCACGGGGAAAGACCCTGACAATTCCCTCCATTTATATTCACATGTACTTCACCAGTGTGAACAAATTCGTACACAAAATATGCTCGGAACATTTCCATTTCTTTTTTATCTCTCACACATTCATAAAACATATCTCTTGTAAACAAACACCCCCCCCCCTGTATTTTCCGGCAAGGCACTATCTACAAACATCCCTATTTCTCTTACATTGACCGGGCCGATTTTCCATTTTAATTCAACCCTGTACCTTACTCGCAACACCATGCAGACCTTTCAACATAAGAGACTGCATTCCTCATTTCACGAAAACACTTAAATATATACGGCGCACTTCAACAATACCTTCCCAAACACTCATACGAAGTACCATAATCACTAATCCCTTTACCACCATGTATTTCACCTCATCTGTCTTTTCATTCTTCACTACTCAGCAACTACTAACAGTGTTGACTCTATCCAAATGCAAAGCAGAAACCCTTTGCATATCACAGTTGAGAGTGTCACCATATCACTGAAAGCATGCGTACATGGAGCTGTATCTTTTCCTAGTAGCACATACTTAAAAGAAACATACAAATAGATATATACCACTGTTATATAGTTATCGAATCTTCTGATGCATAACACATGTAAAAATACATATAGAAAGGGACGTGTCATTCTTAGTCTCTCGATCTGCCGGCCTTCTAATGTCTGCACATGCTGCACGCCAGGGACAGTGACAGTTGCCTACACTTATATACAAATATAGCTCACCAGTGTCAAAAGTCCGAGCACAACGTCTGCACGCAACATTTCTTTTTTTGTTATTTCCCTCAAGTTAATAAAACATGCCTCTTCTAACCCCCCCCCTATTTTTCGACAAGTAACAACGTGCAAACGTGCCACATTTTCTTTGTTGCCCGAATCCATTGTGGAACCCAAATTAACCCTGTGCCTCACTTTCAAAACCATATACTCCTTTAAACATGACAAACTACACTTCTTCTTCCTCGAAAACTCCTAAATATATATGGGGTACTTGTTCAGCAACTACTCACACTCTATGCACATTTTGTAACAAATGAGAAACAGCACACTTCGACAACACTATATTATTTTAAAAATAATATTTTCAAACTTAAAAATATTGCCTCGAAGACTTAACCACTACTACACAATATATAACACACGTTATTAATTTGTAACTCACCTCTGTAGTTGGTATGCAGATTTCGAATTTCACAAACGCATGCAATATTTTCTTTCTCAGACAATAAATGTAATTCTAGACTCTCGTCAAGAATAGAACCAGTAATGGCAAAATTTCCCTCTTTCCGCACATAAATACATGTACATAACAAATCAAAATCCTTCCTTCATTATTTCAAATTGCAAAACACATTCCTATTGGTTACTCATATTAACCCTCTCTAACTCTCTTCTAAAACGCCCCAAACTGGATCTCTTATTTTGTGGATTGGACACTCCCCCACACTGCCGCATCGCAATACAGCCCCGAACCCTTACAGCAATTCAGAAGCCTATATCTAATAATACTACTGCAAATTTTAAAGAACACACTTCTAGACATACTACTCATTTTCAAAAATTAACTTTAATAGCTTACCAGTTGTAATTAATTTTGCATTTCATATTTTAATACCACAGTTATTTCTACTAAAATGTAAATCCAGTATTTGTAAAGCGCGAACAGCTACCCGAAGGCATCCCGGCGCTGGGGGCCGTCGGGAAGATTAAGCAAGCTATTGCCCAGAGTCACATGGTGCTGGGCTGACCTGCCGCCGGTGCCGGGGATCGAACCGTGAGCCCCAGATTCCAGCGTCAGTCGCCCTGGCCGCGGCGCCACACCTCTTCCTCCCCCAATCACCTTTTCGCCAATTTCCATACCAACAGTTTCTGCAACATTCAAAGGAAGGCTGCAGGTCACAAGTTCATCAAATGTCATCCCAACGGTTTCTGCAACATTCAACGCCACGTGCAGGTCACAAGTTCACCATACTTCATCCTAACAGTTTCTGGAACATTCAACTCCACGTGCAGGTCATAAGTTCACCATACTTCATCCTAACAGTTTCTGGAACATTCAACAGCAGGTGCAGTTCACAAGTTCACCATTTTTTTAACTTCAGAACAGTACCTTCCAAATGCAAGTAGCAGGTGTGGTTGCGCTCCCCACCTCTGATCGTATCCTATGTAGTGTACTTTTCAAACATTTTTTATTAACCAATCAGAAACATACTTTTTCACGAAAGTAACATGCACTCTAGTTTTCCCTACACAATGTTCTTCATCACCCAATCAGTTATCGTTTTCTCAAAAAAAAAGCTTCTCCACCTTTCAACATATCTCATTCTACCAACGGACTACATGAGCTACAAACATCTTTTGATTCCTTCCAGCCATACCTTCAAAATGGTAGTATGGATCGTAGGACACAGCTATGTTTTCTGTTGCAAAAGGTATGCTGAACACAGACGTATTGACAAAGACCTAGGTTTACAAAATGTGGACATTAAATGGTTTACACAGAGAGGATTAAAGTGGCACCAATTGTTGCCTTTGGTTAAAACCTCTTTGCATCTCCAACCCCCTGACCTCATGATTGTGCACTGTGGTGGCAATCACGTAGGCACATTGACTGGGGTAGGTCTGGAAATGCTCATGAAGGATACCTTTGGACAATTGATGTTGCTTTTGCCTCAAACTGTCTTTATATACTCCAATATATGCCAAAGACAGAAGTGGAAATGGTCAAATCAATTCTGTCCTTAGATTGAGAAAGCTAGGAAGAATGTCAATAAAGCTGTGTCTGCATACCTCAGAGATCACACTCAAATTTTACATATACCTCCAAACACGTGCTGCTCCTCGGAGCGGAGAGGGAGGGAAGACCTGTACAACCCCCCCCCCCCCATATCATTATATTTGCTCCAAGGAAGTGGTGGGCCCGTGACAGAAGTAAACCCTGCATCATAACTAAACATTGCTCCCGGGAACTGACCCACCCGGCGGCTTAATTAAACGAAGCACTCGACACCGCGCATCGTTTTTAGGTCTCGCCTAGCGACGAAGCGCTGTCGCTAGCGAGACTTATTGTCGTCGACTTGAGTTCGGAAGGGGGACAGGCGATGTGCACGCTCACGGCGTCTGTTTGAGCACCATACGCGTGCACATCTCCTGTCCAGGCGCGGCGCGCTCACGTCAGCTGCATGCAGTAACTGCGCCAACAAACACACACACACACGCACCAGCTGCCCCCAGCCAGTGCACGCTTACGGCTCGTCTCCCTCAACGCGCGCATGGCGTGCTTTTGCTTTCCCTCCCTCCGGCGTTTCAGCACACGACCCGTGATCAGAGACACAGCGCCTCCGTGGGACCGCAAAACACAATGTGAGAGCATACGCAGTGACCGTCACCGGACACACTGGTAGTGTAAGGGTAAGTGTCTGCGTGTGAGAGGAGACACTGGCTGCGTGTGAGGAACTTGTCTCTGGGTGCGCTGCCGACGGAGCCCGCGAGTCTGGCTCGCGCGCGCTTGTTTTCTATGCAGCCAAATTACGTTGCTATGGCATGCATGTGGTGCCATTATTTATCCTCATCTCCCGGGACGAGCACAGGGATTTCCTCTCGGCAAGGCTGACTTCGACGGATAGCACGCAGACCAGGTGCAAAGATTAATGTGTTTCCCTCATTCAATAGAACCTTAAAACATGTTAAATACAGTTTGTCCGCCCCTGCATCAACAGTTCATCCAGGGTAAGTCACGCACACAGCTACGCAAATCTGATGGTTCTTCCTTTAATTCTTTTAGTTACCGAACCATTCCAGTGGTATACATTATCAACACGTCCTTTTTTTTTCAAGGCCCTGACATTGCCCCCACTGCTCCCTACCCTGGTTGCCTAACAACATGTTGCACATTCTACCACAGCTGCTGCTTTTGTTCCTCTACGCAGCTGAATGACGTTGCTTCGGCATGCATGCGGTGACTTTATTAATCCCCATCTCCAGGGACGAGCACATGGATTTCCTCTTGGCATTGTTGTGATCCAGGGCTCCTTTCTCTGCGCTGGTGATAGCTGAGGAATGTCCTTATCAATCGTAGCGGGAATCTAGTCGCTACCCTGAAATGTACCAACTCAAAGCTTCATTTACTGCCTTAGTAGATTACCTGGCCTCATACAGATCAGTTTACAGCCAGAAACATTCCCAAAACTCGTAAAAATACACACACAACTGCAAAAAGACAGACATCAAAATTAAAAAATCAACAAATTACAATACAACATAATGTTTTCACTTTTTAATACCAAAAAGCACTGCCACTCCCTGTATTAATTGCTCAAACATTCACGTGATGGCACAGCTGCCTCTTCCAGTTTAATAAAATGTTTTCCTTTCTATTTGTTATGACTTTCAGGTTTTTTTTTAAAATATAGAGCATAATCTTTTCGTTTAAATAGAGCACTGACTCCATCCACAGGTGCACATTGTCAGAACACAAACTTCCGTAACATGGGAGAGCAAAACACGTGTAATAATCTAGCAATGCTCAGCGTTGTCTCTTGACGCACTTACACTCTGCGCACATTCCCAGGGATTCCTTGCACATTAACATAAAGGTCCCTTTGTGCAACGTTATCCTCAAAGAATCTGTACAAACTTAGCAAGGTGCTTTCTACAAACGTGAGTGGATTCACTTATTTGACTTAAACCACCACACATTTCATTTATAGGTTTTAAAGCAGAGCTAATCACTAATAAAACTGAAAGACCTTCTACAAAAACTGTACAAAATGTGAGATAGCAGACTGTGATAAAAGGTGTTCTTCAAATGTCTCTGAAAAGAAAACATTTCAGGAGCAAACAATTGCTAAATTGAACAAATATCGTTCCCTGCCTCTTTCTGCTCGCACTTTCAGACAGGCACAGGATGAACTGGTCTGGGGAAGGGGAGGGTCATAGGTGCAAAATAGCAAAAAGCTTCAGTAGCAATTCACATGTGCACACTCAGCGGAGCAGATTAGAACTGTCTCTGCTTGTAGTAACAGTATTTAAACAGCAGATTCATTGTCTTTAAAATGGAGGCCATCATAAAGACAGAAATGGAACCAGCAAAAACAGAAACCCTCCTCCAACCCAGAGGTATTCCCTACAGGGCTGAGCCCAATCCGGTTCTCTTGGTATATACCCCCCATCTATTGGCTAATACTTTGTACTGCACCTCTACCATTGTTTTGTCTTTCTCATGATGTTGGCCTGTTTTTAGGTTTCGCCTACACGGCGCTTTTGAAATATCTTGTAATAAAAACAATTGTTTAAAAACCTGCAAGCGGGGCATCAACACCCACTTTGTACTTGTAGTCCTTGCTTATGAGAAGCAAGGCTGACAGTAAAATAGACGCAGTTACTGCCACACTTACTTCTGGTAAGCAGCAACTAAAAGTACAAAGTGCGCGTTTACGTACCACTTGCAGGTTTTTAAAACACAAATAAAAGGCATTGTCATTTGCAATGCCAATAGCTCAAGCTCTTTCAAATGCGAGACCTATTGCATTGCAAATGCTTGTTCTTTTTCCCGCCGTGATTTCCAGACCCTACGCGGATCCCACCCAAAACATATACACGTGCTGCTCCTCGGAGCGGAGAGGGAGGGAACACGCGTACCCCCCCCCCCCACCCATATCATTATATTTGCTCCAAGGAAGTGGCGATCCCCGTGACAGAAGTAAATCCCGCATCATAACTAAACATTGCTCCCGGGAACTGGCCTACCCGGGGGCTTAATTAAACGAAGCACTCGACACCACGCTTCATTTTTCTTTTTCCCGCGGTGATTTTCAGTCCCTACGCGAATCCCGCCGAAAACATATAAAAATGTTTCTTTACGTTCCGACTTCCTGTTTCACCCCCTGAGCACCCTAGGAAGGTCACAGTGTTCCTACCCTCTTCTACTTTTTTTCCCCCTTTTTCCCCCTACTCGTTTCAACCGACTCACAAAATGGCTACCAACGCTTCCTAGTTTGAAGTGTTGGCAGCCAATCCCAGGCAAGCTCGTGCTCGGAACGCCTCAACCAATCGGATCTCACAATTCTCCAATATCGATATCTGTAAATCTTTAAATATCTCAAAAACTACTGAACTGATTTACACCATTTAAACAAAAGCGTGCTTTCTGGACCAAGAGCTATCTCTCTGCCAAATTTGGTGTAATTCCGTTCAGCAGTTCGGGCTGTAGCTGTGTCTAAAGTTTCCTATGGAAATTAACATGGAGAAAACACGTTTTGGGACCCCCCTTTTTTCTCGACCCCCCCTTCACGAATCACCCTCAAACTTTCAAAACAGGAGCTGACCTGAAAGAACAATTAGTTTTGAAAATTTCGTGAAGATTCGTCAAACAACGCCAATGTTATTGGCAAAACAAAAAACGCTTTTCCTATGGACACTAGGTCCTAACTATAACTACCTACTGGGAACCGCCAGTAGGTAATATAGACATAGATAGATAGATATATATATATAGAGATAGATATATATATATATCACTGAAAAAACCATAGGTTTCAGGCACGTTATAGTTAGAAATTAGCATTTAAAAAACCTTTGAAATTCACAAAAAAAAACATAGGTTTTATGGAAAGTTATAGTTAGTTGGACATTGCACTCGTACAAAACCCGTGAAATTCCCCGTTATAGTTAGTTCAGCTAACTATAACTCGCGCCCCATAATGCACTGCTGATGACGTCACATATTACATCACTCATGACATGGTCAGTGACATCACTGATGACATCATCCAGTGACTGTGTGTTTCTGTAAAGTTTAAATATGTTTAATATATATAGGGAAAGGCGTATTGAAGAATGAGTGGGTGTATAAGTGTCTGAATGGATGATTTGAGTACGTGCGTGACTGACTCTACAAGTGAGTGATTAAACGTATCTTACTGAATGCATGGGTTAGTGACTAAACTGTGTGGATGTCTGTATCCGTCTGTTTGTTGGTGTGTAAGCGGATGCATGGATTTGCGAATAGCTACATGAGTGTCTATATGGGTTATTGATTGGTTCTCTGAGTATCTGTATGGCTGCCTGAGTGTTTGTGTGGGTGGGGGTGTGTGTGACTCTGTACATAGATGTGTGAGTGGGTGATTCACTGGGTGCATGATTTCAAGAGTGCATCTGTGATGGACTGCTTGGGTGGGTGAGTGTGTGTATGGGTGTGTTAGTGAGTGAATGTATATCTCAGTGGTACATGTGCGAGTAACTACATATGTAAAAGGCAGTATATATGTGTGTTAGAGTATTTAAATGGCTATAAGTGAGAGTGTGTGATTGTGAGAGTGGCTGTATGGATGCGTGTGTGCTTGTATCAGTTATTGTATAAGAGCGTAAGAATGTGCTAGTATTTGTATGAGTAAGTGAGCTGGTGTGTGTATAACTGTATAGGTGAGTAAATGGGTGTGTGATTAATTTTTGCATGACTGACTAGGTGTGTGAGTACCTCTATGGATGAGTGGCGGTGTGTGAGTGTTTATATAGGTGTATGAGTGCATATGATAGTCCTGTACTGAGTGACTGTAAGTATGAGTGACTGTATGGGTTAGTGAGTAGATGTGTGTGTGTGTGTAGATGTGGACCTGTCTTCCAGCGCCAGATTCTTAATAGGACCTCTCGCTTGCTGGGGAGGGGCGGGGGTGTATGACAGGCCTCGGTTACCTCCCGACATCCCTGCTGGGGTGGGGGTTGTATGACAGGAACTCCGTGTCCTCACTATAGAAGATGATCTTGTATGGGTAGAACCTCCGGTTACCATATCTACTTTTATAAATGTACAAACTGTTTATATGGATCTACCCACGAAATAAAGATGCTATTTACTTTTACCAACTCGTTCATATCTCACCACGTTTCTCGATCATACTTTCGATACATATTTAATAGGCCTAAGGTGCATTTCTGATGCAAAAGCCTTCTGCACCTCAATGTACAGCAGTTATGGTTCCTGGCCCCCAACAGGTAGGCTGCCATACCCCGTAGAAGGTCAGCCCCCTTCAGTGACAGACGCTGCTCCTAGAGTTGCCCCAACCACAGTCATCTCAGTATGTCCATTTCCAAGATCAGTCCTTTGATGTCAAGCAGTTCCTGTTCTGAGACCCACCCCCTTCCTGTCAGGCCGCTCATGTTTTCTTCCTCATCTCCCAGTTATGCTCCCCTCCCTCCCTCCATCGATCTTGTTTTTCTGTTTATTGAATGCACTAGCAACGGACCTAACTGTAACTGATGTAACGCTGTAACACGTCCTAATCCTCATGTAAAGCGCTTTGATACCTACGGATCTAGCCCGGACTTCCTCGTCTCCTCGCTGTGTCTCCTACCCCTCCCCAAACTCTTCCCTCCTTCATTCTTTGCTTGCCTCCCCTATTCCTTTCCTCTCTCTCCTTTCCTCTCTCTCCCCCTGCCTGCTTTGCTTATTCTTTTGCCTATGCTCCGCCCAATCTCCCTTCCCGTCGCCCTTTTACACTACCCCTTACCCTTCTACACGCCATGAACCAACGGATGTAACTCGTAATTGCCGTACCTTCTGGAACAATGTGTAACTTATAACTGATGTAACCCTACCAGCTTGACTCCCTAAAATGGCCCCCTATAGTATGCCCTTGTCCAAAGCACTCCTACTCCCTTGTTGGGGATGGATCCAGCATTTTTGCCCTGGAGTCTCAGAGACCCTTCTGAGAGAGTCCACAGTGACAAGGGTGTCTCACATAGTGGAGGGCTGGGACTGATCCCCCTTACCTCTGGGAACCGTCTCCTACCCTGGACGAAAGTCAGACACTGTGTTCACGCTGGGTTTGTCTACCCCATCCCCCTCCTCTTCCCTCCCTCATTCTTCTAAGTGTGCCCGTGACCTAAGCACTCCTCTCCCCTTGTTGGGGAGGGATCCTGCATCTATGCCCTGGAGTCTCAGCGTCCCCGCTGAGAGAGTCCACCGCGACATGGGAATCACTCTAAATGGAAGACTGGGAATGTTCCCTTTACCGCAGGGAACCGTCTCCCACCCAGCCGGACATCAGACACAGTTACTTCCTCCTCGCTGTGTCTCCTACCCCACCCCTTCCCTCCTTCATTCTTTGCTTGCCTCCCCTATTCCTTTCCTCTCTCCCTTGAATCGCTCTCCCCTGCCTGCTTTGTCTATCCTTGTGCCTTTTCTCCGCTTAATCTCCCTCCCAGTCGCCCTTTTACATTACCCCCTCACCCTTCTACACGCCATGAACCAACGGATGCAACTTGGAATTGATGTACCTTCTGTAACAATGTGTAACTTGTAACCTATGTAACTCTCCTCATGTAAAGCGCTCTGATACCTCCGGGTCTAGCCAGCGCTATATAAAACTCAAATAAATAAATAAAAATAAATAAATAGACCTAAGAAACAGTGAGTGGGTATGTAGTTATTGGTATTGGAGTGTGTATGGTTTTGAGAATGGCAGTCTGTAATTTAGAGTGGGTGTATCAAAAGTTATATTAGGGTGTGAGAAGATGCATGAAATTATCACATGGATGATGTCATCAGTGATGTCAGTGATGTCATTTGAGATGTCATCAGTGATGTCACTGACCATGTCATGAGTAATGTAATATGTGACGTCATCAGCAGTGCATTGCGTGGGCGCGAGTTATAGTTAGCTGAACTAACTATAACGGGGGAATTTCACGGGTTTTGTACGAGTGCAATGTCCAACTAACTATAACTTTCCTAAAACCTATGGTTTTTCAGTGAATTTCAAAGGTTTTTAAATGCTAATTTCTAACTATAACGTGCCTGAAACCTATGGTTTTTCAGTGAATTTCAAAGGTTTTTAAATGCTAGTTTCTAACTATGCCTACAGAGGTAGGACATGTGAACAAAGAAGAAAAAACGCACAGAAAGAAGCAAAAGAAATGCAGAAAGAAGCAACAGAAGTCCACAAAGACGAAGAAAAAGTGCAGGAAGAAGCAAAAGATGTGCAGAAAGAACCAACAGAGGAGCAGAAAGAGGCCTTGTTCCAAAATCATCCTGTGCCCACAACTTTTTCCGAGCGTGTACTGGTGGTAACTGACTCTGAGTAACCAGAGCCAGTGCTATGCTAAAACACACTTAGAATACAGTGAAAACACCTACATACACTAGGGAACACTATGCGTTGGGGTACCCCTGTGATTAGCATGACCTCCTCTGTAAGTCCCTAGTATATAATAGGGCAGGGGATTAAAACTACCTCTTAAAACGCGCTACAGGGCGCGTTTGCACAGTGGTGAAGGGAGGGGGGGCCTGAGGTGACATGTGTGCAAACGCGCCCCGTGGCATGTTTTAAGTTGCGGGTTTAAGTCCCCTTGAATCCTGAGTGTCCGTGGGGCCCAACTAGCCCCCAGGTACCTACAGTTAGGACCACAGAGCTGAGTTGCAGAGAGGCGTTCGAGGTCACGCACCTTTTTCACCTCTCTGCAACGCAACTCTGTTGTGCTTACTGAAGTTACCTGGTGGGCTAGTTGGACTCCAGGGACCCTCAGGATTGAAGGGTACTTAATCTCCCAACTTAAAACACGCCACGGGGCCTGTTCGCACACATGTCACCTCAAGCCCCGCCCTCCCTTCACCACTGTGCAAACGCGCCCGTGGCGCGTTTTAAGGCTGGGAGATTAAGTCCCCTTGAATCATGAGGGTCCCTGGGGCCCAACTAGCCCACCCTGTACCTCCAGTATGCGCCAGGGAGGCTGCGTTGCAGAGAGGTGTTCAGAGGCCACGCCCCGTTTACACCTCTCTGCAACGCAGCTCTGTGGCGCTTTCTGGACGTACCTGGTGGGCTAGTTGGCCCCAGGGACCCTCCGGATTGAAGAGGATTTAATTCCCCATCTTAAAACGCGCCACGGGGCCTGTTTGCACAAATGTCACCTGAAGCCTCGCCCCTCCCTTCACCACTGTGCAAACGCGCCCCGTGGCGCGTTTTAAGTTGGGGATTAAGTCCCCTTGAATACTGAGGGTCCCTGGAGTCCAACTAGCCCACCATGTACCTCCAAGCGCCACAGAGCTGCGTTGCAGAGAGGTGTAAAGTGGCGTGGCCTCTGTACACCTCTCTGCAACGCAGCTCCTGGCGCATACTGGAGGTTCCTGGTGGGCTAGTTGGCCCCAGGGACCCCCAGTATTCAAGGGGAATGCTCCCCCTTCTTACAACGCAACAGGGCGCGTTTGCAGACTGCTGCAGGAAGGGGGCGGGGCCTCTGGCACGATGCCGGTCCTTTTTTTTTTTTTTTATGGGAGGGGGGCTGCGTGGCCCTTCTTCCCTCGGCCACTTTTGGCCCGAGGACCCCATCCCCGGGGCCTGAGCATGTTCTTTTTATTTTTATTTTTTTTTAAAAAGCGGGAAGGGGGCCGCGTGGCCCCCTTCCCTGGGCCTCTATTGGCCCCGGGGACCCCATCCCCCGGGCATGCCCACAGTTTTTTTAATA
Organism: Calotriton arnoldi; assembly: GCA_963921515.1. Lineage (NCBI taxonomy): Eukaryota > Metazoa > Chordata > Amphibia > Caudata > Salamandridae > Calotriton > Calotriton arnoldi. The sequence continues at coordinate 654,508 of CAWUFW010010329.1, forward strand.
AAATATTCGGAGGGGCTGCGTGGCCCCCTCCTCAGGCCATTTAAGGCCCCGGGACCCCATCCCCGGGGCCGGCCTTTACGTCTTTTTTATTTATTTTTTTCCTTTTTTGGGAGGGGCTGCGTGGCCCCATCCCGAGCCCTGTGGCCCCGGGACCCCATCCCTGGGGCCTGGCCACTCGTTGGGGACCGTGGGGGTCCCCAATCCCTGCACGATCCCGCCAGCTCCCCTCGTCCTGCGGGAGCCGGCATTGCTTTTCCATAAGGAGCTGCTGACATGCAGCTCCCCTTATGGAAAGCAATCTGCTTTGCTTCATTGAAGCGAGAGCAGGTTTCCTGCTCTCGCTTCAATGGCAAGCAAGTTTGCAATGACAGGACGGGGCCGCGTGGCTCCCGTCCTGCCATTGCAAACAGCAGTGCCCCGAGGGTAGGCATCCCGGGACACTGCAGGAGCCGGCCCAGGGGTGGCGGTCCCCAGGGCCACCACAGGCTCAGGAGGAGGCCGCGCGGCCCCTCCCAACATCAACTGAGACCCGGGGAGGTGGTGGTCCCGGGGCTTCGAGGTCCGAAGCGGACCCCACATTTCTTTCCTAAGTGCCCCAGGGAGGTGGCGGTCCCGGGCGTGTGGGGGCTGGAGCCCCCACACAGGTGATTAAAATTTAAAAGAAGCCCCGGGGGGTGGCTGTCCCCGGGGCTGCGGAAGGGCGGAGAGCCCTCCCGCACCATTTTTTTTTAAAGCCCCGGGGGGTGGCAGTCCCCGGGGCTTGGGGAGCCTAAGAGGCCCCCCCTATAAAATATAAATCAACCCCCGCATGCCCCCGGGACTTGGCCCACCCGGGGGCAAAATAGCCTCGAAGCGCGGGAGACTGCGCTTCGATTTTTTTTTAATCACGGCGGGATCCGCGCATCCCGCCGTTTTTTTGTTTTTTTTTAAATGCTTTTTTCTGCCCAGGGGGTCCTTGTGGGACTCCCTGAGCAGACCTAGGGGGTCAGGGTGTTTCTACCCTGCCCCCGTTTTGCGCACTTGTTTCTGTGCCTTGGTTCTACCGAGGGACAAAATGGCTGCCAACACTTCCTGATTTGGAGTGTTGACAGCCACTTCTCAGCCAATTAGCATGCAGCTCGTGATCGGGAGGGTACGCGGACCCTTAGCGGCCATAGATATATATGTGATTTTACTTTTGATTTTCTCAGGAACTACTGAACGGATTTACACCATTTAAGCAAAAGGCACGACTCTGAACCAAGGGCTACCTTTTTGCCAAATTTGGTGTAATTCCGTTCAGCAGTTCGGGCTGTAGCTACGATGAAAGGTTCCTATGGAAAATTGCTTGGGGAAAACGCGTTTTGAGACCCAACCTTTTCTCGGCCCCGCTTGCCGAATCACCCGAAACTTTCAGGATAGGAGCGGACCGGAGCGCCCCACGAGTTTTGAAAATTTCGCGAAGATTTGTCAACCGGCGCCAAAGTTATTTCAAATAGAATGTTGTGGATTTCCTATGGAAAATAGGTCCTAACTATAACTATCTACTGGCGACCGCCAGTAGATAATATATAGAGATAGATATATATATAGATTCACTGAAAAAACCATAGGTTTCAGGCACGTTATAGTTAGAAATTAGCATTTAAAAACCTTTGAAATTCACTGAAAAAACCATAGGTTTTAGGGAAAGTTATAGTTAGTTGGACATTGCACTCGTACAAAACCCGTGAAATTCCACCGTTATAGTTAGTTCAGCTAACTATAACTCGCGCCCCAGCAATGCACTGCTGATGACGTCACATATTACATCACTGATGACATGGTCAGTGACATCACTGATGACATCTCAAATGACATCACTGATGACATCATCCAGTGACTGTGTGTTTCTGTAAAGTTTAAATATGTTTAATATATATAGGGAAAGGCGTATTGAAGAATGAGTGGGTGTATAAGTGTCTGAATGGATGATTTAGTACGTGCGTGACTGACTACAAGTGAGTGATTAAACGTATCTTACTGAATGCATGGGTTAGTGACTAAACTGTGTGAATGTCTGTATCCGTCTGTTTGTTGGTGTGTAAGTGGATGCATGGATTTGCGAATAGCTACATGAGTGTCTATATGGGTTATTGATTGGTTCTCTGAGTATCTGTATGGCTGCCTGAGTGTTTGTGTGGGTGGGGTGTGTGTGACTCTGTACATAGATGTGTGAGTGGGTGATTCACTGGGTGCATGATTTCAAGAGTGCATCTGTGATGGACTGCTTGGGTGGGTGAGTGTGTGTATGGGTGTGTTAGTGAGTGAATGTATATCTCAGTGGTACATGTGCGAGTAACTACATATGTAAAAGGCAGTATATATGTGTGTTAGAGTATTTAAATGGCTATAAGTGAGAGTGTGTGATTGTGAGAGTGGCTGTATGGATGCGTGTGTGCTTGTATCAGTTATTGTATAAGAGCGTAAGAATGTGCTAGTATTTGTATGAGTAAGTGAGCTGGTGTGTGTATAACTGTATAGGAGAGTAAATGGATGTGTGTGATTAATTTTTTGCATGACTGACTAGGTGTGTGAGTACCTCTATGGATGAGTGGCGGTGTGTGAGTGTTTATATAGGTGTATGAGTGCATATGATAGTCCTGTACTGAGTGACTGTAAGTATGAGTGACTGTATGGGTTAGTGAGTAGATGTGTGTGTGTGTAGATGTGGACCTGTCTTCCAGCGCCAGATTCTTAATAGGACCTCTCGCTTGCTGGGGGAGGGGCGGGGGTGTATGACAGGCCTCGGTTACCTCCCGACATCCCTGCTGGGGTGGGGGGTTGTATGACAGGAACTCCGTGTCCTCACTATAGAAGATGATCTTGTATGGGTAGAACCTCCGGTTACCATATCTACTTTTATAAATGTACAAACTGTTTATATGGATCTACCCACGAAATAAAGATGCTATTTACTTTTACCAACTCGTTCATATCTCACCACGTTTCTCGATCATACTTTCGATACATATTTAATAGGCCTAAGGTGCATTTCTGATGCAAAAGCCTTCTGCACCTCAATGTACAGCAGTTATGGTTCCTGGCCCCCAACAGGTAGGCTGCCATACCCCGTAGAAGGTCAGCCCCCCTTCAGTGACAGACGCTGCTCCTAGAGTTGCCCCAACCACAGTCATCTCAGTATGTCCATTTCCAAGATCAGTCCTTTGATGTCAAGCAGTTCCTGTTCTGAGACCCACCCCTTCCTGTCAGGCCGCTCATGTTTTCTTCCTCATCTCCCAGTTATGCTCCCTCCCTCCCTCCATCGATCTTGTTTTTCTGTTTATTGAATGCACTAGCAACGGACCTAACTGTAACTGATGTAACGCTGTAACACGTCCTAATCCTCATGTAAAGCGCTTTGATACCTACGGATCTAGCCCGGACTTCCTCGTCTCCTCGCTGTGTCTCCTACCCCCTCCCCAAACTCTTCCCTCCTTCATTCTTTGCTTGCCTCCCCTATTCCTTTCCTCTCTCTCCTTTCCTCTCTCTCCCCTGCCTGCTTTGCTTATTCTTTTGCCTATGCTCCGCCCAATCTCCCTTCCCGTCGCCCTTTTACACTACCCCCTTACCCTTCTACACGCCATGAACCAACGGATGTAACTCGTAATTGCCGTACCTTCTGGAACAATGTGTAACTTATAACTGATGTAACCCTACCAGCTTGACTCCCTAAAATGGCCCCCTATAGTATGCCCTTGTCCAAAGCACTCCTACTCCCCTTGTTGGGGATGGATCCAGCATTTTTGCCCTGGAGTCTCAGAGACCCTTCTGAGAGAGTCCACAGTGACAAGGGTGTCTCACATAGTGGAGGGCTGGGACTGATCCCCCTTACCTCTGGGAACCGTCTCCTACCCTGACGAAAGTCAGACACTGTGTTCACGCTGGGTTTGTCTACCCCATCCCCTCCTCTTCCCTCCCTCATTCTTCTAAGTGTGCCCGTGACCTAAGCACTCCTCTCCCCTTGTTGGGGAGGGATCCAGCATCTATGCCCTGGAGTCTCAGCGTCCCCGCTGAGAGAGTCCACCGCGACATGGGAATCACTCTAAATGGAAGACTGGGAATGTTCCCTTTACCGCAGGGAACCGTCTCCCACCCAGCCGGACATCAGACACAGTTACTTCCTCCTCGCTGTGTCTCCTACCCCCACCCCGTCCCTCCTTCATTCTTTGCTTGCCTCCCCTATTCCTTTCCTCTCTCCCTTGAATCGCTCTCCCCCTGCCTGCTTTGTCTATCCTTGTGCCTTTTCTCCGCTTAATCTCCCTCCCAGTCGCCCTTTTACATTACCCCCTCACCCTTCTACACGCCATGAACCAACGGATGCAACTTGGAATTGATGTACCTTCTGTAACAATGTGTAACTTGTAACCTATGTAACTCTCCTCATGTAAAGCGCTCTGATACCTCCGGGTCTAGCCAGCGCTATATAAAACTCAAATAAATAAATAAAAATAAATAAATAGACCTAAGAAACAGTGAGTGGGTATGTAGTTATTGGTATTGGAGTGTGTATGGTTTTGAGAATGGCAGTCTGTAATTTAGAGTGGGTGTATCAAAAGTTATATTAGGGTGTGAGAAGATGCATGAAATTATCACATGGATGATGTCATCAGTGATGTCAGTGATGTCATTTGAGATGTCATCAGTGATGTCACTGACCATGTCATGAGTAATGTAATATGTGACGTCATCAGCAGTGCATTGCGTGGACGCGAGTTATAGTTAGCTGAACTAACTATAACGGGGAATTTCACGGGTTTTGTACGAGTGCAATGTCCAACTAACTATAACTTTCCCTAAAACCTATGGTTTTTCAGTGAATTTCAAAGGTTTTTTAAATGCTAATTTCTAACTATAACGTGCCTGAAACCTATGGTTTTTCAGTGAATTTCAAAGGTTTTTAAATGCTAGTTTCTAACTATGCCTACAGAGGTAGGACATGTGAACAAAGAAGAAAAAACGCACAGAAAGAAGCAAAGAAATGCAGAAAGAAGCAACAGAAGTCCACAAAGACGAAGAAAAGTGCAGGAAGAAGCAAAAGATGTGCAGAAAGAACCAACAGAGGAGCAGAAAGAGGCCTTGTTCCAAAATCATCCTGTGCCCACAACTTTTCCGACGTGTACTGAGTGGTAACTGACTCTGAGTAACCAGAGCCAGTGCTATGCTAAAACACACTTAGAATACAGTGAAAACACCTACATACACTAGGGAACACTATGCGTTGAGGTACCCCTGTGATTAGCATGACCTCCTCTGTAAGTCCCTAGTATATAATAGGGCAGGGGATTAAAACTACCTCTTAAAACGCGCTACAGGGCGCGTTTGCACAGTGGTGAAGGGAGGGGGCCTGAGGTGACATGTGTGCAAACGCGCCCCGTGGCATGTTTTAAGTTGCGGGTTTAAGTCCCCTTGAATCCTGAGTGTCCGTGAGGCCCAACTAGCCCCCAGGTACCTACAGTTAGGACCACAGAGCTGAGTTGCAGAGAGGCGTTCGAGGTCACGCACCTTTTTCACCTCTCTGCAACGCAACTCTGTTGTGCTTACTGAAGTTACCTGGTGGGCTAGTTGGACTCCAGGGACCCTCAGGATTGAAGGGTACTTAATCTCCCAACTTAAAACACGCCACGGGGCCTGTTCACACATGTCACCTCAAGCCCCGCCCCTCCTTCACCACTGTGCAAACGCGCCGTGGCGCGTTTTAAGTTGGAGATTAAGTCCCTTGAATCATGAGGGTCCCTGGGGCCCAACTAGCCCACCCTGTACCTCCAGTATGCGCCAGAGGCTGCGTTGCAGAGAGGTGTTCAGAGGCCACGCCCTTTTTACACCTCTCTGCAACGCAGCTCTGTGGCGCTTTCTGGACGTACCTGGTGGGCTAGTTGGCCCAGGGACCCTCCGGTTGAAGAGGATTTAATTCCCCATCTTAAAACGCGCCACGGGGCCTGTTTGCACAAATGTCACCTGAAGCCCCGCCCCTCCCTTCACCACTGTGCAAACGCGCCCCGTGGCGCGTTTTAAGATGGGGGATTAAGTCCCCTTGAATACTGAGGGTCCCTGGAGTCCAACTAGCCCACCATGTACCTCCAAAAGCGCCACAGAGCTGCGTTGCAGAGAGGTGTAAAAGTGGCGTGGCCTCTGTACACCTCTCTGCAACGCAGCTCCTGGCGCATACTGGAGGTTCCTGGTGGGCTAGTTGGCCCCCAGGGACCCCCAGTATTCAAGGAGATCACTTCCCCTTCTTACAACGCAACAGGGGGCGCGTTTGCAGACTGCTGCAGGAAGGGGGCGGGGCCTCTGGCACGATGCCGGTCCTTTTTTTTTTTTTTATGGGAGGGGGGCTGCGTGGCCCTTCTTCCCTCGGCCACTTTTGGCCCCGGGGACCCCATCCCCCGGGGCCTGAGCATGTTCTTTTTATTTTTTATTTTTTTTTAAAAACGGGAAGGGGGCCGCGTGGCCCCCCTTCCCTGGGCCTCTATTGGCCCCGGGACCCCATCCCCGGGGCATGCCCACAGTTTTTTTAATAAAATATTCGGAGGGGCTGCGTGGCCCCCTCCTCAGGCCATTTAAGGCCCGGGGACCCCATCCCCGGGGCCGGCCTTTACGTCTTTTTTTAATCCTTTTTTGGGAGGGGGCTGCGTGGCCCCTCCCGAGCCACTGATGGCCCCGGGGACCCCATCCCTGGGGCCTGGCCACTCGTTGAGGACCGTGGGGGTCCCCAATCCCTGCACGGTCCCGCCAGCTCCCGCGTCCTGCGGGAGCCGGCATTGCTTTTCCATAAGGGCTGCTGACATGCAGCTCCCCTTATGGAAAAGCAATCTGCTGCTTCATTGAAGCGAGAGCAGGTTTCCTGCTCTCGCTTCAATGAGCAAGCTAGACTGCAATGACAGGACGGGAGCCGCGCGGCTCCGTCCTGCCATTGCAAACAGCAGTGCCCCGAGGGTAGGCATCCCGGGACACTGCAGGAGCCGGCCCAGGGGGTGGCGGTCCCCAGGAGCCACCACAGGCTCCAGGAGGGGCCGCGCGGCCCCCTCCCAACATCAACTGAGACCCGGGGAGGTGGTGGTCCCCGGGGCTTCGAGGTCCGAAGCGGACCCCACATTTCTTTCTAAGTGCCCCAGGAGGTGGCGGTCCCAGGCGTGTGGGGGCTGGAGCCCCCACACAGGTGATTAAATTTAAAAGAAGCCCCGGGGGTGGCTGTCCCGGGGCTGCGGGAGGGCGGAGAGCCCTCCCGCACCATTTTTTAAAGCCCGGGGGTGGCAGTCCCGGGGCTTGGGAGCCTAAGAGGCCCCCTATAAAATATAAATCAACCTCCGCATGCCCCGGGACTTGGCCCACCCGGAGGCAAATAGCCTCGAGCGCGGAGACTGCGCTTCGATTTTTAATCACGGCGGGATCCGCGCACCCTAAGCGCATCCCGCCGTTTTTTTGGTTTTTTTTTAAATGCTTTTTTCTGCCCAGGGGGTCCTTGTGGGACTCCCTGAGCAGACCTAGGGGGTCAGGGTGTTTCTACCCTGCCCCCGTTTTGCGCACTTGTTTCTGTGCCTTGGTTCTACCGAGGGACAAAATGGCTGCCAACACTTCCTGATTTGGAGTGTTGACAGCCACTTCTCAGCCAATTAGCATGCAGCTCGTGATCGGGAGGGTACGCGGACCCTTAGCGGCCATAGATATATATGTGATTTTACTTTTGATTTTCTCAGGAACTACTGAACGGATTTACACCCTTTAAGCAAAAGGCACGACTCTGAACCAAGGGCTACCTTTTTGCCAAATTTGGTGTAATTCCGTTCAGCAGTTCGGGCTGTAGCTACGATGAAAGGTTCCTATGGAAAATTGCTTGGGGAAAACGCGTTTTGAGACCCAACCTTTTTTCTCGGCCCCCGCTTGCCGAATCACCCCGAAACTTTCAGGATAGGAGCGGACCGGAGCGCCCCACGAGTTTTGAAAATTTCGCGAAGATTTGTCAACCGGCGCCAAAGTTATTTCAAATAGAATGTTGTGGATTTCCTATGGAAAATAGGTCCTAACTATAACTATCTACTGGCGACCGCCAGTAGATAATATATAAGGATAGATATATATATAGATTCACTGAAAAAACCATAGGTTTCAGGCACGTTATAGTTAGAAATTAGCATTTAAAAAACCTTTGAAATTCACTGAAAAAACCATAGGTTTTAGGGAAAGTTATAGTTAGTTGGACATTGCACTCGTACAAAACCCGTGAAATTCCACCGTTATAGTTAGTTCAGCTAACTATAACTCGCGCCCCCGCAATGCACTGCTGATGACGTCACATATTACATCACTGATGACATGGTCAGTGACATCACTGATGACATCTCAAATGACATCACTGATGACATCATCCAGTGACTGTGTGTTTCTGTAAAGTTTAAATATGTTTAATATATATAGGGAAAGGCGTATTGAAGAATGAGTGGGTGTATAAGTGTCTGAATGGATGATTTAGTACGTGCGTGACTGACTACAAGTGAGTGATTAAACGTATCTTACTGAATGCATGGGTTAGTGACTAAACTGTGTGAATGTCTGTATCCGTCTGTTTGTTGGTGTGTAAGTGGATGCATGGATTTGCGAATAGCTACATGAGTGTCTATATGGGTTATTGATTGGTTCTCTGAGTATCTGTATGGCTGCCTGAGTGTTTGTGTGGGTGGGGTGTGTGTGACTCTGTACATAGATGTGTGAGTGGGTGATTCACTGGGTGCATGATTTCAAGAGTGCATCTGTGATGGACTGCTTGGGTGGGTGAGTGTGTGTATGGGTGTGTTAGTGAGTGAATGTATATCTCAGTGGTACATGTACGAGTAACTACATATGTAAAAGGCAGTATATATGTGTGTTAGAGTATTTAAATGGCTATAAGTGAGAGTGTGTGATTGTGAGAGTGGCTGTATGGATGCGTGTGTGCTTGTATCAGTTATTGTATAAGAGCGTAAGAATGTGCTAGTATTTGTATGAGTAAGTGAGCTGGTGTGTGTATAACTGTATAGGTGAGTAAATGGGTGTGTGATTAATTTTTTGCATGACTGACTAGGTGTGTGAGTACCTCTATGGATGAGTGGCGGTGTGTGAGTGTTTATATAGGTGTATGAGTGCATATGATAGTCCTGTACTGAGTGACTGTAAGTATGAGTGACTGTATGGGTTAGTGAGTAGATGTGTGTGTGTGTAGATGTGGACCTGTCTTCCAGCGCCAGATTCTTGATAGGACCTCTCGCTTGCTGGGGAGGGGCGGGGTGTATGACAGGCCTCGGTTACCTCCCGACATCCCTGCTGGGGTGGGGGGTTGTATGACAGGAACTCCGTGTCCTCACTATAGAAGATGATCTTGTATGGGTAGAACCTCCGGTTACCATATCTACTTTTATAAATGTACAAACTGTTTATATGGATCTACCCACGAAATAAAGATGCTATTTACTTTACCAACTCGTTCATATCTCACCACGTTTCTCGATCATACTTTCGATACATATTTAATAGGCCTAAGGTGCATTTCTGATGCAAAAGCCTTCTGCACCTCAATGTACAGCAGTTATGGTTCCTGGCTCCCAACAGGTAGGCTGCCATACCCCGTAGAAGGTCAGCCCCCTTCAGTGACAGACGCTGCTCCTAGAGTTGCCCCAACCACAGTCATCTCCAGTATGTCCATTTCCAAGATCAGTCCTTTGATGTCAAGCAGTTCCTGTTCTGAGACCCACCCCTTCCTGTCAGGCCGCTCATGTTTTCTTCCTCATCTCCCAGTTATGCTCCCCTCCCTCCCTCCATCGATCTTGTTTTTCTGTTTATTGAATGCACTAGCAACGGACCTAACTGTAACTGATGTAACGCTGTAACACGTCCTAATCCTCATGTAAAGCGCTTTGATACCTACGGATCTAGCCCGGACTTCCTCGTCTCCTCGCTGTGTCTCCTACCCCCTCCCCAAACTCTTCCCTCCTTCATTCTTTGCTTGCCTCCCCTATTCCTTTCCTCTCTCTCCTTTCCTCTCTCTCCCCCTGCCTGCTTTGCTTATTCTTTTGCCTGTGCTCCGCCCAATCTCCCTTCCGTCGCCCTTTTACACTGCCCCCTTACCCTTCTACACGCCATGAACCAACGGATGTAACTCGTAATTGCCGTACCTTCTGGAACAATGTGTAACTTATAACTGATGTAACCCTACCAGCTTGACTCCCTAAAATGGCCCCCCTATAGTATGCCCTTGTCCAAAGCACTCCTACTCCCCTTGTTGGGGATGGATCCAGCATTTTTGCCCTGGAGTCTCAGAGACCCTTCTGAGAGAGTCCACAGTGACAAGAGTGTCTCACATAGTGGAGGGCTGGGACTGATCCCCCTTACCTCTGGGAACCGTCTCCTACCCTGACGAAAGTCAGACACTGTGTTCACGCTGGGTTTGTCTACCCCATCCCCCTCCTCTTCCCTCCCTCATTCTTCTAAGTGTGCCCGTGACCTAAGCACTCCTCTCCCCTTGTTGGGGAGGGATCCAGCATCTATGCCCTGGAGTCTCAGCGTCCCCGCTGAGAGAGTCCACCGCGACATGGGAATCACTCTAAATGGAAGACTGGGAATGTTCCCTTTACCGCAGGGAACCGTCTCCCACCCAGCCGGACATCAGACACAGTTACTTCCTCCTCGCTGTGTCTCCTACCCCCACCCCTTCCCTCCTTCATTCTTTGCTTGCCTCCCCTATTCCTTTCCTCTCTCCCTTGAATCGCTCTCCCCCTGCCTGCTTTGTCTATCCTTGTGCCTTTTCTCCGCTTAATCTCCCTCCCAGTCGCCCTTTTACATTACCCCCTCACCCTTCTACACGCCATGAACCAACGGATGCAACTTGGAATTGATGTACCTTCTGTAACAATGTGTAACTTGTAACCTATGTAATCTCTCCTCATGTAAAGCGCTCTGATACCTCCGGGTCTAGCCAGCGCTATATAAAACTCAAATAAATAAATATAAATAAATAAATAAATAGACCTAAGAAACAGTGAGTGGGTATGTAGTTATTGGTATTGGAGTGTGTATGGTTTTGAGAATGGCAGTCTGTAATTTAGAGTGGGTGTATCAAAAGTTATATTAGGGTGTGAGAAGATGCATGAAATTATCACATGGATGATGTCATCAGTGATGTCAGTGATGTCATTTGAGATGTCATCAGTGATGTCACTGACCATGTCATGAGTAATGTAATATGTGACGTCATCAGCAGTGCATTGCGTGGTACGCGAGTTATAGTTAGCTGAACTAACTATAACGGGGGAATTTCACGGGTTTTGTACGAGTGCAATGTCCAACTAACTATAACTTTCCCTAAAACCTATGGTTTTTTCAGTGAATTTCAAAGGTTTTTTAAATGCTAATTTCTAACTATAACGTGCCTGAAACCTATGGTTTTTTCAGTGAATTTCAAAGGTTTTTAAATGCTAGTTTCTAACTATGCCTACAGAGGTAGGACATGTGAACAAAAGAAGAAAACGCACAGAAAGAAGCAAAAGAAATGCAGAAAGAAGCAACAGAAGTCCACAAAGACGAAGAAAAGTGCAGGAAGAAGCAAAAGATGTGCAGAAAGAACCAACAGAGGAGCAGAAAGAGGCCTTGTTCCAAAATCATCCTGTGCCCACAACTTTTTCCGACGTGTACTGGTGGTAACTGACTCTGAGTAGCCAGTGCTATGCTAAAACACACTTAGAATACAGTGAAAACACCTACATACACTAGGGAACACTATGCATTGGGGTACCCCTGTGATTAGCATGACCTCCTCAGTAAGTCCCTAGTACATAATAGGGCAGGGGGATTAAAACTACCTCTTAAAACGCGCCACATGGGGCGCGTTTGCACAGTGGTGAAGGGAGGGGGGCCTGAGGTGACATGTGTGCAAATGCGCCCGTGGCACGTTTTAAGTTGCGGGATTAAGTCCCCTTGAATCCTGAGTGTCCCTGGGGCCCAACTAGCCCCCCAGGTACCTACAGTTAGGACCACAGAGCTGAGTTGCAGAGAGGCGTTCCGAGGCCACGCACCTTTTTCACCTCTCTGCAACGCAACTCTGTTGTGCTTACTGAAGGTACCTGGTGGGCTAGTTGGACTCCAGGGACCCTCAGGATTGAAGGGGACTTAATCTCCCAACTTAAAACACGCCACGGGGCCTTTTGCACACATGTCACCTCAAGCCCCGCCCCCTCCCTTCACCACTGTGCAAACGCGCCTCCGTGGCGCGTTTTAAGTTGGGGGATTAAGTCCCCTTGAATACTGAGGGTCCCTGGAGTCCAACTAGCCCACCATGTACCTTCCAAAAGCGCCACAGAGCTGCGTTGCAGAGGTGTATAAGGGGCGTGGCCTCTGTACACCTCTCTGCAACGCAGCCTCTGGCGCATACTGGAGGTTCCTGATGGGCTAGTTGGCCCAGGGACCCCCAGTATTCAAGGGGAATTTCTTCCCCTTCTTACAACGCGCCCGGGGGCGCGTTTGCTGTCTGCTGCAGGGCGGGGGTGGGGCACGATGCCGGTCTTTTTTTTTTTTTTATGGGAGGGGGGCTGCGTGGCCCCCCTTCCCTCGACCACTTTTGGCCCCGGGGACCACATCCCCGGGGCTGAGCATGTTCTTTTTAGTTTTTTAAAAAGAAAAAACGGGAAGGTCGCGTGGCCCCCTTCCCTGGGCCTCTATTGGCCCCGGGGATGCCCACTGTTTTTTTTAATAAAATATTCGGAGGGGGCTGCGTGGCCCCTCCTCAGGTCATTTAAGGCCCGGGGACCCCATCCCCCGGGGCCTGGCCACTCGCTGGGGACCGTGGGGGTCCCCAATTCCCGCACGGTCCCGCCAGCTCCCGCGTCCTGCGGGAGCCGGCATTGCTTTTCCATAAGGGAGCTGCTGACATGCAGCTCCCCTTATGGAAAAGCAATCTGCTAGCTTCATTGAAGCGAGAGCAGGTTTCCTGCTCTCGCTTCAATGAAGCAGCAAGTTTGCAATGACAGGACGGGAGCCGCGCGGCTCCCGTCCTGCCATTACAAACAGCAGTGCCCTGGGGGTAGGCATCCCGGGACACTGCAGGAGCCGGCCCTGGGGTGGCGGTCCCCAGGGCCACCACAGGCTCCAGGAGGGGGCCGCGCGCCCCCTCCCAACATCAACTGAGCCCCGGGGAGGTGGTGGTCCGAAACGGACCCCCACATTTCTTTTCTAAGTGCCCCGGGGAGTTGGCGGTCCCCGGGGCGTGTGGGGGCTGGAGCCCCCACACAGGTGATTAAAATTAAAAAGAAGCCCCGGGGGTGGTGGTCCCCGGGCTGCGGGAGGCGGAGAGCCCTCCCGCACCATTTTTTTAAAGCCCCGGGGGTGGCGGTCCCCGGGCTTGGGGGCCTTAGAGGCCCCCTATAAAATATGAATCAACCCCCGCATGCCCCCGGGACTTGGCCCACCCGGGGGCAAAATAGCCTCAAAGCGCGAAAGACCGCGCTTCGATTTTTTTTAAATCACGGCAGGATCCGCGCACCCTAAGCGCATCACGCTGATTTTTTTTTTTTTTTAAAAATGCTTTTTTCTGCTAAGGGGGTCCTTGTGGGACCCCCTGAGCAGACCTAGGGGGTCAGGGTGTTTCTACCCTGCCCCCGTTTTGCGCACTTGTTTCTGTGCCTCGGTTCTACCAAGGGACAAAATGGCTGCCAACACTTCCTGATTTGGAGTGCTGACAGCCACTTCACAGCCAATTAGCATGCAGCTCGTGATCGGGAGGGTACGCGGACCCTTAGCGGTCATAGATATATATGTGATTTTACTTTGATTTTCTCTAGGAACTACTGAACGGATTTACACCATTTAAGCAAAGGCACGACTCTGAACCAAGGGCTACCTTTTTGCCAAATTTGGTGTAATTCCGTTCAGCAGTTCGGGCTGTAGCTGCGATGAAAGTTTCCTATGGAAAATTGCATGGGGAAAATGCGTTTTGCGACCCCCCTTTTTTCTCGGCCCCCGCTTGCCGAATCACCACGAAACTTTCAGGATAGGAGTGGACCGGAGCGCCCCACGAGTTTTGAAAATTTCGCGAAGATTCGTCAACCGGCGCCAAAGTTATTTCAAATAGAATGTTGTGGATTTCCTATGGAAAATAGGTCCTAACTATAACTATCTACTGGCGACTTCCAGTAGATAATATATATATATATTTATTTTTTTATTTTTTTTATCCTGCACACTGCAAGGCGGTTTCGGTTAAAGGCATGGAGCATCCCGGAATCCATCACAGCACAAGAAGAAAATACCGAAGCCAAACTCTATGAAAAGCTGGTGTTTATTCAATAATCCAGTGGCAGCATATATATCTCCAACATTGGATCTTTCACATGCTTGAATTATTCCCTGTCATCAGACTGGGAACCCTCGGCTAACTCTGTAACGTTGAAAATTTAAAACATTTTTTTGCCATATTCACCCAGTTATAAACGACCTAAACTCCAGCTAATCAGAAACCCAGACTCTGAGGTGCTCCCCTGCCAGAGGCGTTTAACTGTCAGATTTTTTACTGCACCTTCAAGTGAGTAGCCCTCAGGAAAAATTTCCCTCTCTTTCAGGGGAAAATCACAGATTTGGACTGTTCTAACCTGCTAAATCTTTCCAAAATGCCATGGCAGACTTTCCTGTGAAGAAATACCGTTCTAAAAATAAACGTCTTCAATTCATGAGGGAACTGAAAATGTATGTGAATGATTCACACAGTAAGTGCCTCTACTGGCTTCACCTAGGTCATATTATAGCTAAAGGTGACATTTGCCATACCTTTTCACTGAAAACACTTAAAACTAGAGAAAGACGGCTTGTGTATTTGATTTTTGTAGAAAAAGCTGAGGCCTCTGCCTCTGGGACCTAAGGTAAGCCTTCAAAAGCAACTCAAAAGAATTCAAAATCAAAGGCTTTCAAGCGGGCAAGTGACCCTCTGACCCTGCCTCCAAAGTTCAGACATTTGGTCAGCCTCTGCTTCCTACACCCAAATTGATGACACTAAAATTAGCTCTGAAAAAGCCAAAAAAGCGTTGCCTCAGATGACATTGGCGATTTCATGTCCCAATAGGGAAAGTGATTTCATGAAACGGGGGCAACCAAAGAACCACCTGAACCCATGGGCATATAAACGCATAAAGAACAGAAGTTCCCTGTGATATTCGTAATTGAAAAATGTCATGAATGAACAATCATTGAAAAACAAATAATACAGTAATTCAAAATAAAAGACGAAAAAATATCCACTGCAAGAATTTCATACATATATTTTCACAGCTTTATAATAAGGCTCAGTGCTCAGGTTATCACATGAGAGAAAAGAAAATATAGTGCAGTAGGGAGTATAGAAAATACAAAGAACATTGGAACAATGATGATTCATGGCGAAAGACAGTCGTGCTTCAGTTGTATGCTTTTGTCATGATAATGACCCTTAATTCATTGCAGGGCGAAACGCCATCGACGACTATGGCAATAGGAAGCAATTACTTGTGAACTATTATGGTGCCTGAATCTTCGGGACTCAAATTATGTAAAAATCACTCAAGGTAGCCAGTAAGATCTTATCTTTTGTCTATCAGGTCCACGGATCCTCTGTGGTGTGAAATATACATACACTTTGAACCTTAATTTTTCAAAAACGACTGAACGGATTTACACCACAATAAGCACACTTGCTAGGTAAAGATCTAGATTTCGGCCAATTTTGGTGTAATTCCATTCATCCGTTTTTGTGTTCAGTTTTCCTATGGAAACTTGCATGGGTAAAACTTGTTTTGGGACCCCCGTTTTCTCTGCTCGCGCTTGACTGATCAGCCTGAAAAATTCCATGAAGTGGATGAGACTTTTTTGGAAAGTTTTGTGAAGACTCGTCAAACGGCGCCAAAGTTATAAGCAAACCCCAAAAATCTATTTACTATGGAAATTTAGTCCTAATTATAACTACCCAGTGTTTGTTGCTACTAGGTAAAATAAATCTCTATATATTTGTGTATTTTTTTTTTATAAAAAGCTTTAAGAGATTTTCAGAAATAAAGAACAGACAGGTAACATAATTGCTCAGTGTCATAGGCATTACAGATGATGTACGTGACACAGCGGTGTATAAAGAAAAATCATACAACATTTCCTGGAGGGGGCAAAAGGGTAAATACAGGTTAGATAAAGTACATCACAAGTGTGTGTATATACAAATATATAAAGTAACTCAAAAACTTACTTAAAAATAATTTAACAAAAGTAATACAATTTAATAAGTTCCATTACTTTAACTAATTATAAACAATGTCTTTTTTTAATATAATGTACATTAATGAGTATGTAATCCATTAAAAAATACAAATTAATATACAGCTATAATTTTCATTTAGGGATAGCAATTGGTTTTTCGGATTCAGAGATAGATTTTGCATAGGAGTAGTAAAACATTATTAAGGTTAAGAGAAGGTTAGTTTATAGGGATAGTAAAGAGTTTTCTTGTTCATTACACAGAACAGGGAGATGGGGGATCAATGAGGAATTGCTGTTAGAGTATCCTACTCAGAAAGAGCATTACCGAAGGTAAGTAACTTTCTCTTCTGCACCGTCCAACATGGATCTTGAACTCACTCCCTTGATTCTGTCACTTGAGCCTACATTTGCAGGGTGCAAGGGACATGGGTCCCCCTAAAACTACAGGCTCCTCCCATGACCCAAAATTGTGTGATTGTGATTGGATGAATCCGAAGACCATTCGAGACCCTGACCCAAACTAGGTCTCTTAAGGCCATTCTCGGGAAAAAGTCTTCATCTCACTCCAAGTCATCTTGTAAGTCGAAGTCAAATGAGAAACAAGAAGTTAAAACGCAACTGCCCTTCTTCCTGCCACACTTGTCAAGGGAATTCACTTATACGTAAGGGAACTTCATGGTCTCTGTCCCAAACTCCTACCACCGAATCTATCCCTCAGCTCCTCCCGATCCATCCCAAATCCCTGGGCCATCTGCGATGCCACACCAGATCTAGGTCTACAGAGAGACCTTGCTTTTGGTACCCTTCCGGCTCCCTCTGGTGCCTCCATGGGCCTAAGGATCTTAGTAAGCCTCCTGTCAGTCTACCCCAAGGGAATTTGTCCCGATGCAAACTGTGCCACTTGACCCTATTCTGGGTCCTTCCAGATTTTGGGACCAATGCCTCCTTTGACTCCTTAACTGGTGCCAAGACCCCTGCTGGTTCCCCCTGTGCATCAGCACTGACTGCGGAGGAAGAGCCTATTGTCCTATCAAACTCTGCAGCAAACCGCCCACAGCCTCGGCCGAAGTGGCTTCCACCGTGACCTCAAACACACTCATTCAGGCTAAGAAAGTACGTTTCTTTGCCACAACACTTCTCAAACCCAGAACCCCATGATGATGAGTCTCAGTTATATGATGAGAATTTATTTTTGGATCTCCAAGATGCCTGTGGTTTGGACACATCTCCTGACACTGATCTCAACTCTCCACCTGGACCTTCCGCAGAAGAATCTTTTGCCATGGTTATCAGGAGGGCTGCGGAAGTCCGCAACCTCCAACTGCCCTCAGTGAAGGTCAAAACAAATGTTCTTATGATCCTCCCTTTTAATGAGGCCCTCACAAACACCTTCAATCAGAATCGTGCCCCACTGTTTATTGGCAAATTGTGAGTCGACATAGACTGGCTCCAGAAGATTTATCTTTCCTCCTCCAGTATCCCTCACCAGAGAGTCTTGTACATCAAACATCTACAAGCAGGTTGAACCCTAACTCGTTCCCAACTGCACCTTCAGACCTCAGAGCGTCTAAATGCATGGAGGCCTTTGGGAAAAGGATGTTCTCCTCTGCCAGCCTCGCCCTCAGATACTGAAACTTGAGTTGCCTTTTAGTATGTTACTCGCACATGTTGTGGGACATGGTGGGCGAGATCTTGCCCACTGTCCCTGATAACTTCTGAGGCAATTTGGCACATATAATACAAGATGGCCAAGATGCTGCGAAGTATGTCATCATGTCGTGCATGGACACTACCGACTTCTTGGGTGGGCAGTTGGTACCAGAGTGGAGCTTCGGCACTTCTCATGGATAAGATTCACAAGCTTCTCTAGTGATGTCCAAGCATCACTAATGGGCATGCCATTTGATTGCACCTGTCTCTTGGCAGACCAAGCAGGCCTCAGGAACCATGCTGCATCGACTGAAGAGGCCCAACAAGGCTGAAACTGGTCTTGGGTTGCTTGTATTCTGGTTCAGAAAGGACCTGGC
The DNA here is from genome assembly GCA_963921515.1 of Calotriton arnoldi. Classification (NCBI taxonomy): domain Eukaryota; kingdom Metazoa; phylum Chordata; class Amphibia; order Caudata; family Salamandridae; genus Calotriton; species Calotriton arnoldi. The sequence goes on from CAWUFW010010329.1 coordinate 672,789, forward strand.
TTGGCAGTTTGGACTGGACTGTTGCTATTAGAGCAGGACAGCTGATTTGTACATGGCAAGAGGTGGCATGGTGAGCAATAAAAAAAGATGGGCTGGGATCCGACCCCAAGTTATTACCACTGGCTGAGAGTAATTCCATCCATCACATTTTGTATTATGCATTGTTGTTACTTTGTATTATAGGAAATATTTAAAGTAACATTTTGTAAAATTGGTCCAGAATGATTCTTTGAGCCTAGGACTTCATTTTTAATGTTGAAGCTACAAAGGTTTGTTTTAGGTTGTATTTTTAGACCGTTACTAATACTGTAAATTAACTGAATTTTTGTACGTTGTAAGACTGTTTTTGTAGTGACCTCTTTTGCTCTGCTAAAAAAATAAACAAGTATTACAATTTTTGCGCATATAATTTTTGCTGCTGTAACTGTTTCAACCTGTTCTCTCTGATAGGTAGTATATGTACAGTAAATTCTTTTTCGGTCTTTATTTGTATATGCTTGAACAGTAGCTTCTTCTCATGGCCTTGTGCAAATGTAAAGCACTCCAACGACAACTTGATGTGGTCTGCCCGATACAAACCTCACATATATAAATCAGTAATTCTGTATTACTTTTCAATTTTGTTTTAAAGGTTTGGGGTCCGCCCCCTCCCAAAACGTCAAATGGTTTTAAAGCTGAAAGAGATTTTCATGTACACTCACCAGACAATGAGCTCTGACTCTGAGGAGGAGATTCCTACTAGCCAGCTTCAGGCAAGAGTCAAGTCTGTGTGCCTCACCCAGCCCACACAGGGTGTAAGCGCAGCACAGCAGGGATGCAGCAGTACGACAACCTCCAAGAGACGAAAGCTAGGAGTCTCCAGTAAACCTACATCAGAAAGCAGCTCAGAGGGCCCTGCGAGGACCAGCAAACAGAGATTTAAAAAGCCAAGTGAGAGAAAGAAAACCATTTCAACTGCGGCCAGAAAGAAACAAACAGCAAATGTATCGCCGGCTAAATCTCCAATAAAGGACAGCCTTCCCTGCATCACTGCATCCCAGGAGTCTACTGCATCTTCAGATGCTGGTAGTGATATCTCCTTTGAGTCGCAAAGGTAAGAAAGGTCTTTGGACTTGAAGACAGGCTTGCAAGCCCCTTGGTAGAATGTTAATTGATCAGAAGCGGACTACAGACATGTTTGTATTTATATAGGAAGGGGTGCATCATATCAGAATAGTCAGTGAATCAAGAGGAGCATTCCCTTCTCAGTGGGAACTTAAAACTTGTTTGTTAATATTCCTCTCATTTATACAAAATGGTTATAATGAACAAGGACAAGAATAGATGTTGTTCAGTTGAAGGTGCTAGACAAACATGTAGAATAGTTGATAGTTAGCTCTCACATTTACAATACCCCACAATTAGCAATTGTATACTCCACCATGCACCTACGAAGAGTCTGAATAAAAAAATATTGCATGGATGGTAATCTATTTTCAACCATTTAAACCTGCTCCGGTCACCAATGCCCTCAAGTTTCACGCCCTCATTCAGGGGGAATGCCTTGTCAAATCATTGCAGAGTGTAACAAAACACAGGTTAGCATTGAATGGCACAATCACAGTTGGTGTGATTCCATCACTGGAACAACATGTATGTTCAGCAAATTGTGATCGAGTCGCAGTAACTTTTGTAGTGAGCATTTCAGTAATGGAATAAATGGCACAACATGGCACAGTTAAAGATTAAGATATTTTGTAGAAAGGTATGCAGGGTCCAGTACTGAAATGTGGAAGCAGTATTATAGCTGTGATCTGTAGTGTAGCAGCATTGAACTCTACAGTGTAGGATAGAAGCACAGGATCACAGCTGTGGAAGTTTTCCAGCTCTGCCGGTGAAATTAGAGATGTGTTAATTGGGAGATCGGGGCAGCACGGTAGAAGCTGCAACCATTGCAAGCCGCTATGGTAACCATTTTAGATAGCTGTTTGATATTATACTTGTGCGTTACCCCTGTCAAATAATATTTCGTTTTTTAGCTCTTCAACCAATGAGTTTGAAAATGCATTTGCCTCTGGTGAGGAAGAAGAGGAAGAGTCCATCTCCTCATCCCAGGCTGCTGTCAAGGAGAAGGATAAGGTGGAGGCAGTGAGACAGTACCTTCACTTAAACCCCGACTTGCACAGGAAGATACTCTTGTATGAGCCTATTGAGCTGTCAGGACTTCAGGCCGAGCTGAAGCAGAATGGAATTAAAATTTCTATGGGAAAGCTGTTGGATTTTCTAGATACTCATTGTATCACATTCACCACTGCTGCAGCCAGGAAAGAGAAGCTTGGAAGGAAACAACAGAAGCAAGGAAAGAAGAAAGTGACAGCAAAGCGATTCTGAGCAGGTCAGGCTGTTCATATGTGCTCTACCAAAATAACTTGTCCGCTTCTTCCTCTTAATTACTTCCTGCTTTATAGAGTCTAACCTGTCTCCTTAGTATTTAGTCATTCCTCACATTGTGGTCTTGGCAAGGATGCCCTAAGTGTCTTTACTTACGAATGTGATGTAAGTATGTACTGGTATTTGTAGAGCACAAACCTAGCTTGGAAGCAGTTGAGCACTGAACACTAGGCACAGCCCCCCCTTGAAGATACAATTATTGGGATCAGGGTCATGGGTAGATTGTATGTATGTATGTGTTGGTATTTGCAGATTGCGAATCTAGCTCAAGAATGAACATATGGGAGTGTGATGTCCCAGGAAGTCATAAGTCTTATCTTATTTTCTTCCAGAAGATGGAGTTGAAGAGCTTGTTAGATCTGTGTTAAGATCGAATTTCATTTCTCCATCATGGAGTTTTCTCTGAATTCAGGAACAGTAGAATATTTCTGCCAGTACCTGAGCATGTTCCGAATCTCAGAGTACCACTTTAAATATTCATTTTCAAATTTGAAGGACATTAAAAAAAAAAACATGCATATAGTTGACTACTTGTTCAGTTTTTTTTATTTTGAATGTAACCATAATCGGAGATAATCATTCATGTTAAAAGGTGTTTGACTGAAAATGCCATCCTACAATAGCATTTATATGAATAATAAAAAGGCAACTAGTGTTTCTATACTCAAGGGAACTACTTACTAAGCAGAGAATTTGCACTGTAACTTCAAAGATTATAGAAGCAGCCCTGGCCCATAATACAGAGGTAGTCTGACAATTTGATTTTTCTGCTCACAGTGCTTGGATTCCTGAATAAAGCAAATTTCTCCAGGGCCTAGTTTGACTCTAAATTAATTTCTGTGTGTAGAGTTGCATTTGATGTTACCTTCGTTTTTCAATTTTTTGGAGGTTAGGATATTTTCCTTCTCTTTTTGGTCTATTTGTTTTCAATTCAACTTTGCTCCCCGTCAATATGCCGGCTCTCTATCTTTCTGTTAATGGGTAGAACTCAGAGAAGTATAAACGCTATGTTTGTGTTGTATGCCCTTGCATCTCTCCATTAAGTATACAATTTGTAAATACCAGCCCATGAATAACTCACAACTTATTGTAAAGTGATAAAAACTAAATCAAGTGTCGACAAAGCACTGTAAATACACCAAAGCCCTTAACTCTTTCAGTGCGGCGGCTCCTGCCTGCCACTTCATCCTCCACTCCCTCCACCACTATTGATGACAACTTTTTTTGATATGCTGGGTAATTTGCGCTTAAGCCTTCTTTTTTCCCCAAAAAGTATCGGGGTCAAATTTGTGTGCCTTTATTTCCATACGTTGGTCATTCTAAAAGTAACTAGAGTTTCGGAATTTCCTGGAGAGAAGTGAGAACTTAGCCAAAATGTAGCTAAATTTAGTTTTTTTCAGAAATAAGGAAACGTGCTATGCTAGAAAGTGTTTTTCTACAGTATTGGATCTTTCATAGATTCACATGCTTTAATTATTCCCCATCTTCAAAGTGGGAGTCCCATGATAACATAGAAAGCAGTAGTCAAAGACCTACATAGACGTCAGTGTTAAAAGATTCACTTCAATAGCTTATCAACGTCATTTAAAAAGACCCAAAGTCCAGCCAATCTTGCGACAGCACCCTTTAGAACCTTCGCCATAGGGGCTCCAGTCCCACAGATTTTCTACCGCACGTCGTGTGATGGGAGTCTCCCTGAGCTCTACTCAGTTTTCTAGAGTTTGGTTTACATTAAAGATGAATTTTCTTCAAGTCAGATTTATATTTTCCTTTATCATATTCAGACTACCTAACTATGTTTGAACCACCTAAAAAGGGACTGTTCAGGCCATGTGGGACCTGTGGCAAGTAGAGATTGCACAGAGAAGATCCACTTAGGAAGTGCATTTACTGTTTCCATCCATAAAGTTAAAGACTGCTAGATATGCCGCACTTTCTCTCAAAAAGCCCTGAAAGACAGAGAGGGAAGATTGTTGCTTTGGCTGTAGAAACTGAAGCCTAAAGAAAATCCTCTCTCTGAGGAGGACAGAGACAACTCCTTTAAGACAGAAAAATCCAGTAAGAGGGATAGGTCTTATAAAAAAAAAGTGCCTCCAGGGTCACCAAAAAAGGCTTTGAAGAAGACCCACCATCAGTCCTCAGGACATTCCAAAAAATCTGAGGAGCGTCTACATACTTCCAAAAAGGAGAAATTCTCCTCAGAAAAGGTTCCATCTGAACCCACAATCCATCTCAGAAGGAAGTTCCACATAAAACATCTTCCAAATCACTTCCGTTAACGACAAAGCCTCTAAAAACGGTTTCTGCACCTCAGTTCGAGTTCTTGTCAATGATGGCACCATCAACATCGACAGCGTCAATGGTCACCACCACTAGGACGACATCCACATTCACGCCAGCTGCATCACCAATAATTATCACATCGTCGCCAGTAGCATTGACGACAATGATATCATCTAGGATACTTTCAACAACAGCACCTTCAACCAAAAGGTAGATAGGAAAATTTCCAAAACATCATTGACAATGCCGACGAAAGCCCCATCAAGGCGGGCGAGAGTCCCATTGACGAAGACACCTCCATTTCAAATATCATCAATGACGTTATCGTCAATGAAGGCACCATTAACACCTCTGATGCCTGTCTTAATCATTTCCATTAAAGGAAAATCTCACAGAAACAATATTACCTGCCCGTACATCACCTCGTAGCGTTTCACCTTTCCTGCATGCTCGTTTATTAGATGATGAAGACTCAGAGGATGAAGGCCCCTTTGTGAGGTAGTGCATAGTCCCTCAGAGCTTCATGTGAAGTGCCAGGAGGATGATGATCAGGAGGATGTCCAATACTATGGGGACCAATTTTATACAGGTAAACAACCAGTACAGTGTGAGGAACAGTACGCCGGTTATGGTCTGCAGGGCCGACTGGAACAGTCTGTGCAAATGCCACTGGAGTTAATCATCAATCTCTAGCAGATGCTCCAGGACTATTATAAAAGATTCCCAGATCCTGCAACAACTGATCCTCCACAGCAACCACCAAAACCCTCTCCACAGATCCAGAGACCAGTCTCTCACATACTACCTAAATTATCAGCAACAGAGACCCCTTTACCTACACTTGCAAGTGCATTGGCTGACCCACCAGCGGACGATCCACCTTCCTCAGACGAGGATAGCGAAGATGGGGAGATCAGAGATTCTGCTTCAGTACCTAACGAGTGGGATGACTACCTGATCCCAACACCATCCCCACCTATACCACTGGCAGTGGACACACCACAAGAGGGCATTGGTGGTTTCCACAACCACATGGAGAGAGCAGCAAAACGATTTCAGCTTCCCCTAACAACTAAGCAATCTGATAGCTTCCTCTATGATTTTAAGCAACCCTTGAAAAAAATCAATCAGGGCCATCCCTATTGTAGACTTCATTTGGGAAGAAGGTATCAAGACAATGATGAATCCAGCTTCAGTGTCAGCAGTCAGCAGTGCTCCCTAGACTGGATAAAAAATACAAAGCACCGGACGATTCGCTGGCATGTTTAATTGGTCATTCCAAGCTGGATTCCATCATCCTGCAAGCGGCCCAGCGACACTCAAAGAATCCATCAACCTCTATCGCAACACCACCAGATAGAAATGGGCGTAGAACCAGATAACATGGGAAAATGCTTTTCCACCGTGGCAGCCACCACTGTCAGAGTGGCTAACTCCCATGCGCTATTGGGATGCTACGACAGACAAATGTGGTCTGATATCACTTTGTACCTTGCCATCTTACCAGAGTATGCAAAAACTGAAGCAAAGAAGTAATGGACAAACAAATGTGGTCTGATATCACTTCGTACCTTGACCTCTTACCAGAGTATGCAAAAACTGAAGCAAAGAAGTAATGATTTATTTTATCTTCTATATATAATGTAGCCCCTAAATCCAGCATCAGATGGCTAAATGTGTGTAGCATACCAATAGATTGTCCTAGTCATCAGGCAAATATGTACCTTGTGCTCAAGCATTTGTGAAAATGCTTACTGAATAAAGTATGGTAAAGTAAATCCTTGTATGCTCTCTTTTCTTCATTTGTCCATTTACCATGGCTCTGTTGTCATTCCCCCAGTGTGCTTTTCATCCTGTGTCCTTCCTGTGCCATTGATCTCGTACTACGTTCATTGTCACACAATTCCTGTTGTCTTTTCCATGGAGTATCTGCAATTGTGATTTTTCCCATCAGCTGGTGTTTATGGTTCCAGAGTTAGTTTGCATTGTTTTCCCAGTAGTCATGGTTTCATCGACAAGTAGCGCACTCTGTACGCATTCCCCGTATAAGTGTGTGGAGGAACACATGCTCATGATCATAACTTTTTAAGTTCAATATTTATTGTTGTCTTCTGTTTGTTGGCTATTATTTCCTTGGGTCTTTGACCTATAGTGCCCTTATCCTTGTCAGCATCTTGTTTCAATGGCTTCTTTACTCTGCAATGTTGTCTTTACAAAGTGGTCATGGATTCATCAATTACTACGCAGTGTTTTGCTGTCTATCATGTACTTGTGATCGCAGAGTTTGCTTGTTACATCTGTTGTTTTTTGTGTCAGTGTTGTGCTGTCCAGTAATAACTCTTTTCTGCTTGTTCATTTCTGGTGTTTTTGTAAATCTGTTTATTGCTGCTGAAGATTAAATACAACACAATGAAACCGAGATGACTGAGGGAATCCCACCAATTATTGTCGTCAACTTCTCCTAGGTCTATGAACCAGGCACCTCTAAGAGGTATCAGTAGGTCTGGGGCATTCAAGATTAGAGAGCTATAGAGCCCGGAGATACCTTTATGCCCAGCAGCTTCATAATCGGGGTTACCTTAAGGAGGTTGTAATCTGGTACTGCCACTAAATCACAGGAATACGTTGGCAAAGCGTGATGGAGTTGCAGATATCTATAAAACTGGTACTTGTGTAACTGTAATTATTACAATCTCCAAACAGCCAGTCTCCAATAGAAATACATTTTTGGGTATGAAACTCGGGGGAGCTTCCTAGCCCATAGATATTTCGTGAGCATGGCCTGCACATCAGGGAGGAAGGTATGCGGGAGGACAAAAGGAAAGTTTTGCTGAGTTTTTAAAATCTACAGAGTATAATCATCTTGCAGAGCGCAGCTCTACCCATTATGGAAAGCGAGAATGAGGAGTAGCCTCCAAATCCTTCCGCTGCACTATAGGGGTGATATTTAAGTCTGAAGCCTCATGTTGGTCTCGTGTTACATTGAGAGCCACAGGTATTGGAAGTACGTTGGGGCCACGCAGATGCTGGAGCCAAAGACCTACAGAGGACCCTAAATAGGAATACATGTGGATTCAGGCCAACTAACCTATAACCCCGCGGAGTCACCATATATCTGGAGCATCTTCATGAACCTTCTTAAGGAGGTCTGTGAAAGATAAGCAAATTATCTGCTTATAATGCTATTCCGTTCTCTTATCCATTAAACCAACAAACCCCCACCAGCTGGACATCTCATCTGTCCCTTTTCGCCAAAGGTTATATAGTTAAGGCAAAGAGAAGCGGGGAAAGCAGACACCCTTGCCGGGGTAAAACGTTCTATGGAAAATGGGGGCGGGGCCAGTACACCATTCACTCTGACCTGCACTTCTGAAGCATAATATAAAGCTTTTACCAAGGTGATAAAGCTTAGACCTATGTTCATTTTCTCTAGTTTGGAAAAGGGAGGGCCAGTTCACCATGTCAAATACTTTTTCATAATCAATGGAGACCAGCGCTGCTGGTCAGATTCCCTGACCAGAGCAACAAGGACATGCCTTCGGGAGTGTCTGGTTCTTCTTCTGGGCATAAAGCCGTTTTGGTCTTCATGTATAAGAGTTCATATTACCCTATTCAATCGAGAGGCAAGTATTTGAGCTAGTTATTTTTTCTTCTACATTGAGTAATGAAGTGGGTTGGTAAGAAGAGCACTCTTCCGGCAGCTTACCCGGTTTGAGAATAGAATAGTAGTGATTGTGGCCTTCTTGAGGTCCGATGAGAAAGAAACCGTTGACTCATACCTCGCTGAACAAACTTAGTAAGTGAGGCAATAGGAGGTAGGAGAATTTCTTGTAGAGTTCCACAGGAAGGCCGTAAGGCCCAGGCGCTTTGCCGGACGTCATCTCGATTAAAGCCCCAATACCTCCTCTAGCATGAGGGCTTGGGCAACCTCCGATCATTCATCATCTGTGAGTGACTTAATGATGAGATAGTTCACCATAGGGTGAATACATTTTATTGCAAATGGGGATCGTGCCTGATATAACACCCACTTTTAGCAAACCTCTCAGTTGCCAGACCAAGCCTGTGATCTTCAAACTTGCAGCACAGGGGATTAATGGAACAATTGTAATCTCTTCCTCCCTCCAGGACACCCAGTGGAGCAGCTTCTTTTTCTTACCATATTCATATACTTTATTTCTGGATTGCGTCAGGGCTAATTTCGTCATATCCAGTAAGTTGTTTTTTATCGTCTGACACACCTGCGCAAGGCGTCTGTCCTCACTGTCTGACCAATGTACCCTGGGCCAATGCTCATTAGATAGTATTTCTCCTTCAAGGTCCGCAGTCTCTTGCTCCCCGTCTCTTTCTCTACCCATAAATTATGAAAATACCTGCCCTCGAAGCATAGTTTCAAAAGCTTCCCACGGTATACCTGGGGAGGCAGCTGAGAGGGCATTCAGCTCAAAATATTCATGATTGCATCCCTAAGGGAATCTACAAAACTTAATCCCTCTGTCACCATGCTTTAAGACACCATATCCCCTTAGCACCCTATTGAGGCTGGGACAGTTGCCTCTCCACGGGCGCATGGTCTGAGAGACCTCTTGGGCGGATCATCGCCTCCGTCGTGACACCTAGGTGTGCTGCTGGGATAAAAATGTAATCTGATCATGAGTGATGCCTATGCGGTGCTGGGTCATGTGTGTATTGCTACTCATTTCAATGCCATGCACGCCAGGTGTCCTCCAGACCCAAGAAGGGACCTATTTAGTGAGGACCGTTGGCCTGTCAATTTGGGCAGGAGAATCTGCATCCATGTCTGTGTCATAAACTGCGGTAAAGTCACCCTCTAGAACCAGTATGCCCCTTTGGGGCACTTAAAAGCAGTGGTGTTAGTGCTTCCAGGGTATTGTTGACCATGGACGGGGGTGCATTTACACTACATAGTGCTATTGAGGCCCCTTCTAACATCCAGTCTAGCAGTACGAATTTGCCCAGCTTATCTAAATGGACCTTAGAGACCACAAACAGGAAGAATTTATGCAGTAGAATTGCGACTCCTCGCGAGCATCTAGCAAATCCAGCATGGTGAACCCTATTGTACCCATAACAACCTAAGAACCTACAGTTGGTGCCCATGAAATGATATCTCTTGGAGGATCAAGTACCTCAAGGCCATGGTTTCTAACATAGGACATCACCGCCCCCCTTTTGATTTATCACGGAGCCCTTCGTTGTTCCAGGTCATAACAGATGAGTGCCACACAGTGTTACTATAAGTGTAAGTGTTGGAGCAAATATCAGATTAAGTGCATTGACTGTTCCCACTGCTTCACTCATAAATGTAAACAAACTCAACTGAATACCCCTCCAACAAATCCTCCTCTCTACACTTCCTAACTAGAAGCATCTGTCGTCCCAAACTTTACGGAACACACAACCCCCTAACAACCTATTGTCAACCTTACTTTTACTGCCTTTAAGTCTATTCAAGGTTTACAGCATATGTAGGATGTCATGCCATGTGACATCGGGTGAAGTCGATTATTCATCCATCGTTCTCATCTCGCTTATGGGGATCTGAAATCACACTGCGTGCATCCGTGTTTGTGGCATTGTGTCCCTTGGATGTCCACCTAGAGGACGGGATGGTTTCCTTAATCTTCACCTCCTATAGGAGCCGTGCTGAATTTAAGTCCACCTCATCAACTTTTCACTTCCTCTCTTGTCCTCTCCAGGAAGTGCTACTGTCTCCAAGTTACACATGGATCTCTCCTCGACCCATTCCCAAACACGGTCGGCAAGGTAAAAAACCAGAGCCTTCCTATGAAATATAACCTTTAGTTTCACTGAGTACTGCAACATGTATTGCATTTCCACTGCTCGGAGTTTCTGTTTAACCTGAACAAAGGTTCTCCTCTGTTGCTGTTCATGTGTAGTCATGGACGATGAGGACCTTATGGAGTCCAGACTGATTTTTCCCAGGCCTCTCACCGTCTTCAGTATCAAATCAGTCTCTATAGTTTAGGAAGTGGGCAATTAAAAGCGCTTCAGGGCACTCGGTGGATGCTTCTGGAGGAGCGCTTGTGTGCCCGTTTTGTCAGGAAACAAGAGGAGAGGTGGTCCAGAGCCAGTTGTCCAGAAATGTTTCCGGTTGTGGGCCTTCAGCCCCCTCAAGGACCCCTATGAACCGAAGGCTGTTTCTCCATGTGCAGCCCTTTACATCTTCCACTCTGGGTGCCACTTCACATGTGGAGCTCTATAATTTATGCACCATCTGCTTCAGATCTTTCCTCATGTCTTCCAGGGCAGAAATGCGGGTCTCTTTCACTAGTCTAGTGGTTTTACGGAGTTTTTGGTGAAGGAGTGCAACATTCTCACCCACTGCTCCAACGTCAACTTAAATGGGCTTGTCGGGAGGACTGTATAGATTCCAGGATACATGTTTTTGGGAGGAAGCCCCAGCCCCCTACGTAGGACCTCTCAGCCATCGCCTCAGCTGTGGCTGTTTAAGGCTTTGTGAATTTGTCCATTTTCCCCTGCCTGTGGAGCCCCTTGCCCTTCACCATCATAGTACAGGGAAAACCGATGAATCAACCCAACAGACCCAAGTCTTGTGCTGTTGTACCATGTGCCTCCTGTGACTATCAGAGATAATATTATTAAGGAGGCACAAGGACCATTTAGGGGTCAGTATCACATGCAAATATATATAACAATTTTACTGGTGGCCACCATTGGAAGGTTACATTTCTAAGTTTATTGGTAATTGCACCACATGCTTGGTATCTGATAAGCACTGGTAGGTACATAAATCACCTATTTATATGGTCCCTTTGCCGAAAGAGTTTTGGCAAAAAGTGGTACTTGATTTTGCATGTCCATTTGAGTTATTGCCTATTAACAAAAGATACATGATGGTTTTGATTGATTATTTAAAAAAATGGGTGTATTTTGGTTTTGCCTCCGCTCCCAACACTGATGCTATAATAAAAAAAATGTAAGAATTTCTGATGTAGAAGGAGCACCCAAAGAAATTAATACAGACTGCGGCACCTACTTCACATCAGCAGCGCATGAAGGACTTCATTGAGGGTCTTCACATTACTCATCTCAGAGTTGCGCTTTACTCACCTTCTGCCAATGGTTTGCTTGAACGCATGATTAAGTTCTTAAAAGAGGGTGTGCAAACAGCCTTGACCATGGGTCTTGAGGTCAAAACGTTTCTCAGGGAGAAAGTTCGGTCATATCTATTAACTCCACACACTACAACATGTATGTCCCCATTTATGTTGTTACGCAAAAGATCTCCAAGGGCTTCAATTTGTCCTGACTGGGTGAGAGGTAAGCAGAAAAAGTACACCTGACTTGCAGACTGCTGTTGCACCTGAAGTTGAAGCAATTTAAAGTCAGGTTAAAGAACGTTTTGACAAAACACACCATGTCAAAGAATTAATATTACACTGAGGTCAAGAAGGGTTTATCGAAATTTTCAAAACCAGTTTGTGTTTAAAGAGTGTATAAAGGCTCAGTACTTATAAGGACGAATGCTGGTGGAGTAACAGAGATCTGGTCAAGATTACCCAGGTGGAAGCAGCCAAAATTCAAGTTGCTCAGTCTTCTTTGGGCATCTGAAGCACGAGGACACGTATGCTATTTGAGATTATTGAACGTTCAATGCTTTTGGCCAGATCAACAATCTCTGAAAACAGAGGGTTTCTGCAGCTGAGTAGCCTTTCTCGTATCTTCTTTGAAAAGCAGCTATAACCAAACTGTGCTCGAATGTATATGCCAGTAGACCCTCCAAAATTGTATGTAGCAGCCTTAATGCTGATATGAATTCTTCAACAGTTTCATCAGTTGTTAGTTTCTTCTTGAAAAATGAAATCTCTCCCATAGAACGCTAGGTTGTTCTGAGAATTTGACTCTGATTCTTGTAATCGCTTGTGAGTACTCTTAGATTCTCCGGATTGTCCAGATGTGGCAGCACCTGGAGGCAAATTATCAAAAACCTGCTGCCCTTCATTTCCCAAATGACTAAACAAAATAGCAGTCTTTCTTTTAGGTTCAAAGCCATCTGCTCCAACTGCGATTAAATAGTTCTCAAAAGATCTTAACCAAGCATTCCCCTTAATCAAAGGCTTGCCAGGAAGTTGAAGAAATGGTTAGATCTGAGCTAAATTGTTAGAAGCCATTGAAAACAATTGTTTAAGATGCCACAATCCAATGAAGAGTTGATACAGATAATGACACTGTTCTGAGAAGACAATAAGTATTTCCAAGTTCACTTGAGCCAATTCCAACAAAAGCTTAGTTTAAAGAAACGTTGCTGTAAACTTACAATATCCAAAGTAATCTAGCATTGGCTTTGAAATATGAGCGTATTAGCACAACGTCGATAATTAAAGGAAAAACAGAGCAGAAGTGTAAGTAGCAGGAGGACATATGTGCGTAGGGCAGCTACATATTTACTTGTAGGAAAGGCATGTAAACTGAAGAATTTATATCAAACGCATACACGAGCGTGCTGGCCTCAGATGCTCAGCCTTGTTCAGGAAGAAGCGGAGCACATGGAGCTGAAATTCGAAAGTGGGCGGAGCTGCGCTCGAAACAGCCCAAGAATAGTCTTGGGCTGTGTGGGCTCCAGGAAGTACCTGAGAAGCACTCGCTGAATAACGGCTTTGAAGAATGAAATGACACCAATGATGGCGTGGGTTATCCGGAGTACACTGTAGGCTCCAAATCTCAAAAGTATCAAATTTCTCGATAAATCATCACCAAATGTTACAGAGAGACTTCGGGTGCCAAACGGAAATAAGTACAGCATTTATTTCCTCAAGTACAAATTAATAAATAAGGATCCCACGCACAGCCTGTTCTCATGCATCAGACCCCCAACAAAGACTGAGCAACCCATGCGGGAGAGCAGCGCGGGCCATAAAGCAGTAACTTAAAAGAAAACATAGCAACCAGAATGCATTTACTTTTGACAAGTGACCTCGCTCCGCAAAGCAGGAGCTTGCTCGCTCATAACAACGCACACTCCATACCTTACTGCAATGTCCAATGGTGCAACATGGGCTGATATTGTGGATCCCCTTTAGCGCCAGTAGCCCCGCATTCCTGTCCTGTATGCAGTATCAGGTAGTCACCTATTGCGCAGAGGCCCCTACACATCCTCCCCAGATTGAGGGGGGGGGGTCAGGCGACTGTAGCACCAACACTGCAGTCGGCTTCTATTGCATATCGTGATCCCTGTGAAGGTCTTTCTACAGATCTTCTGCGATGCTATAGCATTGGAGGTGCCTCCCAACTGCAGACACACAATCTTCTTGGCGGCTCAAGTCACAGTCATCCCCAGTCTCTCCGGGTCCCAGCACCATGGAGGCAATTTCTCTCGCCAGCCGATGACCGCCACCGTGGTGAGGGCTTGCTCCAGAGCCAGGGCTCCCACGCCCGTCAGGCTCAAAAGTTGTCAGAGCAAGGCATGAGCTGGGGATGTGGTATCTGGAGCATGTCCGCCGCCCGCAGTTGTGCCTCAGCGCTCTCAGTGCATCTTTCTTCCCTGGGCTTGTCTACTGCAGAGCACCGAGGCCAGTGGTGGTATATAATACTTACATACCTACAGCCAGTAGGACGAAGGCTTCACCCCCACCGCACTGCACAATTCAACAGCCCCCTCCTTCACCATCGCCAGGCCTGGGAGAGAAGCAGCCACTGCTTCTCAGTACAGCACATCGCCTTCATTCCTCGAGTGCAGCCCTCTAATCCATCAAAGTGCTCGCAGTTGTTGCTGGCAGGTACACTTCATTTGCTGTAAGTGCAGATTTGGCCGGGAGAATGTTTCAGGCGCAGGATCATGCTGGATTACAAATGCGATCTCAGGAACCCAGGATCAACACGTGCTTATAGCCATCTTGCCAGGCCATACCCCTGGTGATCTGTTTTGGTTTTCATGAACATTCACACTTTCTTCATTGTTCGCCCTCCATGTCTATGTAGTGTTGTTTTTATCCCTTTTTCATCCATAGTATTGTTCCACATGTCACCCTCTATTCCATGTCCATTCCTAGTGTCTGTTGCTGCTCCCTTTGGAGTGTCCTGTGATTCCTAGTCTGTACCTGTTGTTCCTGTCTATTGTAGTAGCCTATAAATGGCTCTTCTTTGTCTGTGGTCACAACCTTCTCCGATAATAATCATAAAGTTGTATCACTCCATCTGTTACACTCAACTGTTTGCTTGTGATATGCTCATCTGTTTCTTTATTTATGATGGGCATTGTTAGTGCAGCTTAAATAAATTAGATTTTCACTTTTACCTTTTTTCTGCTTCTTTTAAATACCAGCTGTTATAGAAACTCGAAAATGTCCTCTGAAATCATGATGACCGGATTGGAAGGCAAATGGAAGAGTTCTGCCCTTACACACTATTTCCACGCAGGCTGTGTAAACTGGTGTTTTCTTCATAACTTAGGACTAACTCCTGACTCTAAATGGCACCAGTCCATGCCCTGCGACTTCACAGCCCAGAGCTTCCCTTGCGGTGGTGTTTGATTAACACGATAAGAAGAAATACGGACTCTAACCAAATTGCATCATTTTCAATATCATGTGATGCTAATCTCTAGAGTCTGGTTATTCGGACGTTAAGGAATAAAAAGTATGGAAATAAATGTCAAGTAAAGCTCAGACTCTATGTATCATAATTTGCTTTCAGTGAAAGAAAAGAGGATAGCCGGTGCTTTGTATCTGGCGCAAAACTGGATGGCCATATGGACATTATTCTATATATGCTTAGAAGATTGTTAGCTTTGCAGTTTGAAGAATAATTTGACTATGATTATTCACTGAAAAAGGTTTTATGAATGTGTCTAATAATGCAGCCTTTTATTGTTTTGGCCCTGAATTGCCCTGAGTTTTATGGTTAATGTTTAATATTATATTAAATAAAAAAAATTATCTTTACTTTTTTCCACATTGATTCGTTATAACGTATATCGTAGTTTCTGCATTGCTGGATCTTTCTCAAATTTGTATGCTTGAATCATTTCCCATTGTCAGGCTGGAAATCTCTGGTTATTTCAAAATAACAATAAGCAGTCTTAACCTCTTCGATGCTCATGACGAGCTCAGCTCGTCATGCTGCGCGGTTGGCGTGTGCGCATGACGAGCTGAGCTCGTCACGACCACACCCACGATCGGAATGTCCAGCACCTGGGCGGAATTCCGATCGCGGCGAAGCGGTTAAATGGCCAGAGGCCCAACAACTGTATTTGTTTAGTAGCACATCCAATTTATTTGAAACAATCCAACTTCAACCAGTGAGGTGAACGTGCTTTGTTTTCTAATCCCCCTGGATGCCTCCTTAACTCTAATATCTCCTCCAGTGAATCTTCATTCTAAAATAAGTCTGAAGCACTGAACAGTCCCACCCTCATATGGGCCCCTGGAGCACTTTTTTTTCATATAAATCATATCTGAATCAAAAATCTACACTTTTCCTGTGAAAAATATGTTTTAAAACAGCCTTTAGCAGCGTACATTTGCCAATTTTTGAGAATTTTCTTTAAAAAAGTAACTATTTTTCAAAATGTAGGCAAAACCACTAAAAGAAACTCAGTGACAAAACCTTTTTTAAAGGAAAGATAAGAAAAAATAGAAACGATGTAGCCATACAGGCGGAAGTCTGACATGCTGGGAAAAAATGTGCTTTCCTTTAAGCTACAGTGCAAGTGCAGTATCCCATAATGTCCTGTAGGTGGCAGTTGAGTCTGAGTTCAACCTGAAGTTTTTTTTCCCATTTGGAAACATTTACAAACCTGACCAAACGGCATTTGCTCCACGTCTCTTAAGGCAAGAAGTCACTTTTTTCAGTTTTCTGGCAAAATTATTTTTTTTTACTTCACAAGATGCCATCCCTTTTTGTGAAGTGCCCTAACAGTGGAATAAAAAATAAACAACCCTCACGCTGTCTGTATTGTATGCCTCCCACTCTCTCATCATTCTGAATCTTGTGAATTCTGCAAGAAGATGTTGCAGAGAACTTTGATGGACAGAGAGAAGATAAGACTTGATGTTCTCCAGGAAGAGCTGTGCAGACATGAAGGAGCACCAATAAAACCTGATGGACATGGAAAGGGTGTTCCCTCTACTTCTGTTCCTACACCATCTTCAAGGACCCCAGCTGGAGAGATTCAGGAAGAGATCCCACATCAAGAGAAGAAAACGGGACAGTTTAACATCAAGGGTAATCTCTGTCACTACTTGCTCGCTGTCGAGCGCTGGTTCAACGTTGGGCAAGGCAAGTTAATGTTGAAAACTGTTGACCTCAAGGACTCATGTTTAAGTACATCTTTTTACCTTTCTGCTGACTGTGTCCGCAAATTAAAAGAAAAGAGCTCTGACTACTCAAGGTCTACCTCCAGGGTCTCGCCAGTGTTTACCTTGCCTTCTGCCTCAGAACACACTCCTGAGGATGCAGAATCTCTGGGATCTCATCCAGCATCATCAGAACTGTTTCGCCAGCATTACCTCAGCCTACGCTTCCTCTACCAGCACTACCTATGCTGTCTTTACCTTCTCCAATCTAGCCTTCTCCGATTGCTCCTCTTCAACTTGCTAGGACTCCAGTGACAACAGCTAGGAGTTCAAAACCTTCTAGAATAACCTCTAAAAGTGATGAGTAGAGCTTTATATAAGTACTAAGCGCCACCCAAGCATGCCAATGTCAATTCCTGTCTTTTCACTCCTTCGTATGTGAATTCAGAGCTAGCTCCTATTTTTTCTCTGCAGTTCACCAGCTTTTTTCTCCAAACATTTTCCAGTGTGCAAAGAATTATGTTCCCTCCTAAAATCACAGGTTTAAACCTTGTAAGGACTGTTGCAAACAAATGTCTGTGACAGATCCCTGCAAAGTGTGCCTCTGGTGTATGGGGTCGGGTCTCAGCAAGTCGTGTGAAGAGTATGCCCTGATGAACCCTAAGACAATCCGGGACCGCAAAGCCAAGCTGTACATTGCAGAACACCAACGGAAGTCACATAAAGGTCGTTCGAAGTCAAGGACAGGTACCTGCTCCCATTCTAGGTGGCGATTCTGCAACAGACCTCCATCACTCTCCAAGTCTTCATGTAAGTTGCAGTAAAAAAAAGAAAACACACACACAAGAAATCCAAATGAGCTTTATTCCACCCTTGCCACTCTCCGTCCGAGAAGTTGCGAGGATGTCAAGGTGCTGCACAGTCTTGCTTCCAGTCCTCTACTAAGGAGCTGAATCTGCAGCTGGTTCCGATGCACCCCTGAGTTCCCGAGTACATTGGTAACGCCACAACAGATTAAGGCTTCCAAGGAGGGCATGCTTTCCATTTTTGGCACCTTACTGGCTCCCTCTGGTGCGTCTTTATGCCCCATGGATGCTCAGAGGCCTCAAGCTGGGTAGCCACCGGTGGGTCTGCTCTGGCTATGCCTCCTGAACCCGCTCGGGTGTAGCTTCAACTCCAGAGTCAATTTCACATCCAGCACTGTGATCCATGCCAGTTCCTGCCGCATTAACTCAACGCCAGCAATGCTGGAGGAGTACGTCAAACCCATAGTTCTATCTGACTCCGAACCACATCAGTCTCGACCTCGGCTGAAGCTGTATGTGAGTTCCGTTCCTACACGTCTGGCCCCCATTTGTTCTGACTCTACCTTTGCCTGGAGGCCAAGACCCTACCTTTGCCTAGAGCCTGTTCTCCAGTACTCCACCAACTCTGACTAGAACCAACCACTTTTTGGTGATGAAGTTGATAATGGTGATGTGGGAATGTTTTCCCCGCACAGTATGACATTGTCAATTTTCATATGGTCAGTGGACTGGATACTTCCCCAAACACAGGATTAGTTTCTCCCCGTGGTTCTTCCACAGAGGAGCTAGCTTCCTTCTCCATGGTTACTTGAAGGGCAGTCAAAGTCCTAGATTTACAACTGCCTTCTGTCGAATTAAAGACTCACAGAGGTTCTGCAACCCGACTATCCTCAACAGAACCTCTACTACCTTTTGACAAGGCCCTAATTGGCACTGGGCACTTGGTCCAAACCTTACTCTTGTCCACCAGTGAACAGACAAGTGGCACTTTGGCATAGGGCAACTCCTGGTGGCCCTGCCTTTCTTAAGCAGCATCCTACTCTGGAGAGCCTGATGGCGCAGGCACCCACAAGCAGAATAAACTATGACCTCACTAGACTGAGTAAAAGAGAATGGATGCGTCTGCTAGCCTCGTACTCAAATCAGTCAATGTTAGCCGCTTGCTAAGTTGATACTTCAAGTGTTTTGGCACTCAGTTGCTGGAATTTCATAGACAGTCTTGGAGGAATTCAGAGCCAACTTTGCACAGAGCATCTAGCATGGCCAGGATGCGGCCAAGTATGTTACCCGCTCAGGACCAGACACGACAGACCACACTGGTGGTGCAGAGCGGTTGGCACTAGCGTGGTGGTCCGGCACCATATGTGGATGAGATCAACTGGCTTTTCAGGTGGTTTAGGTGTCACTCATGAATATGCCTTTCAACAGGTTTCGCCTCTTTGGCTCACCTCGAGCACTTTAAAGAAAGCGGGGCAACTGTGCGCTCTCTATTCCTTTCTACTACCATGAAGCAGTATCCACAATGAATTTGCCCCTTTGGAAGCATTGCTAGGAACTTGACCCTCAGGCAATGTTTGGAGAAGCATTTGTCCATTTTGCTACAGGAATTCCAGGCTCTTTTGGAGAAAGGAGCCA
This sequence comes from Calotriton arnoldi, assembly GCA_963921515.1. Lineage (NCBI taxonomy): Eukaryota > Metazoa > Chordata > Amphibia > Caudata > Salamandridae > Calotriton > Calotriton arnoldi. Next base: position 692,242 of record CAWUFW010010329.1, read on the forward strand.
TATAGCGAGTCCCAGCCTCGGAAGTCAGAATTGGGTGTTCCTCCCGCTGTTTCCTAAAGCTGAATAAGGACAGAGGCCTTTGTCCAATTTTAGCCCTTCGGCCACCTCAAATTCATGATGATTACACTGACCCAGGTTCCCTCTGCCCTAGATCCTGGAGACTGGATGGTCGTGTTGGACCTGCAGGACGCCTATTTCCATTTTCACCATCTGCAGGCCCACAGACGCTACCTGCAGTTCAAGGTGAGCCATGAGCATTTTCTGTTTGATGTGCTCCATTTTGTCCTCATCATTGCCCCTCAGCTTTTCACCAAGGTGATGTCGGTGGTCACAGCATACCTTCAGAGGTCGAGGGGCCAGTCTTCCCTACCTCGGTGACTAGCTGTTGAGGGTGGGCTCACCTCAGTCAGTTGTAGACCACCTCCAGATGACGGCAAACGTTCTTTTATCATTTGGGTTCATGATCAGCGTGTCAAAGTCACATCCGACACCTTTGCATAGACATCCTATCATCATAGCCATCCTGGATACAGTACATTTTCGAGCCTTCCCACCGGAACAATGGCATAAGCGGGCTCTGAAGTGAGATCTGAAGTCTCAGTGGGATCAGCACCAAGGAAGGAAACCTGTCGGATTCTAACCAAGTTTCGGAGGCATCGCAGTAAGGACCAGCAGTAAGCCCCTCTCCCTGCCCAACCCAGAGCTGGCAGTGGTGACAGACACGTCCCTGCTGGGTTGGGGTGGTCTTCGAGAAAGGTGATCAGAGGACTCTGCTCTCTGGTAGAGACCTGCCTTCACATTAACTTGCTGGAGTTGCTGGCCATTTCTTTTGCATTGAGGGCATTCCTGCCCTCCATCAAGGGAGTCTGGTTCAGCTCCTCACGGAAAAAAAGCCCATTTGGTATTGCAACAGGCAAGGTGAAGTGGGGTCCAGGACTCTGTATCAAGAGGACCTGCAACTCTGAACCTGGCTGAATCGTCGGGGATATCTCTGTGATCGAACACCACCAGGACGGACAAACTCAGTTGGTGACGCCTAGCGGATCACAAATGGCAGTCACACCTGGAAGTGGCGCAGGACGTTGTTCAACAATGGGGAGAGCTCTGGCTCTATCTCTTCGCCACCACAGAGAACGTGCAGTGTCAACACTTTTGCGTGTTGGAGTTCTCAAGAAGGCTCCCTCCCCAATTAGAGTGGTGCTCAGAAATCCTGTATGCCTTCCTGCCACTACCTCTCCTGACCCAAGTTCTGAATAAGATAACGAACGACTGGGCTCAGGTCATCTTAGTAGCCCCGAATCGGGTCAGGAAAGGATGGTACTTGAAACTTCTTGGCATAAGCATCTGTCCTCTGATCGGGAGTACCTTCTGTTGCAAAAGAAGGGCTTGGCCTTGGAAGTGGGCGTGTGCAATCTACACCTCCATGTGTAGAGATTTAACGCAGCAGTTGACTGCATTCCATCTCCCTCTTGAAGTAGTGGATGTCATCCTGGTGACCAAGCTTTCTCCTATGAAATACAGTTACGCAGCCTTCCCTTCTATATTTCCAAGAACTCATCCACAGCTATGTTCTGTCCAGGTGAATAGATTTCTGGAATACATAGTTATCCAGCACAAGACGAACTTTGAAGCCACAATCTGTCTCAATGATCTCTGGGAAGGGCCTGTGCATTGTCATTGAAATGCAGCTTGAACTGCTGAAGCAAAAATCAATAGCTGCTCATGACTGCAGAGAGCAATCTATTGCATCACTATTGGTCATAAAACCAGTTTGTGGATACAGATTATTTGTGCTCAATTCCTATCAGTAATGTGAGACCCCAAACCTACTTCAGCTCGTCAATACGGATAGGGGTACATTAGTTGACTCTTAAACCAGACTGGTTTATCACCGTGCTGCTTCAAATGTTGCTTGGCCTAAAGATTTGTTTGAACTGCCATCAGTCCCAGAAACCTATCTTCCACAAATAAGTAGAAAAAGTTAATCAGACTGTAATTGTCTGTTTCCACAGAACAACCATTAGTTCCCCTAAAAGGTGTTAGAACAGGCAGTACTCCATCTGAATCAACTTGCTTCATCTGATCCTCTGCCCTTGCTCCAGCAGGCACTACCCTAACATTGGTTAAGATCGAGGTGCCCTTATCTATGGAGCTTGCACTTTCTACTCAGCTGAAACAGAAATTGTCTAAACAACAATAGATGCTTCTCCATGATTGCAGAAAGCAAATTCATCTGAGTATTCCTCCACAGAAAAATCACTGCCAGAGCCCCCTCTGGGCTCAACGTCAGATGCTATGTCAGTTTCTGAATTGTGATCAGGTTTCAGTTCTGAACTGGCTTCCATGATCATCTCCAACGCTGCATCCTATGAGATGCTGTGACTGTAAATGGAAACCTCAACATTTGAAAAGGTGAACAAAAATTCGAAGGGAACAGCCCCAGATATAAAGCACTGAAAAAACATTTGCTACAGTGAAACGCTACAATTGTTTTGTAAAACCCGATACAACTTCCCCAAAGTAGAACAAAAAACAGGAGAAAAAAAAGTGATTCATTTGGCACAAAGTAGCACGCAACCAAACAGTTTAATATTCCAGTAATCCCATTTAAATCACGAAGTGCGTGCTACATAAATTCAACCCGGAGAGAAAATCCATCAAAACAAATTTTCCTGCAGGAGCCTCTTTTCTTCAAGAAGGTACAAACAAAACGGCTAATAGCAAAACACGTCACGAATGCAGCTCACTGTTCAAAGTCTCTTCATGTTCAGCACGCCTGTCGAATAAGGATAAATCACTCCTTCATTTTTCCTTTTCAAATGACATCCTTGTGCTGCTGAGAGATCCTTCAGATAACCTTTTGATCCTGTTAATTATTGTACCAGTAAGTCTGCAAATAATTGCTGCTTGACTCAAGTGTGTTCTTGCCGCCTAAACTCAATTAGAAGCTCCTTCCTCCACCGCAAAACAATATCGCGTTGCCCAGTTCCGAAATATTGTAGATATAAGGGAACTGGAATGCAAGGAAAGAAGGCCCCACCTGGAGCTCACGTGGGCTCTCCACGCCGCCGACACAACAGCCTCCACTTCTCCATGTTTTCGGGGGCTCACCGAGTTGCATTATGCTATGAACAACAGGATGCGGATTGCTCGACGTGCAAACCGCATCCTGTTAATTTTTATATATATACATATATATATATATATATATACATACATACACACACACACACACACACACACACACACACACCCACACCCCCGAACCACCCCCCACCCCCACACACACACACCTTTTTCAGTGGAAAAATACCTGCTGCTTCAACCACTGGCGTAACACAGGCCCCCGCAGGGGGGGGGGTGCGGCCCCCAAGCTCCGGGGGGCCCCTCAGCACTGTACTCTGGCAGGGGAGCTCCCGATTGAGTCCGGAGGGGGCCCCTTCATGTACCTTGCATGGGGGCCCCCCTCAAGTCTAGTTACGCCAGTGGGTTCAACCTGTTTTTGAACAACCAGCGGAGGTCCGTGCAGGTAACAGCGGTGGGGGATTTCGAGGGACGATGCCGAGGGAAAATTAAATAATTAATTACTTTTCCCTCGGCATCGTCCCTCGAAATCCCCCCTTACCCGGCCCCACCGCACTGACCGCGGCTGTGAACAACTGAAGTATCAATTACACTGCATGGTACATGAATCACAGGAATTTTCCTGAACTTATAGCAGTTTTCGAAAATGAAGGGTCTGAGCTGTGTAGCTTTTATGACCGTGCAGTACTTGTTTTATTGAGAATGTTTTATAAAGTTGTTTCTGTTGTTTTGTTTTTCATGCGAAGTATGAGCCGTGTCTAACACATCGCTGCTGTGCATCTTGATGAGTTGAGGGAATGGGGGAGATGCTGTGCTTAGAAGTAACTCAAGGGTTTAAAAGCACCTGTTGCAGACTTTCTTTTGTGTCCAGAAGTTTTCAGGCAACAATAAAAATGTCAAGATAACTCTGGTGATTGATGGTCCTGCTGGAGAGAGATGGAGTCCTAAAGTAGCGCGGAGGGTTAATATGCCTGCACCAAATAACCTGTACAGTGCAGAACACAGAACTGTATTTTATGTGGATAGCTCAGTGGGTACTTGCTTTTGTCACACAGATCCTTTTGTTACTCGCAGTTCATTAGTTACAATCCTAATATAGCACAGTGACCTATGAACTATCATCAAAGAGCTGCATGCAAACTGACTTGTATAGGATAGAATGTTATGTTTCTCCCCAGCCTTTCACTAACTTAATGTTGCTAAAAAATGGTTTGTTTGAGTAGAAATACATTCTTATTAGCAAAGCCAGCCCCAACTACTGTGGTACATCTTAAATTTTGCGTGTTCGTCTCTAGACCGAACACTCTTAAAATATACTGCCTACTAGTGTGGATGACATGTGATTCCTACACCTTGTAATCCTCATTGTTTTGTGTAACATTTTCTATAGACTGATTTACACAGGTATTAATCATTATCTCTGTATAATATTTGTGTGTAGTAAGTGCTCTGACACCCTACACTGGTATGAGTAGCGCTATAAAACAAATTAAATGCATGTGAGAGAGGGGTTATGGAGAGATGAGGGGCATTGTTGGAGGGTGGTAGTGTGGGAATCAAAGGCAGAGGAGGAGGTCATGGGGGGGTGGGCACAAACATTTTTGCACTGGGTGCCGCCACCAGTGCTAAAGCCGGCCCAGAGTAGAGCGATAGCCAGTGGTTAGACTGTTTGCAAGATATCCTTCCATCACCTTTTGTGTGATTTATTTATTTTTAGGTTTTATATAGCACTAGCTAGACCCAAAGGTATCAGAGCTCTTTACATATAATGTGAAATCGTATAATTGAAGTTCATACATATATACAAAAAAAAGCATTAGGCAGTTGTAAAGTATATCCATACACCAGAGATGTTCAAGAAATATCCTTTTATTAAAGTTGGTCTTCACACCCCAGCCTGCTAGTTCCAGCTTCAGACCTGGCTCCAACACAACAGCTTCTTCTTTTGAATCTACACATTCCAGACTGAAGCTTGGAACCACAGGTAAGGCACTCATGACACAGGCTACAATGCAAATGCTTGAGTAAGAAATACAGAATACCACACATCTCCCTCCCAATAACAACATTAAAGACAAAAGTAATACAAAATGAAGAAGAAAAAATATTAAAGATTAACACAAAAGAAACTTACTAATGTAAAGCAAGGTCCCTACTACTGAACAAAATCTTCTAAATATTTAGGTTTGAAACATTGCCTCGCACCTCTATTCCCAATCTCTACTTCCCTTGACCTTTTTACAAGAGTCAGCAACCTTTTCTTTGAAAACATCTGAAAGAGAATTAGACCGTTTCGCAACCCTGTTTAAATTCCACACTCTGTGATCTTCAGTTCTGATGGCGTTCTTAAACACTTTAATGACTTTCATAGGTTGCAGGTACTTAGAACCCTGAGAAGTGGAACCCTTGCGAGGATTGCGGACTTTGACCAAATCCCCAACCCTCACAACTGTTTCCTTGACAGCCTTCCTTTTGTCAAACCACTTTTGTTCATGCACATCTTTTTATTTATTTCTCAATTCTCTCTTTGTCCCCCTTCTCAGATGAAAATTCAAGTGATTTCTTGAATATCCATGACGGACACAACATAGTACAAGGTTTTCTTTTACGAAATAATTCAAAAGGGGTTCTCCCAGTCATGGAATGGGGAGACAACCTGTAATGTTTTACTTTGTTTTGAACTTCGATGTACCAACACTTTTGATTAGACAAAGCTCTTTGAATAGTTTCTTTGAGTACTCGGTTAAACCTTTCAACTATACCGTTTGTTTCTGGGTGATAAAGGGCGGATTTATTGTGTGCGATACCTCTGTCATCCAAAAATTTACACATTTCTTTGGAGGTGAATTGAACTCCATTGTCAGAGAGCAAGGTTGAGGGAAAACCTTCTTTTTCAAATATATTATCAAGAAATTCTAAGACATCTCTTGTTTCTACAGAGTTTGTAATTTTGATCTCAGGCCACCTAGAATATACATCGAAAAGCACAATTACATACTTATCTACACTGGTGTGCTTAATGGGCTCCAAGATGTTGATAACCTCTTCCCAAGCTTCTTTGGGAAGTTGTCTTAATGTCATGGGTTGGACTCGGGGTTTCAAGACTTTATCACTCCTGCTGCACTCTCCACATTCCCGCACAATCCTCTCCACACACTTTTCCATTCCAGGCCACCAGTATGCTTGCCTAAGAATTTCCTTGGTTTTTTTAAATGCCTGGATGACCTTCATGAGCACAATCTACCAATTGCATTCTTAGGTTGGTTGGGGGAATCAGTCTTGTACCCCTCATCAAAAGACCATTTTGAGATGCCAACTCGTCCTTTACACGAAAGAAACCGCTGAGGGCTTCCTCCATTTTTGCGTGTTTGTGCCAATTACCAGCAATTTCATTCAGTACAGCTTGGAGCGTAGCATCTTTTGCAAGTTCACTTACCCATTCATCCTTGTTGATTGCGCTCTCATTAACAAGACAAACCGAATATTCATCAAACTCGCTAAACTCGTCTTCTTGTTCCTCGTCCATGGAGACATTTCCATCAATTAAACGTGAGCAGCGATCAGCCAAATTATTCTTTGTACCTGGGACATATACTATGCAAAACTCAAACTCTTGGAGAGCCACCACCCATTTCCTTATTCTGGAAGAAATGTTGTCTAGACCTTTTTTTTTCAAAAATCTCTCTCAACGGTTTATGATCAGTTTTGATGGTAAATTTCCAGCCCCACAAGAATTTGCGAAGTTTTCTTGACTCCCAAAATATCCCCAAAGCCTCTTTCTCCACCACAGAATAGTTGAATTCTGCTCCTCTTAAACTTCTGGATAGGAACAAAATAGTCCTTTCTACACCTTAGTGTTCTCCAGTATTGAATCTTTCATAGATTCACATGCTTGTATCTTCCCTGTCGTCATGGTGGGAGCCTCGCGGTAGATAGAAAAGAAGTACTATAAAAGTACATTAGAAACCACCACAGGAAAAGAAAAACTTGAACATTTGTCAACCTCTTTATGTAGGTCCAAACTTTGACCAATCAGAGACGAGCCCTAGACCTCAACTCCCCAGCAGAGCCACCAGACCTCAGATTTCTAACCGCACGTCGTGTGCAAGGGAGTCTCCCTGAGCTCTGCTCAGTTTTGTCAGTTTGTGAACTTTTGACCCTGCTATTCACTTCAAGGTACTGTTTGATTCATCTTCTTTACTTCACAATGCAGAGGGATCTAAGAAGAGGCTTTTTAGACCCTGCAGATCCTGTGGGAAGGCAATACTTTTCTCTGAAGACCCCCACAAAGACTGTCTGTATTGCCTTTATCCCAAGCATACAGCCAAGGACTGTAAATATTGCAGAACCTTTTCAGCCAAGACTCTAAAGGATAGAGAAGCCAGGTTGTTGTTATGGCTCCAGAAGAAAAAATCTAAATCTGATTCTGGATCTGATGTGGAAGAGAGCCCTGGGCCATCCTCAGCTGAGAGGAAACATAAAAATGAGGGCTCTACCTCATTGAAGGCTGATTCTAAAAGGTTAAAGGCAGAAAAAATCTCATCTGCCGATAAAGCAGCTCTAAAACAAAAAGATTCTGGCTTGAAAAAATCTTCTGCTGCTTCTCTGCCCGTCACACCTCTAAAACAGGCTTCGTCGACGAAAAAAGCTCCGTCGACGGACCCGTCGTCGAGAACTCCAGTTAGATCTACATCAGTGTCTGTGGCGATGACATCTTCGATGACGGCTGTGGTGAAGGCCTCGTCGACGGATACGGCGACGACGATTTCCTCGTCAATGGCATCGTCGACGGCTGCGACGACCTCTGCTTCGACGATTTCGCCTACGTCCCCACCGTTGACGACGACGGCTCCGTCGATGACCACTACGTCGGCGACAGTTTTTAAATCACCTTCTTCGCTGCCGGTTTCAATGACGATTACCTTCAGACGTCTTCCGCCGTCGACGGAGCAAAAACAGGACTTTAGGAGCCTCCACCATATCCAGAAGTCTCCAGGTTTGTCTTCTTTGTCAAAGATTTCACCTCTGCCTCCTTCTCAGCTTCTGGATACAGAGGAATCTGGAGATGAAAGTCTGTTCGGTCCAGCTTACAGCCCTTCCCAGCTCAGGGTTAAATGCCAGGACACAGATGAGGAAGAGGAGGCTCAGAGGCAGGACACGTCTGAGTATTTGGAAGGGGACCACTCCTTCACAGGTCGTCCTCGGGCTCAGCGTTACGAATCTTTTCAGGAACACTATCCTTATGAGGCTTATGAAGAGCGTCAGGAGGTTAGAAGGGATTCCATGCTGGTGCCAACTTCCCTGGTTTCCGACCTGAGACACACGCTAAACGATTACTACAAGCGATTTCCGGATTCTCACGCTCCGGTTCCGCTGACGCCTGGAGGCCCAAGCATTCAAGTACCGCCACCGCCAGTGGTTACTCCACCACCTGCTGTGCATGAAGAGAGACAGGCTCCTCGATGCACTACAATTCAGGATGATTACATCGAGAGTGAAGCTGATGATCAACCTGAAGAAGGTGAGCTCACTCAGGATCCTGATTTAGTTGGTCAGGAGTGGGATGATTACATGGCTCCATCGTCTCCGTCGCCTTCACCCCCCCCCCCCCTCCGCCCCTCCAGCAAGTTCTCCTCCGGGAGATATTGGGGTCTTCCACGAATTACTGGAGAGGGCTTCTAGAAGATTTGATTTGCCTTTGCCTGTAGTTCAAAACAAATGCTTCCTTTATGATTTTTAGTATCCGGCCAAGAAGTCAGTTCGATCCATACCTACTCTGGACCATATATGGAGCGAGGGATTAAAGATTATGAAGAATCTGGCCTCGGTTCCAGCTGTTTTGCTGAGGATGGAGAAGAAATACAAGGCACCCGATTCAGCTCCGGCGTGTTTGATTGGTCATTCCCGGCCGGATTCCGTGATAACGCAAGCTGCGCAGAGGCGCTCTAGGAATCCGCAATCTCCTTGTTCTGTGCCTCCGGACAGAGAAGACAAACGGCTTGACAGCATAGGCAGACGCTTCGCTACTTTGGCTGCCACTTCCATCAAGGCCTCTAATGGCTTAGCAATTTTGGGGCGATACGACCGCCAGTTATGGTCAGACCTTGCACCTCTTCTTGAATATCTTCCCAAAGACAAAAAGAAGGAAGCAAAACACCTGCTGCAGGAAGGTGCAAGAGCTTCATCCGAAGTGATTGACTCGGCAATGGATTTGTCTTCAATTGCTTTTAGACAAATGGCAGGAGCTGCTGTTCTCCGTAGACAGGGCTGGCTGAGGGCGACGTCTTTCCGCCCGAGGTACAATTGAAAGTGTTAGACATGCCCTTCGACTGGGAAAACCTGTTTGGGAAACACGTGGATGAAGAACTTCAGGGTATCAAAAAGGATACTGAGACGGCTCGTTCTTTGGGCATGTTGCAGCAAAGACGTTATCAGTCCTTTCGTGGGGGAGGAGGACGAGGTCAGTTCCAGCAAAGATCGTCCTATCAGTCCTACAGATTTCAGCCATATTCCCAACAATCGTACAGACCACAATATGGAGGACAGCAACAACAGCAGCATTTTCGGGCTTCCAATGTCTCATACAGCCAACAGTCAGCTAGACGTAAGTCTTCGGCACGAGGAAAATCGCAAGACCCATCTAGACGACAGTGACATTTCTCTTCCGCCAGGCACCTCATTTCGACTTCAGCCTCTGCAGTCCCATCATCTTTCTCCTTTTCTGAGTCATTGGCAAGCCATTACAAAGGGCAAATGGGTACTAAACATCATCCGTTTGGGCCACAGCCTGGAATTTGTTCACAAGCCTCCTCGGAACCGCCCTCAAGGAGAATACATCACCATCTTCCTTTACTAAAGCAGGAAATCTCGATCTTGCTGCAAAAGGGGGCGATAGAAAAAGTTTCTCTCAGTCAACGAGGGAAAGGCTTCTATTCCAATTTCTTCCTCATAAAGAAAAAGTGTGGGAAATGGAGACAGGTCATGGACCTCAGACAGCTGAACAAATATATCAAGAAACAATCATTCAAAATGTTGTCCCTGCAGAACATTCTCTTGTTGGTAAACAAGGGAGATTTTTTAGCGTCTCTCGATCTCCTCGACGCATACTTCCACATTCCTATTCTGGCGAAACATCGCCAATTCCTGAGGTTCGAGGTGACTGGGGATCACTACCAGTTCAAGGTTCTGCCCTTCGGCCTTCGCTCAGCTCCCAGAGTCTTCATGAAATGTATGGCTCCGGTGGCAGCTTTCCTGAGAAGGCAGGGCCATCAGGTTTATCCCCACCTGGATGACTGGCTGGTGAAGGGGCCTTCTTTCCACTCGGCAAGAGTGTCTACACGGGCTTGTCAAAGGCTGTTCACATCTCTAGGCTTGCAACTCAACAAGGAGAAGTCATGCCTGATTCCAAGTCAGAAACGTATTTTTCTCGAAGCAATACTGGACACCAGATTGATGATGGCGTTTCCCACTCCAGAACGCAAGCAAAAGATAATGCTCTTAGCATCCCTCCTGCGCGCAAGAGAGTCCACTTCTGTAAGAGTGTTCAAATCTTTACTGGGGATGCTGTCATCATGCATCCCACTAATTCTGAATTGTCGGCTCCAAATTAGGCCTCTTCAAGAGCAGTTAGATAAACAGTGGATTCAGGCGCAGGGCTCCTTCGAGGACATCATCCTTATTTCTCAGGCAATGAAACAGGCACTGTCATGGTGGGAGAAGGACTGCAATATCTCTCCAGGCTTATCATTCCAGGTGGCACAGCCCAGTTTTATAATGACCACGGATGCCTCAATGGATGGTTGGGGAGCGCATCTTCAGGAGTTGCAAATCCACAGAAAATAGTCCATTCAAGAAAAGCAATTACACATCAATCTATTGGAGTTGAGGGCCATTTCGTTTATCTATGTCTTCAGGCGTTCCTTTCGAGAATCCAGGGATCCTCTGTTCTGGTGAGAACAGACAACACCACAACGATGTTCTATCTAGCCAAGCAAGGGGGCACCAGATCTCTCACGTTATCGGACCAAGCCCAAGAAATTTGGAGATGGTTAATCCAGCACAAGATAACGTTGCAGATAGAGCATGTGCCAGGGGTGGACATCGAGTGGGCGGATTCTCTGAGCAGAACCAATGCACAGTGTCACGAATGGGAACTGGATTGGAAACAGCTGCGGCGAGTTTTCAGGCTATGTGGCACTCCAAATCTGGATCTCTTCGCGACAGCGAGCAACAAAAATGCGAAAAGTTTGCCAGCAGGTTTCCTCAGTCCAACTCTTGGGGAAACGCTCTGCAGATGCAGTGGACAGGAATGTTCGCATACGCTTTCCCGCCGTTCCCCCTCATCCCAAGGGTGCTGAGCAAAATGAAGAAGGAACCATGTCATCTTCTCATCGCTCCGGCATGGCCGAGACAGTTTTGGTTCCCAGAGCTTCTCCTGCGCTCCATCTCTCCACATATTCTCTTTCAACCATGGCCAAACCTGCTGTCCGTGGACAACGGCCAGATTGTTCATCCTCAGATGAAATCTCTGAGTTTATCAGCTTGGAACCTCACGACTATGAATTTACAAATCTAGATATCGCTCCAGATTGCAAGTCCATCCTTCAGCAGGCCAGAGCTTATTCCACTAATAGGGCATACGCTGCGAAATGGAAAAGATTTTGCTACTGGTGTGTGGAAAAGGACATACATCTTTGCTCTCGACTCCGGAGCAAATTTTGCCATACCTACTTCATTTAGCAAAGCTAAAGTTGGCTCATTCTTCTATCAAGGTACACCTAGCTGCGATTTCTAGGTTTCGCAGAAAGCCTGGGGAACTCTCGCTATGGTCAACGCGAATTATTAAAAAGTTTATGAAGGGCCTTTTCAGAGTTTTTCCTCCACTGAAACGTCCCACAGTTCCGTGGGAATTAAACACGGTCCTATCTCAATTGATGAAATCGTCATTTGAGCCGATCCACAGAGCTGATCTAAAATATGTTTCATGGAAAACGGCTCTCTTACTGCCCCTCACTTCGGCTAGAAGAATCAGTGAGATTCAGGCTTTCACGGTGGCTGAACCTTTTCTACAATTCAAACAAGACAAGGTAGTGTTGAGAACAAACCCTCACTTTATTCCAAAGGTTCCTACATCTTTTCACTTAAACGAGCCGGTCGTGCTCTCAAAGTACTTTGGAAATCCTACAACTTCTGCCAAAAAGGCGATGCATTCGTTGGATGTAAAACGATGCCTCAAATTCTACATCCATAGAACAAGGGCTTTCAGGAAGTCGGGCCAGCTCTTTGTGTCTTTTGCTTCTCCGAGGAAAGGTCTTGCCCTTTCCAGAAACAGTATCGCATGTTGGATCTCTTCTGCAATTGTCTTCTGCCATAATAAAGCTGGAAAACCCCTGTCTGCAAAGGTGTCTGCGCACTCCACAAGGAAGATGGCGGCATCTACTACCCTCTTTGCTGGGGTATCGCTTCCAGAAATATGTAGAGCAGCAACATGGTCTAATGTGCATATGTTCACCAAGCATTGTTGCCTGGATTCAGCATGGAAAACGGATGCCGCAGTGGGGCAAGCGGTCCTGAGACATCTGTTCGCTTGAGGTACAGCTTATTTATATCTTTTACCTCTGTTTCACTTTGTTCTTTTGATTTCATGGTTTTTACATGTTTCTAGTTATGTATATGGATTTAGTGAGGCATATAGATCTATATGGTTATATATGTTTTTCTTAAATGCTATGTTTCTTTCTGTGTGCATAAGAAGGTATTCGCCTAGTCACAACAATTTAACAAAGAACACTGCTATCTACTCTGATACAAGCATGTGAATCTATAAAAGATTCAATACTGGAGAAAAAACAAGTTACTTACCTGTACACTGTGGTTCTCCAGTATTGATATATTTCATAGATTCACATGCGGCCCTCCCTCCTCCCCGTCTAGGCTTGCCACTTCTCGCCTCATGCTACTCTTAACCTTAGCACACTTGTGCGTGAAATCTGAGGTCTGGTGGCTCTTCTGGGGAGTTGAGGTCTAGGGCTCGTCTCTGATTGGTCAAAGTTTGAACTTACATAAAGAGGTTGACGAATGTTAAAGTTTTTCTTTTCCTGTGGTGGTTTCTAATGTACTTTTATAGTACTTCTTTTCTATCTACCGCAAGGCTCCCACCA